>OY759152.1:10246083-10813043 GCA_963662125.1 Diplazon laetatorius
GGCGGAAAACACGAAGAGCCGGACATGTATTTTCCATTTTTCACCACGCTTCAGGTGAGAAAATTACAAATTTAAATTTTAAATTAAAAATTAAAAATATTGTATATCAGGGTGGTCCTTAATGTAGTCGTCCACGAAGTTCGACAACTGCACCCCCCAAATAGGTTCGGAATAAATAAATAAAAATAGGTGCGAAACCCCAGCACTGTGGTCCAATGAGAAGACGTGACTGTAAGCTCGCTTTGTTTGCCATCTGAATAACATGGGATTTTCGGACTAATTCGGTAATTATTTTTCGAGATGTCCCTAAGCACATGAAAAAATTCTTCATTCACATAAATCTATTGATCATGGGTATAGATACTCGTACATTTCTTTACAAGACTTCACCTGTATATTATCGATAACGGCGAACGTATATGAACGATGATAACAACTGATAAATGATTTCAACAGAAATTGAAATTTATTTGTATTAATGTGTTGTAAAAAAATGTACGTGTCGTTATACCCATTAGCAATAGATTTGTGTGAATGAAGGATTTTTTGCGTGCTCAGAGACAACACGAAACGTAATTACTGAATTAGTCTGGAAATCCCATGTTATTCGAATGGGGAACAAAACGAGCTTACAGGCACGTCTTTTCATTGAACCACAGTGCTGGGGTTTAGCTCATATTTTCACTTATTTATCTCGAACCCATCTGGGGGGTGCACTTTCCTAAATTCGTCAGCACCCCTTTTAAGGACCACCCTACTGCATATATATATTATCTATGTATACTCGTATGTATAGATGCAAGACAAATATTCAACGCCGACCGGATGACTCATGTGAGATTCTTTTTATCCATTTGTTCTTTTCAAATAAATTTACAGTTTTGTTTCTACGTCGGTTGGTTGAAAGTCGCCGAGGTGCTCATCAATCCGTTTGGCGAGGACGATGACGACATAGAATTGAACTGGCTTATCGATCGTCACATAAAGGTTGGACATTGTGATTGTTGATTCTTTTTTCCATCATCAAATTGTCATGATTATTTTTTTCGTATTCATTTCAAGTTTCACGTACTTCAATTTATACATATAAAAAATGTAAAATAGTATATTGTGTATCGAGGAGGCAACTGGGCACTTCTAACAACCGCCGCGAGCCGTTAAAAGGCCTGCCTTCGAGATGCACACGCTATTCTATGTAACCGAACCATGTTATCCGAGCTTCACGCACTTCAATGACGACCCATGCTGAAATTGGCACGATGTAAATTCACGGCGGCGATTTCGGCTGAACCCGCTGTGTGAACAAAGGGGGTATAGCTCCCGCGGGGTCCAGCGCCAACGCCTCGGTGGGGTCCGGGTGGCGAAGCCCCGGTGGGGCCCAGGGGCGAAGTCCTGGTGGGGTCCAGGGGCGAAGCCCCAGTGGGGGGTTACGGGGGGGGGCGAAGGCCCCCCACTGAATGAATCCAACATCAATCCGATTCATATTGAATGAATGATCACTCTTTTTGTCACTCAAAACTAATAAAGCAAAATATTGAATGATCCACTTGCCGGCATCCGCTCGTCGCTATTTTTGTTGTCAATTTTGCTCACATATCTCACTTCGATGCACGTCGGTACCGGTGGATACACGTTTGAAAATTTTTCGATCGATCGACCTATACGAGATTATATTTGGTGATGATTTCGATCTGAAGGGCGGAGTATATTATATCGAAGCCGCTCGGTTGCGTTGCCGACCCACTCGACTTCGGTCTCTCGTTCTTGTTTCGCAAATATGTTTCCCCTCGCCGCTCAACCGGGGTGCGGGGGTGAACATTTAACTCCGAGTGATCTTATTGTGGGTTTTAATGCCTGCCTCCCATAACGACAGTCGACAGTCGCTAAAACAAAAATGTTACTTCCCGCCAACTGGCACGTAAAAGCGAGGAAAACATGGTTGTGTTATATAGAATATATTTATCATTTTTATTCAATTATATCATATTTTTTTTCAAATTTCTTTAATGATTATTATTATTATTATTATCATTATTATTATTATTATTATTATTATTATTATTATTATTATCATTATTATTATTATTATTATTATTATTAAATTCAATTTAATCAAATGTTTATTTATTTTTCGTTAACGACGAATGAACAATCGGAACGATAATTAATCACGCGAATTAAACGGAAATGTGAATGTCTCCGTCAGGCTGGATACATGATAGTCGACGAGATGCACGAGGAGCATCCGGAGCTGCTCAAGGATCAGTACTGGGACGAGGTTGTGCCCAAGGACTTGCCCTACACGTTGGCGAGCGAGCAATATCGAAGGGACGAGCCGAAGGGCTCGGCCGAACGTTACAAAGTCAAAGAGAGCGACGCTCTTTACGCCAACGTGATGCTCGGCAATAACAGTCAGCATCGCAAGGCTCATCAGGATGACATGTACGCCGACTACGTAAGTTCGATAATTCGTCATTCACGATCTGTTATTTTAAAAATTTGGAAAAAAAGGAATAAGAGAAAAAATTAAATTTTTTTTGTTACGATTATTCGGGAGATAAAAAAAATGTACAAATAAATGATTTTTTTTTCAATGATTTACAGGAAAGCGTGGGCACGCCGATGCCCGAACGACGTAAAAATTGGTTGCAACGTCAAATAACGAGAATGGGATCGGTCAGAAGTTCGTCGACGACTTACAGCAGCGGTGGCGGTTTCTTCGCGAGAAATCGTCACAACAGCGTGTACAGCAGTCCCGAAACCGGTGGGCTGCCACTCACGAACAATTCCAATACGAAAATAACTTTGTACGATCGTTTGGTCGGACGTAAAAGTTTGCGAAGCCAACGAATGGGTCGTCAAGGTGAGAACGATGTGAATTCAACGTCAACGATTATGTCGTTGGGGATTGTGTTACAGCGCAAACCGACGTCGATAGTAGAATCGTCTTGAACGTTGTTACATGCGACTCGACTAATCCGTCTTGTACAATGCAAATCCGATTTGTATCGGTTGTTTTTTTTTTCTTCTTTTCTAACCACATTTAGTCACTCTTCAGTACTAAAATTCGCTCTATCAACTTTGATTTGCAATGAAAAAAAATTTCAATGGACAAAATTATTTTTAAAAAGATTCAGAGCACATTTCAAACTGTTTTCTATAAGTAACAATTTTTATAATAGCCAAAATGTAATTTTTAATATGCTTAAAAAAAAGCTTTGAAAAAAAAATCAACAAATCGAAATATAGTTGAGTGTTCCATTTGCCGAGGGATGGCGCCACAAGTGCTATTTTCTTCGAGTTAACGTGACAAATTTTGGAATGAAAAAACCGCTGGGTTGGAACTTTACCTGATGTGGCTAAAAAGGGTTGATTGAAAAAAAAAAGTATTTATTTTAGTTATATCATTTGTCAATTGAATGTGACCGCTGCTTCATGACACGTCGAGCAAAGCACGTGTTTCGAAAATTATTTCCAGAATTTCAATAAGAAATCGACGCTTAATTCATTCAAATTGAAAGACGTTCCCAGGTTGTATATGCGAACGTCGTTACTCGTTGCTCGAAACCAACGAATAATCATCGTCGGGTTTATGCAACACCGCGGTGCATACAATTATTTTTTTTTTTCCGAGAACTCGTAAATGGCATTAGTACCGCGTTCCAACCATCGCAACGATTTTCGTTTTCCCTCCATTATTCAATAATTTTGTTAATCGTTTCGTTGGAACGTAACGAGCGCCTCGAGCGTCCTCACAGTCGCTGATCTACGTGAATGATCAATCTGTCGATAGTCCGAAAAATCGGCAACACCCGGAAATTGTTTCTTTGGGGCAAAAAAAATATATCAACACCATTCTTAGTGCTGCTTTTTGCACAATCTTGATACAATAAGCATGCAAGTTGACACTTGCAATTTTCTTTCTTCTAAATCGTAGTTTGTACACGAAATCCTCCAACGAGGAAGCATTTCCATTTTTTAAAGAATCTTTGGCTTCCTGGTAGAGGCATGTTTATGCACTACCTAAAATTCAGGAAAAAAAAATTGCAAGTTTTAACTTGCATCTTGTTCCGATATTTCAATATTGATCAGTGGGTGGATAATTTTTCAATGTTTCCTCAAATTTCAACCCGTCACTAGATTTCCATGAAGTTTCATACCAAATATTACCGTGATTATTGATTTATGCGTGTCCAGAAGATTGAGCACGAAAAATCAAATATTTTTTAATCGGTTGCGGTTCAAAAATTAAAAAAAACACAAATTAATCAGGAAATCTAATTTCGTTCTGCCGATCCCCGCCCAAATTCAATACCGCACACTACCGTACGATATTGTATCCTCATTGAGAGTCCGGATCCAATCGATCAAACTAAAGGGGACATACCTAGCGAAATATCGGTTATTTTTTTCGTTCGCATTTTCGGAACGAAGAACTATTCCAAAGTGTTTCCTGAAAATCGCATTTGCTCAAATTTTGGAGGCTCCTTGAAAAAAATAAATCTCTTGAGATTACGGAAAGCTTTTATGAAAAAAAAAATTGGTTCTCGTTTTATCCATAAAAAAACTGACGAAAAAATGGAGTCAAAAACCCCCCCACAAAACGTTCAAAAACCTGCCATACGCCCAAAAAAATGTTTTTGAGACATTTTTCCTTTCTTTTCCTCAAAAATGCTTCAAAAAGAAAAACGACAGAAAGCAATAAGAATGTGAAAAATAAATCAAAAAACCCCCTAACACTATCATTGAATTAAACTCGGCAGGTACAATGACGAAGCTCCATTCTGTATCGGCAAACGTGAAAAATCGTCCGAGAATTCCAACCCCGGACGTGACGAAGGAGGTAGTGGATCGTGAACAGAGACTCGCACTGTCGGCGAGCAACGCCGCGAGCATAGGTGCCGGTGTGGTCGGTGTGATACCGGCAAACGGTCACTATCCAACGGATCTGTCGGTAGTCGTTCTGTCGCCGATCGCGGAATCCGAAGGTACGCCAAAATCCGGCAAGGGTGGAACAGCCGCTCTGGCCCAAGCCGTTCTCTCGCCTACGTTCATAAGCGCGGGTTTGGACGGTCCGATGACCTTGACCCCGGTCACAATGAGCCAACTCAATCAATTGGGTTTCGTGACAACGACATCGGCCGCGATGCCGCGTATAAACGTTCAACCGGGTCACATGCAGCAAGCAACGCTGACCGAGGTGAACAGCAGCGAGGAAGACGGATCGGCGGACAGCGCTTGCGGCAGCACGAGAAGCGAGAGCATAGGTGGCGCCACGGACGAACGTGGGACACCGTTGATCGGTGATCGCACAAGTCCCCTTGGCAGTCACGATTCAACCTTCGAAAGTTGGAACGAACGTTCGCCCATTCTCATGAATCCGGAAAAATTGGGTAATCACGTGATCCAACCGAATTCGACGCAGGAGAAGGAACGCGCGAATGCTGAAGCACGGGGTCGAAGATCGGCATCGTTGCCCGGTCCGCCTGTTGTCATGCAAGTGCGCGAGGATCGAAGCATGTCTTTGCCACACTCGCCGGGTCTTCGTCATCGTGACAATTCATCGGGTTTCGGACAGACGCGACATTTGACCGTGGGTTTGGAACAACTCGCGCCAACGACGACTATCGAAGGTCGACACAGGGCCGGAAGTGTGGGACAGGACGTTGGACGGACACGTGCCCATGAACCTCTGAGACGCACGAGCACTCCGGCGAGCACGAATTCGTCGATTCTCGCGGGAATCGGCGGTAACGCGGTACCGGGGAGCAAGAGAGGCGAGGTTTACGTCTGATGTATTTTTTCTTCCTTTTTTCGACACCGAATTTTTGTTTTTTAATTTTTTTTCTCGTGAATCTCAATTGTTGTTGTTCGGCAAACAAGTGTCTGGCCGAAATATTTTGGATTGGCTTTCTATTTCAACCTAATTGATTTTTTTCTAATCAGTTTTGATTGATTTCCAAGCAAAACGGAAAAACAAAAAAAAAAGATTGATTGATTTCCAAGCAAAACGGAAAAACAAAGAAACGTTTTCCGGTCATTGGGGGGAAGCTTGAAGATTCTTTTTTTTATCCTGACGAGAAAAGACATTTGTCGGCGAGCAAGCTCGAGACGAAGAATGCATTCGAAGCGAACGAGTGAGAGTGGTGAAAAGCGATGAAAAAGAAAAGGTAAATATGCCGAATCGGGGCTCCACCTCGAAAGTGCTCGAAATTTTTTTTTTTTATTCTTTACCACTAGTATGTAGTATCCCAAGTAATATTGAGGGGGCGCATGGCTTTGGCTCCCTTAAAAAAATTAAAAAAGTGGTGATATTGAATGGTTCGAAGGAAATTAAATTGTCCTTTCAGTCGTAACGTAGTCGTAAGCCAAGCACCGAAACAAAATTTCAAAATCGTGCAGATAGCATCGTTTTTTTACAAGATCATGGTGCTTTACAAGAACGTGAAGTGTTATGTGCGTCGTGTGGGAACCCTGCCACTCTTTACGAAAGCCGTCGTATGTGGCGTTGTCAAAGACGTCATGAGGAGTTGAAAAACAAAAAAATAATTCGCAAACGATGCAATTTTAAACAATCTCTCCGAACAAAAACTTGGCTCCGTAATGCTAATTTATCACCGGAGAAATGTTGTACGTTTCTGGCATATTTCATGCTTCTGAATCCGCCTCATGTGAATTTTCTCATGAACGCATTGACGCGTTAATCACCAGATGAATTTTGTCGATCCTGACTCTGGGGCCTTCACGCAAAATATAGAACGGACATGGCGTGATGCTCGTTCCATTATTCCGAAATACGGCCGGAGAAAATATCTTATGAGTGAATACATCGCAGAATTCTTGTACCGTCGAAAATTCCCAGACCATACTGAACGTCTGCACTCGGTGTTGACAGCGATTACTGATTTTTTCAAAATGAAAATCGATGATGAATAAATTCGTTTTCTAATTTAAATTCGTTTAATGAATTTCTATGGTGTTAATTAATTTCTATGGTGTTAAATGCCATGCGCCATCATATTATAGCATCTTACACCATTGCTGAGTGATAAGAACCATTAGAAAAAAAATTGGAGCACTTTCGAGGTGGAGCCCCGATTCGGCATATTTACCAAAGAAAAAACAACTAACATCCTACGGAGGATCAAAGTTAGCACAATTTATCCACTCATTCGACTTATCGAAAAAAATGTACCGTCCATAGATGTGATCTTATCTTTGTTTGTTGTTATTGTTTTGTTTTTTTTATTATTGTTGTTGTTGTTTGATGACGATGATAACGAAGATGATGTTGTCGTTGTGCATTCGAATGAAATATCAATCACAAGTGGGGCTGAGTATCGCGACGCATTGTAAATATTGTAATTGATAGTTGACGAACCTCGTCAATCGCCAAACACGGTAGTAGCGAGTGTTTTTTCGTCGTTGAAACAAAAAAATGTTATTGTATTGGATGCCACTGGGGTTCGAGGTTTTTGCAATATTTTTTTAAAATCAATATTCGGTGTGATAACTCGATCGGTATTGAAATTATCGCAAAATAACTGAATTCGTCGTTGTACTTTACAATTATTATTATTATTATTATTACTATTATTATTATTATTTCGACAATGATGATATTATTTTTTGTGATACAACGAAGAATCTTCGTGGACGTTCAGTTGGCACTAAAATTCGACGTCCACGTGTATGTGAGTGTTTTTTTTTTGATAATGCGATTGTGCGGGAAGACAACAAAAAAAGGGTGTTAGGATGGCGATAAGTTAATCGAGTCAATGTAATATCGGTAGGGCGTGGATTTTATTGAATCCGGATTGGCCATGCCTCTGGGCGTCGAATGCCATATTTATTTGATACGTCGAGAAGCGTACCAGGTTTGCGTGCATGATCGTGTATGTATTGTGTGCGTGTATTTGTTTTTTCTCCATAATTTCGTTGTCAAAAGTGGGGATGGGGGAGATAACGCCAGACAAACCGAAAGCAAGTGACGACCTTCGAAGCATCGTTCTTGACGAAAAATGTTGTTAATTTATTGTCCGCGTGTGAAAAAATCACGCAATCGGTGTGTTACCGTATGATGCGTAGACGGAAACAATTGTTTGTGTGCGTGAAAACCGTGTTTTTGCAGTCTCGCGAAGTACACTTGTGTAAATATGGATTAACGAGTGCTGGACGTTAATTATTAAAGCTCGATCGGTGCTTGTATTTCAATAAGACGACGCTAATTCTGCCATAAATGATCGTCGGTTGTGTCTTTATTTTATTTTTCAATTCTTTTTTTTTCGTTCGCATGGATTATATGCGGCTGAGGTGTATGAAAAACAATTTGTCACGATTATGACGTTTGCAACGCCTTTCGTTTTCACCTGTTGCGTAGTAATGAAAAAAAATTGTCAACAGTTTTGCGGTAATCACGCGAGTCAACGACGACTCTGTTCGCATTAATATTTTTTATTTTTATTGCGACGAATATTCATCATGTGTATAGAAAGTTTAAAATAATTTTTTCCTTCTTTTTTTTAAATAATAGTTCGCGAAACTCAATTTTAATCGATTATCAAGTTAGTTAATGTATAAAGTTTGGGTTCCCAATGCCATTGCGTGGGTTGGATGAGCGAGTTAAAAAAGTATTAATTTATCTTTCAATTATTTACTTTTTGTTCTATTATATATGTATGTATTTTTTTTCTTTTCGTTTTTTTTCTACCAAGAGCTGAAGTTTAGAAATTTAGGATGTAAATGCTTTTGAAAGTCGAAGCTCTTTATGTTACATCGACTCAAGTGTAACGCGCAATCGTTTGAAGAAAAAAAAAGAGAAAGAAAAGAAGAAAAAAAAACGTTTTATTATCACACGATCGATCGTTGAATTATCCAAGAACACATATCTTGCGAAGTGAAGACGCGTGCGTGGCGGCAAAGAGACTCTTTAATAGATATTTAATCATCAGTATTTGTATATAGAAACCGAGGGAGACACGGTGTGCTTAACGCATGCGCAAAACTTTATGTGTATGTGTCGCATAAATAATGAGTGGCTCGCGATTTTCGTTACGCAGTTTCCCGCCAACGCCGGTAAATTTATTATAAACACATGTAATGAACAACGTTTTCGTTCAATATTAAAAAAAAAATTAGTAGGATGTCTGTTTTTTTCAAATATTGATTTTTCGCTCGAACATGTAAAATTTCACGAAAACTTCTGTGCCACAATTATTATTATCCTTATTCGTAATAGTTGGAAATTAACAATTATTGCACACCTCACGAACACACATTCTAAAGGATCCCTGATGTGTGAGCCTGATATTTAAAGAATATTTATTTAATAGTAACAAATTTTTATATGGAATAAACATTATTGATTTATTTATTCATCAGTGCATAAATGGACAACAGATTTTGGGGGAAGAAACCACTTAACAAGGTATGAAGGTATTTTTGCGAATTTAAAGTAATGAAAGTAATCATTGGATATTTCTGAAATATTTATCACGGTCTGTTTATATAAGTACAAAACGAGTCAATTAATCAATAATCATTTTGCCTGCCCCAGAAGTTAGCACTGCAAAAACTAAATTTTCAACTTGGTTGACAGCAATTCAGTGACCGGATGCAATTTGCTGTGTGCGCAAAGCCAAGTGGCGCCGCGCCGCGGTGTAATTTTGCGATTTTTGGGGTTGAAATATAATAGTTTGCATAGGTACATCGGTGCGACGATTGGTTTTTATCAAAAATGTTTAATATTTACATCAAAATAGTTTTCTCAAGGTAAGTTGAACAACAGCAGTGCAATACACAAAAATGTTGTTACAGTACCAAAAATTTAAAATACTTTTTTTCGCTGTTTTCCATTCTGATTTGGGGTTAGGTGACTTCTGTAAACTTTCGGAAATGAGCCTTATTGCTATACGGACGAGGCTGCCCATATCAACATAACCTCAAAAAATATACTTACGTCGTTTTTTCAACCCAATTTATCCACAACTTTTTTTACCTGGCTTTATATCTGGCTGTTGGGAACGAATACCATTTCATTTCTTCACTGGTTGATTTAAATACATTCTCCCAGGTTTTTACGCAACAACGAACGTACGTTTCTTCTTCGTGGCTTTTCCATTGCGAAGCTCTATGAAACAACGATTGACCGACCCCAAAAATTGCCAGTTTCGGCCACCATGAGCGCCCTGAGTCCTATCCAATAAAACGGGTGAAAATCTCAAGTTGTCGAAATTCAAAATAAAAAATATCGTATTTAGGGGGTCAATGCCGCGAATATTTTTTTCATATAAAACTTTATTGCATGATCGGTTTCTTTGGAAGTAATAAATATAAACCACGAAAATTGCACGCATGGAAAATCAATATTTTTCACCATATAAATTGACGAATCTCCGTTGCTTTTCGATGAATGCACTTCGAATTCCTTTTATATTACTCTCGATACTCCGTCACTGTCAAGCGAAAAAAAATGTCGAAAAGATTTTTTCGCGTAACGTCCCTATTCTTGCAGAACGGCACATGGTCCAACGCTCCGGATTACAACTGATCTGCACAAGCGATTACTTGTTCAATTGTACGAATTTCTCTGTGAAACTTTCGGACAACATTTCCGCAAAATGTTTCTTTCGAAACATATCCATCAGAAATCTGTTTTTTGTCATTAAATCCCAAAACAATAATTAATAGAAAAAAATAACAATACATTTCTTTACAATAACCAAGATTTCTATGCAATTATTATCATTATATTTTTCACTGCCCAGGGATGTTGAACTCTGTGCCCGATTCGGTCAAACAGAGCAAAACAACCTCGAACACGTTCAACCTCGACGTTCTGGGTGCGCGCGAAACAGAAAAAAAATGTAAGCCTCGCAAAACCTCGCGCCATTGAAAAATTATTATGCGTTTCACGGGATTATCGGGGTGACGAGATGGGTGGTTGGCCGTTGGAACGCTGCATCTTCTCTCGACCCGAGACGATTTCTTATCAAGCGCAGCATGCGTTTGCACTTACAGTCCGGCAACCCGGTTCGGAACGACTCTCGCTCACCTGCTGCAAACCCCAATCCGAACCAAATTTAACCTCACTCAAACTCCTGAATATACCTACATCCCATTGCACATGCGGCAGGAGTTTCAGGGGGGGGGGGGCTGCATCGTATCGCGAATTGTGGCCGGACACCCTTTCCATTAAACGAAGAAACCGGAAATGCGATAAAAAGAAGAGAGAATGAGCTACCGGGTCGAGAACAAAAAAACAAATTTAGGGATATGTATGAGGTGTTCCACGGCTAATCGTACCGTTGAAACCCGGCAGGTATTTGGATGAAAAAATTTTCCGTCCAAGTACTTGATAAAAAACGCATGTGGCGATTTTTGAAAGATTTTCCTCCCATTTTTCTTTCGATAATAAATATTTGAAAATTTCGTCGAAGAAGATTTCAAATGCAAATATTTCCGGAACGAAAAAATTTCAATTTAATCGCAATGGCATCAAATCGTGCACTTCGAACTTTGCTCTTTCATGAAACAATATCCAAAACAAAATTATATTTTTTGTCGCTAATTTTTTTCGGGTTTCAATTAATACAATCGTCTTTTTATCCAAAACAAAATTATATTTTTTGTAGCTAATTTTTTTCTTTGCTCAACTCAACGAGAAAGAGGGAAAACACAATTGTCGATTTATTTGGAGTTTCCAGTGAGCATGGAAAATTTCATTTAGGATCTAAGATTCAGAGGAAGCATCTTGCAAGTTTCAACTTGCAGCTTGTTTTGGTTTTCTTCATCACAATCAGTGGGTGTATAAATTTTAATAGTTCCGCAACTACGAACGCGTCAGTGGATTTTCATAAAATTTTGCACCCTCCCATTCAAAAGTGATTTCTGGATGTTTAAGGACATTTTAAACATGTTGACATCAAAAATCCCGATGAAAAAAATTTAGACAGCGCCCTCTGCATGGAAAAAAAAGAAAAAAGAAATTGCTCCGAACTTTGTTGCACGTACCTCCGAAGGTTGCAACGGCAAATGCGAACGAAAGCCCAAGTCCCCCGGTCGTGTCTCCGACGAAAGGTTTTTCAACATGGGGCACGGGGCTCCATTATGCCCCGTGCAAGAACGAGACGCGCGTGGGCGTGAGATAGAAAGCTGGTTTCGGTGCATATGCACGTGTAGTTATTACGCGGTGCGATCCGGAGAAACGGCACAGGAGCGGCGGGTAAAATGCGCGGGAGCGGCCGACTTCTCGTTTCCGATCTGCAAACACGTCTCTCACGACCGCAACCGTCACGAAAATTGTCGCGTCCACTAGATTTAACAGGGTGCGGATCGAAGTTCCGAATGTTCAATGGTCCGAAGGCTAAAAATTCGGAATATGCAATGCTCCGACCGTTAATGCTTCGACTGAGCACGGCACCGACAGCTCATGGGTCCGATCGAGCAAAGTCTGGAATGGTCATAGTTCTGAAAAAAACAAAGTTCGAAATGCATTGTATCGAAATGACAATTTCTCGAAAGTCCACGACTCCGACACGGCGATGTTCCGAGTGGCAATGTCTCGACGGATCAAAATGTAGAAAACGTATATTTATATTATAGTGGCGTAAGGATTGCAGAAGCTGCAATCTCCACGCAGTTGAACGAACTGCTACGTCACTATACTTATATATATACTTTTCTGAATATATTGATCAGTCGAGACATTTCCATTCGAAGTCTTGTCGTGTCGAAACATTTATTTTCGGACATTTCGATTCGATTTATTGACCTGACGGACCTTTAACCGTTTGAGTTTTTAAATTCCGCTACATTATCCGGTCGGAACAAAAAAAATCGGAGTTTTTGATTTTCGAGAAAAATTAGTTCGAATAAAATTTTTTCGGAATGTTGAACCGTCGGACAATGAGACGGCTCGTTTCGGTTTTTGGGGCAGCTTCAGCAACACATTTGGCGCTAGAAATCTCTATTAACGAATTGGCGACGTTATGACGACTGTTCGACTTACAATTGGAGCTTAGCGATTTTTATTTACGACAGCGTATCGAGTGATTCTAGCTCTTTATAATCCTTCCTCATTCAAACTTCACGTAAATTTGACAGTCACAATCACAATTGCGTCCAAATGGCGCCCGCAAAAAATATAAAAAGCTCAGTGCAACGATGTGTATACAGTGCAATAATGCGAAACTACAATATATCATTCGAAGTGATTCACAAGATATTGCGAGGAGCAAAGACTCCATTGAATCTAAAATCCGTGTACAATTCATGTCTTACATCCAATAAAGATCTAGCTTCTATGTGTAACCGAAGTTTTTCGACTTTTGGCCACTAGAGTTTTCCGAAGGTTGGCAATTTTTGGCGACCTTGGTGACCTCTGGTGGTGACTTGAGGTCCAGGTTAATTCACAACCCTGGTTCTTCGACCCAGTCCACATCTCCTCTGCACTCGCACCTGCGACTTCAATTGTCTCGTTGTCCTCCATTTTTACGACCTCTGCTGACAAACAATGTGAGACGCAGGGTAGTCTTCAACACCCCTCAAAATAAATTGAAAGTCAGACGTATTCAAATTGTTCGCAGAATGTGCCATTGTTCCATGTCGACGAAATCAACGACCGCGTCATTAACGAATCATCACGGAGTAAACGTACACAGCGCCATCCCACGGTAGACGCGCACAAGTCGTTCGCGTCCATCGTCGATGTGTATCAACGACGAGTGTACCATCGTATAAAACAATGTTTGAATCGTAAGAAATATGATGCTCGTTACGGCGGATCAATTTTCCAGAGTCTCGCGGGATCCCGAGGCCGAGAGAAACGTGGCAACGACCGCCATTGCTGGACATCCCATCGGACTCCGGATAATACGCTGATTAAACTTTTTCCGATCTTACGTACGATCAGTTTTCCCCGTCGCTGTGGAATGTCACGGTGAGAAAAACGATCGTCAAGTACCGACCGACATCTAGCAAATAAATTTATATCTTTATTATATGATATATAGAATATATACAGAGATATGATACGAATACGTAATTCATATATAAATATATATATATTTTCACAAACGTCATAATTACCTTTGAAGAAAATATAAAATTCGAAAATAACCGATCATGTGTTTCAAGATGGCGGCTTCGTTATATTCGATGTCACGAATGTTTTTTTTTTTTTTCGTGGCCGATGGGCGAGAAGAAAAATATGTGTGGATCGAACACATCGACAGCCAGATCGAAACTAATTTTGTACCAGGTCGAAACTAATTTAGCAGAGGACCGAAGTGAAGTGAGCGATGAGTTGGTGGTCTCCATAGTTGATTGGTCCAGCCCCCATGACGCTCACTTCGTATCCATAGTTGATTGGTCCTGCCCCCCATGACGCTCACTTCATCTCCATAGTCGATTGGTCCAGCCCCCCATGACGCTAACTTCATCTCGGTCCTCTTCGAAGTTCAGTGGTGCTTATTTTCCAGACTTTTGCGAACGTTTTTCAGCCTTGCGTTCGTACTCCTTATCTCTAGTCTCCATGGCGGAAACGATAAATGCAGAACGTGACGATTATGGCGTAGCCATTTTTTATGAAAAGCCGATCGAACGTTATAACGAGCTATATTTCGTGGGATATTCGTATGGTGGGTAAGATTGACTCCTACACAAGTGTAGCGCAGTCCGTAAAACCACCCACACACAAACTATCTATATATGAGTTTGATAGAAGTGCTGCTGTGGTGAAGGGTGCGGCAAGGGTGTTATTGTTCGTAATTTTTTTACAAATTAATCGCGCAGACGTTGATATCGACGTGAGGCGTGTGACCCAACATTTTTGCAATCAAAGCGGAAACGGGACTAACCACGGTCGCGCAGTTTCAACGTGTGATACTGTAATAAATACATGCTAGGGTGTATTGAAAAACGGCAGTTTTTCTATTCTTCTGGCAGTTCCTACTTTTGAAGTGAATACTATCAGGAGACATGTGTGAAAATTTGAGCTCAATCGGGCAACATTAGAAGGTTTCAAAAATACGATTCTGCATTTGATTAACGAGTAACATTTTTTTATCAGTTGCAATTGATTTTTAAGATAAGGGAAATATTCCGGGAATGAAAAGTAATTGCAATGTATAGTATTGAGGCCACTTTATATAGAGATATTCTTTGTTTTACAATAAAAACAAGTTAACCATTTTTCGTTAGCTTTCAATGATTTATTTTAAGGATGATTGTTGTTAACTTTTTTAAAAATTGTAAAACAAAAAATTGTCCGATTTTTAGTAACTTTAATACTATGTACTTCGGAGGGTCTGGAGAACTTGAGAAGGAAAATTTTAAATAAGGAAGAGGAAAAAATAAGAAATTCGACGTACAACGAGAAGTACAAGTACCTTATAGAGAACGACGGAATACCATAGAAATACTGGGCAGAAGAAGGAGTAAAGAGGGAGACACAAGGAAATATGGGCGAGGTTAAGGTGTGGTAACGTTTGAAGGGCGGAAAAGAAAGGGGATAATGATTAGGGGTGTAGACTATGTAAAGATCAGTATGAGACATTGGAGCACCTGCTAATCTGTAGAAAGGGTTGGGAGGCGGTTTCGGAGAAAACAAGACGTGAAATTGTAAACGCGTTGGGTGGGAAAATACAAACAGGGATCTGCGAATACTACAGGGAAATAGAACAGGTGTGCCGAAGGATGAGCCTGTTGGAAAAGTCAGGGGGAATAGAGGGAGTGGAAAAATAAATAAAGAAAAGAATGAAAAGCTAGAAAAAACCGAAAATGTATTGTAGTACTTGAGTATAAATGTAAGAAGAATGCGGTTATTTTTGTTATGATTTTGTAAAAAACTTTCAAAAAGTTGTGCAAATAAAACTCGATTGAATTGAATACTATGTACTTTGCAATTACTTTCCGATCCTGGAATTTTTGCGGTCGCCTGAAAAATTAATTGAAACTGAAAAATAAAAATGTTCACGTGTTGATCGAAGACAAAATCGAATTCGCGAAAGCGGAACCTCTGCTCATAGTCCGATTGGGCTCAAATTTTAAGAGGTCAAAAAGAGGTTCTGGCAGTTCCAAAGTAGGAACTGCCAGAAAAATCGAAAAAATTTGATTTTATTTAACACCCCCTAATACATACATATGCACTCATACATATACGTATATCTATATATTTACGTTGGGGCACAGATCGAGTGAGCCAGTGCTCGCGATCGAATGTCCTTATCGGACTGTGCGGGGGCGTGGGAATCAATCCTAGAAATCATTACACCCGAGTGATTTTTGACTTTGCCCCACGTGCCTTATCCGTCGACGAGCTTGGCATTAAACACATTTCCAAACGAATGAGTATGACCAATTATCAATGCAACAATCAATAACGTCACATCTCTGCAATGATTGATAATAATTGACACAAATTATTATCGGACAGTAAATTCTAATATCAAATAGATCATATAATTCATGATCGTTTAGTCGGAAAATTATTTCAAACACATCTTCACTCAACGAATACTCATATCTGCACACACACACACACACACACACACACACACACACACACACACACACACACATATACATACATGTAAGCTTTCACACATACGCACGTTATACATGAGCTAATGTTCCCAAGATCGCGCATGCAAGCTGATCGAACTTGTTGGTTGATCGCTGCATCGCCTGGGGCCCTGCCGGCAACATCTGTCAACTCGTACATACACACACACACACACACACACACAAGCGCCCTTTACCTGACATCCCGATAAACTTGCTTGACGGAGGTTCCACCGTGGAGGCACCTACGTACGTGGACGACGTATTATGCAATCTCGGCACCATCGACCGAGCAAACGCGACTAAGAGAATCGAGTCTCTGCGAAACAAACGCGTCTTACCCGACAGGGCGAAGCGGCGCAAAGCTTTTCTACCATCCACGTCTAGCATCGTCCAGCTTTTCAATATTCATTTTATTCACTTTTTTTTTCGTGTCCCGTCCTCGATCCTATCCGGCTATCGCGCGCTTTACCCTTCTTCTCTACGTGCCAATCAATGCCGGTGGCTTTGCCTCCAACGTTTTCGCTTTGCTTCTCACATTTTCATTCGTTATTTTCTATTTTCCGAACACGGACGACTCTGGGAATCTCGCGAACGGTCTCGCTATCGGCAACGTGTGCGGCGATGAGATCACAGACACGTTGCCGAGTATGCTGACAATTTACAATTTTTTGGTATTAATGAAACATTTTGTGAAAAAATGTTCAGATGATTTTCGGGGTACGTTTGGTCATTGAAAAAAAAAAAGGTGAGAAACAAAAATTAATAAATACTCCGAGAGGGACACGACGAATATTCCACAAGGATGTATGTCAACTATCAATATCTGTCATCATCGAATAGCGGCTGAATATTGGGTTAATAGCGGCGGAATATTGGGTTAATAGCGCCCGACAATGGGCCAGCACTGGGCCGAAGTTATCAACCCAGCAGTTTGCCATTGGCTAGCCCAACGATGGTTGCCAGTAATCTGTCAGTTTCGAAGGGTCGCCCGTCATTTATGCGACAACGATGTTTGTCACTACTGAGGGTTCGCCCGCCATTGACGGCCCAATACTCGCCCGATAGTCGAACGCTACACCGACGGGTTGAACGGGCTTATTCGAAGGGTTTACACGAAGAAGAAATCTAATTTCGTTGAATTTTTGTTTGTAAAAATTTCGTCAAAATATCATATTAAATATCAATGTGTCATATGTCGTTGTACAAAATATCATATTGATGTTTTGGCTCATAAATAAAATGTCTTTGTTCTTTGCTCATACATCAAATGAGCAGTGTCGTGAGTAACAGGTATGAAGAATCTACGCCGCACAATATTTTCACCTTTTTCTTCTCCCTCCATTTCGATCCATTGCCCCGGATAACCATCGGCCAACTCTTGCCGGCAAATTTTCGGTATCTCTCGTGAGACCGAATTTTTCGATCATCACATCTGCAAATTATATACATATATATACGTTATACGATACGTTAATATGATACGGAAGTATCAATACGAATTTTACGACGATGTTCAATAAAAAGGACATTAGGGTACCTTGGAGACAAGCGAAAACTTGAGTTTTGCTGAAGTTCAGTTTTCCAACACCGTTTATTTTGCGTCCGGTCCCCGAGAAATGAATTTCAACGTTTTTCGTCACTGTTGACAGCATAATCTTTGCAATGCTAGCCTTCGCGGTTCTAACTGGACCGACTAGAATACGATAAAGCGTCATCTAAAAACAATAAATGATTGAGTAAAGGTGGCAAAAGAACGTGAAAAAATGGAAATCAATGAATTCGTTATAACGTTACGTACTAATGCTTTTCGCCTTTGCTCATCCTGTATATATTTTTCGAAGGCATCAAAATCATCCAGATTATCAATGGGTAAAACCACGCCGAGTTGAGTTTTGGCATCGGTGAGATTGATTGATTTAATTACACCGAAAACGTCATTGTTGACCGTGGTAGTTTTAACATCGTGGATTTTGTGACTGAGTTCGTGAAGAATGCTTTGCTTCGTGCCATCAATTTCGGAATGGAAATACTCCATCAACTTTTTAATTTTTTTATTTAAATATTTTTCGGAAACCGCTAAACAAATAAAATAATAATATTGATATTGTTTTTGATATTAAATAATAATATTAATATTTTTTTTAATATCGTATTAACCCTTCGACGTCGCACGTTCTGAAAATAACGCCCTGGTCGCACGGGGTCCACAATGACCCCAAGCATGATTAAACTATTGCCGCGTTGACAATGTTGTTCCGAACGACTCATACAAATTCGAGACATTAGTTTAAAATAAGAATATCACTTTAGAATAAGAATATCACAGAAAAATCATATCTTTTACTTTCGTAATGTTTCAAAAAAAGATTATTGTTTTGCAGTCGCGATTCGGCTCATTTTGATCCCCAGTGGCCTCGAAGGGTTAATATGATTACTATTTAAGAATGTGCTATTTTTGTGCGAGTAGTGCGATGATCAAAAAGATGTGAAGTAGAACCTTGCTCATGGCTCCATTATAATTTTACAAATTTGCCAGATTCCTCTATGAGGAACTGTGAGTCGATCAAATTTTGCTTCCTCACGGAGGAAGCTTTGTTAAATGTGTAAAATGCAATGTGGAATGTTCTATACTTTGCAGGCTTATTTCTTGTCTACACAAAGTTATCAACCTCTGGTAAATAACTTAAAAATCTCTAAACCATAGTTATTCCACTGGACCTTATATACGTCTCTCAATAAAAGTTATATTTTACAATAGCTAGAGAGTTTGGTGTAATTTTCTGAATATTCAAATCGGCGTTAAGTTGACATGACTTGATCAATCCTTGCTTAATTTCATACCGATCATTCATCATCGTAAATGTACTTATATCGGAAATTTCAGGTAGATATTTCTAAATCAACGCAAATTATAGTACCTACGAGTTTAAAAAATGCAAGTGCTATAAAAATTATACTACTCGATTAAATCTCGTCACCAAACAGAGTCAATTTCAATGCACCAAGTTTGAACCGAACCCGCATACGAATTCGATTTTTTTACGATTGAATTTTTTTTGATCATGTTAGGAAGTTGACATTTATCAATGCAGCATCTATATCTCTAACCACGTTTATCGTTGATTGTCAATTGTCGAATATTTGTACAGAAAATTGCAGCCATCTGTCTCAGAATTTCCGTCAGCAATTAAAATTGTTCAGGTACCAGCCAAAACTGATGGACACATAGTTCCTTATAGAGGAATCTTTCGCAAATGTGTAAAATGATGAGGAAGCCACGAGCACGGTTCTACTCTACATCCTAATAACTTAAAAATAATAGGATATTATGAGGAAGCAATATGCAAGGTCATACTTTGCATCCGTTTCTTCATATAAAATCCGTTGGCACACCTATCGAGTCCGGAAGCAATATATGGGAAATTCCACGTGAAATCTAAAAAATTAAAAATCATATTAAATCGGAACGTCAGGATGCATTTTGCCTCAATTCAATACCAAGCTAGCTCTTTTCCTCGGGAACCCATAAGAATCTATAAAAAACCGATAAAAACTACTTTCAGCCGTTTTTCAGAAGTTCATCTTATTGATCAGCACTTTTGCACATTCAATGTTACTCGCATCTCGCGATACATCCAACCCTCTAATGCCTCTGACCGCCTTCAGGCGGGGTTCACCTTACGAGTCATTACACTTGTCGGTATCATTTTTCATCAGAACTGCTCAGCCCTGCTTATAGTCGAAGGATCAGTGTTACTTTTGGCGTTTGTCGCGTTGTTCTAGTGCGTTGCGTTTCCGAGCAACTTCAATTCGAAGACAAAATTGACCGCGTAATCAGAAAAATGAATATTTTTCTCCAAACACGACTTCCGCACGTGAATAGTAATTTGGACAGAAAAAATAGTAATTTTGGTCGGATCCATAAAAAAAATAGGCGAGTTGATAGAAGTGTATTTTATCGAATGGCGAACGAGGTTTCAGGCTTTTAATGATTCTTCTATGAAATATTATGCCTATTTTATATCTTTATTGATTCTTCTATGAAATATTATGCCTATTTTTACTTGTACAGGGCGTAACCCAAGCGGAAAAAAAATATATAAACAATTGATAGATTATATATAGAAGTGGTCATATGTTTTTTTATATGCAAACTATACATAATCTGCATAGATACCATAGATACTTATGGTATCTATGCTGATTATTTACCATAGATACGTATGGTATCTGTGCAGATTATGTATAGTTTGCATATAAAAAACGTATGTCCAGTTCTGAATATAATCTATCAATTGTTTATATCTCTTTTTTCCACTTGGGAAGCTTCGCCAAATTGAAAAACGGACTTTAGATTCGTTCTTTTCGTGTTCATAAGAGCCTATCTATACTGATTTATTGACGCAAATTAAAAATAAGGCATTAGAGGGTTAAATAAAAAGATACGGTCGGTAACATTGAAACTTTAACCTTCTGAACTCCATAAGCTACCCATCAAAACTGTTTAGAGGCTTTTCTTTCAGCCCGCGTTGTTCATCGAAATTGTTGAAAGCCGTTGATAACGTAAAATTCTCGTGAAAGATACCACTGAACAAAAAAATCCTATTACATGTCAATAACGATTATTTGTAGAAGTCGCGGCTCCCGAAAATATTTTGTGAGCTTGTTATCTGGGGTTGGGCTCGAAATTCGGGACGAGCAATGTTTGGAACAACAATGCTCGGAACGATCAAGATTCGGAAAACGTATACATAGGTAAATTGTTGGCGTACCTAGTCCGCCGGCCGCGAGACTACATAGCCCGGCTTTCGAGCTTTCCCCCATTGTAAACTATCAATGTTAGATATATGCTGTCGGGGAGTCTTTTGTAGGAAATTTAGTTCTCTACAACATTGTCTACATTGTAGTTAGCTACATTGTCTACAACAAGGAAGATAAAAATGTATTGATGTTCTTCAACACATTTTTATCTTGCTGTCCAAACGCTTGCCGAACAACGCTATATAGACCAAAAATTGACACGAACAATATTGCAGAGAATTGAATTCTCTACAGCATCGTAATTAAAAAAATGTTATCCCTTTAGATTGTTGAACTAACGTGGGTCAGTAGCCTTTGTAGCGTATGAATTTCCCGGTTGAGCGGTTTCTTCGGCTGTCCAACCTTCTAACGCCTCGGAATGACCTGCATAAAAATTTTGATTGAATTGATAACATATTTTGCCGCGTTTGTCACATAGAAAGAAACGTAAATTGCACTGCACGATGCACCAAACACATTCTTTCGTTTGTCAAATTTTCCGTGACAGTGGGCATGGGTTCGTATTCATCGGAATACTTTTTTCAGTGAATAAAATGGGAAAACTGCAGGTGGTATCAACTTAGCATGGGTTTTATAACCGATCAACTTTTGATAAACGGATTTTTCTAATCATTAAAAAAAAGCTTCTATTAAAAAAATGTTTTTTTCCCAATAACAAATAATTTTCAATAAATATATTAGATTTTTCTCACTTATAAAGCGCATAAGCGTGCTTAATTCCAGATCGACTATCCCTTCGCTTTAGAATGATACGACGTACATTTTCCTTCTGTTATTCGATTGACGCCGCGCGAAAACTGTACTATACGGAACCATAAGAGAGACGAGCGGTGGTGCCGCTTTTTTCTCTCTCGCGCCGTGATTATTGTTTACAAGCGTGGATGAAGAACGAAATGTTGGTTATTTACATGTCGGTTCCGGGAACGCCGGTCAGCGATTTAGTACTCAACCAGGCTATACTGATAAAGTCCTAGAGGCAGGGGGTGGGCGGTGGTTGTAGGTATGCCAAACATTGTAGCTGCTACACGTTACCACGCGGACCGCCATGGGTGTGAGAAAGATCCAGAACGCCGTTGGCAATATATATATATATATATATATATATAAGGGTGATCTTTATTTGACTTCAAGGCGATGGACTACATCTCCGAGTGCGAAAAGAAGGGAGTTCATGCAGTCCATCGTCTTAAAAAAAATCTCTTTCTTCTCCGCCCTGCATATGGGTCGAAAATATGAATCTCTCTCTATATATATATAAATATATGTATATAATTTCTATTCTTTATATATATTAGGCACGCAGTGGCCGAGATGGTTTCGTGCCCGCGGTTCTCGTCCCAAGGGTCCCGGTTTCGAATCCCAGCCCCGACACTAATGGCAATTTCTTCGCATATTTTTTTCTGTGTTATCTCACTGGTCTAGAACCCACCGTTACAAAAAAAACGGTAGGTCCAGTAGTGATACTTTGTCCATGTTAATGTATCACTATTGGAAATTTCGGAGAGGACCTTGTTAAAAACTTTTAAGAACTTGTACGAGTAAAATTCATACTGCTGCTACTACTACTACTACTACAACTA
This sequence comes from Diplazon laetatorius, assembly GCA_963662125.1. Lineage (NCBI taxonomy): Eukaryota > Metazoa > Arthropoda > Insecta > Hymenoptera > Ichneumonidae > Diplazon > Diplazon laetatorius. The sequence continues at coordinate 10,269,051 of OY759152.1, forward strand.
CTACAACTACTACGACAACTACTATTATGATATATTTATGTACATATATATTGGATATGTAATATGTATGTATTTTTACCAGCCCGCATCGACTGCAGGGTTCGCCGATGCTTGGTCCCCAAAAAACTTTGCGCGGCCGTCGGAAAATTTCTATATCCTTCTTCTCGTAGCAATACTAGCAATTCCGTGACAACATTCGGCCGAAGCGTGTCCAAGTTGTCCAATACCCAATTTTTAATTTTATCTTCGAACCCAATATCACTGCAGTTTGTGTCACAACACTGGGAATCACTATTTCCTGTACAATTTGGACTCTCATTGCCGGTAGTTATATTATCATGTTCACTGTGATTGCACGAATCATGTTGACTGGACGCAGTTGAGGAAGATTGAAGATCGTCCTGTGAGTCGGCATCGTAATCGTTGGTGCATTCACCGTCCGTATTATCAACCGTTCGTTGACTAGTATTTTCGTCACTCGTATTCACGTCATTACTATCATGTACATGTCTTGGACTCGTTCTTTTCCGTAATTCTCGCGAACTTCTTAATTTGTAACATCCTTTTCCCGGCATGATTCGTTAAGTTATAAAAAAAAAATTATTTACAACGAAACAGTTTAGTTTCGTCGATTCGCGTTAATGATATCACTTTATCGATTTTCGCCGGAATAGTATCCGACGCGCTATTCTCACTGATAATTCGGTGGTTTCGATGCCATCCGCGCTTCTCGATGGTAGATTGCAAACAAAGTCGGCGCGCGTGCGAGGACGAGCGAAACGTAGACATGGGAATATCGACTAGTAATGCCGACGGGGAAGGACCGCTCGCCCAGGAAACAGAGACGCAAACAGCTAACTCTCCCTATCTCTTTCAAGTTGAATCGGGATGGTGTCAGCTGCTCTCGACGGCTAGGCTCGGAGAGGGAGGGGTATGCAGCCCGCAACGGTTCGGGTTCTCGAAGGTGGGGGGTGCGCACAACTCCCCTCGACCGTCCACCACGCGCAGCCGAGTTGCCCACGAGTACAATTGACACATAGGAAGTTTCGCCGACGCGAAGCTCACACCATCTGGTAACTAATTTCAGAACATTAATACGCACGTTTCATCTGCAGCATGTCGTGCCGTCATGTCGAAAAACAAAAATATATTTTTGCACATATATGTTGTTTGATATTTTAAGTATTAAGTTTGTTTTCTTTGGAAGGTAGTCAAGTGCGAGTTTAACTGCGCAGAAGGTACTGTGGCGTATTTTCTTCGAACCCCGTCGTCTGTTTTTTTTTTTCGAAACTCTCGGGTTGTCTTTTCCCCACTCGCGCTGGGGGCCACCCCTGGATTGGCCCACATCAGCGCAAGTGGGAGAGAGACAACAATGGTATAGCCGAGTTACGCAAAAAGTGGGCTAGCGGTTCGACGCCGAACAAAATAGTAAGCTCGTGAAAATAATTTATAGAAATCTTTGGGGGGATGCCGAACCTTTCGGGCCCGTAACGAGTGCGAGAGAGATGGCGTTATGGGTGCTCACGGCGATGCGAGAGAGAACGTGGCCCGAACGTTCGGAATCATCTTAGGGGGATGCCCAACGTTTGGGCCACGTTCTGCCTCGGGCCGCACCGACCACCCATAACGCTATCTTTCTCGCACTCGTTGCGGACCCGAAACGTTCGGGATCCTTTTTATAAGGCCCAGGACCTTCGTTATCATTTTTCGGCGATCTTACAGTAAGGCGTTATATTCAATGATTTTCATTCAATTTGAGTTTCAGCAGTTTCGGAATTCAGGAGAGGAGGGGATTCGCTATTTTCGCATATTTTTCGGAATTTATTTTCAAACGAGCTATTTAAAATTATGAAAAAAAAGTTTTGTATTCAACATAATAAACATTTTCAAATGAGACCCTGCATGATGTATGAAGCTTGAAACAAATATTTTTAATATTATATTTTCATTATTATATCGAAATTCCTATATAAATATTTTTGAGTGTCAACTGATGCGAAACATATAATGAGATGTAGTAGTATGAATTTTGGCTGTACCACCTCTTAGAAGTTTTTTACAAGGTCCTCTCCGTCCAATATAGTTTCCACTTCTAAATTTCCTATAGTGATACATTGACATATCGATGACGAAATATCACTGGACCGACAGTTTTTATTTTTTTTGTATCGGTGGGTTCCGAACGACCGAGAGAACACGTGAAAAAAAAAAAAATACATATAAAAAAAATTTGATTGCTGTCGGCCGCTAGGATTCGAGAGTCCGGGACCCTTGGGTGGAGAACTGGACACGAAGCCTACTCGGCCACTGCGTCTCTGGTTGATCAGATGTATCAATATGCTAAATTTTTTCGTCGCATGGTTTCTGAGAAAATCGGTCCCGACAGATCGGCAAATGGAGATACACTTATTTATTATTAAATATTAATATAATTTAAAAAAATTCAATTAAATGACAGATTAAGGATGAAAAGTTACGGGCTACATACGCGGTGCATCATCGGTCGCTATACCTGCCACTTGCACAATTACGAAAATTCTCAACGATATCGTCGCGTCGACATATATGGGACAGTAACAGGAACCGTACATCCTTGGAGAGGTACGGCTTTCGGGACTTACCCAGTACCCCATATGTTAAAAATTATTGTTTTTAAGGGGTTAGGGCCACTCAGCATTAAAACAAAAAAAAAACGATTTTTTTTGTTGCATGTTCTAGAAGTACAGCACTTCGAAAGTATTCTTTGGAAATTTTAGATGAATCGAAGTAATGTTCATCATGATGTACAATTTTTTTTGCATTCAGATGATCCAATGATGAGTAGCGGTGATCACTGTAAAACACATCTTCTTCGATTCCCTGCAGACGTACTGTATTTCTCTTAGTTATCATTATTTTTCAATAGAAATTTCACTGCAACTTCGCAGTGAAACTAATTTCACTGCAAACTTCGCAAACTAATTATCTTCGTTGAAAAATTATTGTTTTTCAACGATAAAATAATAAAATAGACATTTGTCTATTATATTTGATTTAAAAAAATGATATCGAGTTAAAAAATTCATGCGATGAATTATTCATCATGAAATTGTAAAATTATATCGTATTTAGAATTTTTAAGAGATGTTTAAGCGTCATCCGGAATCTCGTGGCTTTGATAACAATTTTTCGTAATACAGAGAGAAAAAATATGAAGTAGCTCACCTCTTACTTGGAACGGCCCATAAGAACATTGAACAAATTATACGTATGTCGTAATCCAGAGACAAACTCGCAAAATAATTAATAACTGACTCGTAATTAAACACAACGACGCTTCGCGCCACGCGATGGTCGCAAAGATAGCCAATCTTGCAGTGGCGAAGAATTCCAAAATACTCGAACGACGCAAAAACCTGTTTTTTATCGCAACGTCCGCTCGACCGCGCAAGCCCGGGTGTCGCTGTAATTGTCACGTGGCTTCATCAAATTCAAACAACAAAGGAGAACCAAAAAATGCTAAATAACGTTTTTTTTTCTTTTAATTCAAGCGATTGGCGTGATTGATGGACATCGTGAAAGGAATGACACCGTCGAGACACCGGGAAAACGAAGAAAGCTTCGTACAAAAGAGAATCTTGATTGGACGTCTAATTAGCATAACTGTGGGACCGTCAAGCAGAGTCCCGCGTGTCTCGCCATCATTTATCAAGTTGCACACCGTCACACGCTCGTCTTCGTGGACGAATAAAATAGACACCCGCCAAATAATGACATGTATCTTGTTGTAGGAACAACAACTAAAAAAATTGGTCCAGAGCGTGTTGGGCACGCACATGATAGGGTTCCGTAGGCGTAAATTTGAAAAAAAATGTAGTTACTAGTTATTTTTATATTTTTCGTAAACTATTTTTGCTATAGAGTTCGTTATGATTTTGATTGAATGCACCAAATAAACGCAACATTTTGGTATTTTTTCACATTTTTTGCATCGATAGTTTAAAAGTTAGGGGTCATTCTGATAACGACTTCGAAAGCAAATATCTAATGACTGAAGGGTTGAAATGAAAAGCTCTCAGGACACTATTTGTTGCATTTGAGGAGATCTATCCAAAGATATCTCACTCAATGGGGTGAGCAAAAAAAAATCCCGTAAACACTGTTCAATTTGCCGGAAGGGGAGTCAACAAATTTTTTTTTATGTTGTAACTTCTGTTTTTAGGTCACCGATCTACGTCTGTGTATCAAATTTCATCTCAATCGGTCGATTAGTGAGAGAATGGGAGGCCTGTGACATACAGACAGACGGACGGACGGACTTATCAATACCGAAAGGGTTCCTAGATTTCTACGGAACCCTAAAAATGAACGATGAAGAAATACGAAAAAGAAAATGACGAGAAAAGAAGGAAGGAGAAGACGACGAGAAAGAGGGCCCAAGACCAAAAGTATACAAGTGTGATGAAAATAAATGATGCCGTTCGAGAGTGAAATTTGCCACTCTCGTTGGATGTAAATAACGCTCGAACGAACGTTCATGGAGGTTCGTTCGAGAAACGGTTCGCGCAACAAGAATGCACGGCCTCAATTTGCTTATTTACAAATCGCGCCATTACGGCGACACGCAGACCCATATCGTTTCACAAACTTTTACACTCGGTAACCGAGTCATCTCACTTTTTTTTTGCTTCTTTTTTTTTTGTTTTTGGCTGCGATATTTATTACAACCAATCCAATGAGGGTCGCTGCGAAGTCGTTCATACATATGCATCGGGTATCCGACGAACGTACATCGTAATATTGGTGAATCATCAGTGTTTTTATTTTTTTTTCATCTGATCAAATTAGCATCAACGAATTAAATATTTCGAAAACAAATAGATTGTTTAATTTCGGGTAATGCTTGAAATATTGTGTTTCATCTCTGAATTTAATTTAACTTTGGAATTATTGAATACATAATTTTTTGTACAATTTTTCAATCGCTAAAATTTTTTTTCAAAATAATAAAATAGATAAACATTTTTCATTATTGTAAATATTAAATATATTATATCTCCATAGAGAGAGCAACAAAAAGTGAAGGGGGTTTTTTTCCAGCTGAGTTCATCGAAAGAAGGGTTGAAAAAATTGGTTCATTATAATATAAAAATTTACATGAAAAATCGCACTTTATTTGTATCTTTTTCGTTTGGAAAATGAGTGAATTCCGGAAGATTCTCATTATCTACTTTAACTAACTTCAATAAGTGGATAATGTAGCCAAAAAGTCACGCCTGTCGCTTATTATCAACCTAATGAAGTTGGTTACAGTAGGTAATGAAAAACTGTGGGAAGTCACTTATTATTCAAAAGGAAATAGGACGAGTAAAGTGCGATTTTTCACGCACGCGTACAAAACAAGAATATACCTAATAAGAATCGCAGCCAAAATATTTTTCAAAACTTTGAACGCGTTTATCTCGAAAATACATTCTAAAATCGATATCTCGAGGTCCACTGGACCGATTTTGCTTAAATTTTGAAGGCTTTTGGAAAAAGCATTTTCTTGAGAGTAAGAAAAGCGTTTTTGAAAAAATGTTCTCCTTTTATTTATGAAAAAAGAAACGAATAACGGAGTCAAAAACATAAAAAACGTTTAAATACCTGCCATTTGCCCAGACAAAATAGTATATTACGATACTAGTGCGAAAAAAGTTTTTCTGACGACTGTGACTTTGCAGCACGAGCCGAAGGCGAGTGTTGCAATCACACGAGTCCAGAAAACGTTTTTCGCACGAGTATCGTATACAATTTTATGTCACAACGTGTGTGAATGGGGATTTGCCCACGCGAAGCGTGGGTAAAACCGCATTCTACGCACGGCGTGTCATAAAATCCTTTCCTTGCTCTCAAGATTGACTCTTCTAAAACGATATGCCCGTTCACGATAATTACCCGTTTTGATTTCAGAACCTTATTTTTGGAAAATAACGTCTTGATCCGACTTTCGCTCGGATCAAGACATTTCACACCGAGAATTCTCTAACGACCATAATCAAAAAATACGTTTTCGATGCAAGAAGAGCCAAACTTTCTTTAAAATATATTTTCGAAAAAAATCGAAGGTGCCCAAAGGGCAAAAACAATTGCTTAAACCTTTCACTTCGTAATTTGCTTATGAAAAAAACACTACAATAACATTTACCAGTAAGAAAAAGTGTCAAAACCACTTCTCAAATCACCCCTCGAAAGTTCGTTTCGCTTTGTTAGAATGGCCATTACGGCCCGCCCTAGCACGCAAGTACGACCTTCACTCGGATCGACCCGCATAGCTCCCACACTTCGCCACCACCCATAATCCATAATACATTTTCGATGCGAACAAAGCCGGGTGGGGCTCGAAATTCAGAGTAAGCAATGTTTGGAAGGGCCAAAATTCCGAACGCGCAATGCTTCGAACGACAATGTTACGAACGGTCACGATCCAGAATGGAATTGTTTCGAATCGTCAAAATTTCGAATTGCATTGTAGCCTACGTACAATATTCCGAACGCCTACCAGTCGCCGCAGTTTGCAACATTTCCCGACTTTCGAGCTTTCCCACGCGTAAATTATCAAAGTTAGATGTATGCCGTCACTGACTTTTTTATAGGAAATTTAATTCTCTACAACATTGTTTATGTGAACTTTTGGTCTATATAGCGTTGTTTATCCAGCGTTTGGACAGAAAAAAATAAAACGATAAGAAAATCGATGCATTTTCCCGTCAAAACGCTAGTTAAACAACGCTATTTAGACCAAAAGTTCACATAAACAATGTTGTAGAGAATTTAATTTACTATAAAAATGTCAGTGACGGCATATATCTAACTGTGATAATTTATGCTGATTTTTGAATACGCTAATTTCGTTGAAATGAAGGTGAGAACACATTTTCGTGATTTTTTATCCATCACGATATACGAAAAAAAACGATACGAAGCGAATTATTATAGACACGAATCGTGTTACTGACGAAGATCAACTGCTTAGTTCCCGTTGGATTTTTCCACCCTTACGTAAAGGGTTTCTATCGAAATCAGAAACGGAAATTTCCGATACCACATTTACCTGCGAATACAATCGCCTAATTATAAAATCTAAAAATTAGGGTACAGGCCAACGTAAAGGGTTGGTAGGTAGCAGACCCGATCGGCGGCCGCACATCAGCCGTTCGCGGCGCGGCCGTTCGCTTGGAACCGTTTCACAGAAAATGCTATATCTCATTGTCAGTCGATTTTACAAATTTATTTTCAAAACATTTTTGGAGAGCATTCTCAACAAATTCGTCTTTCGGAAATTGTCAAAAAAATACCAAAGAAAAATAATTTATCCCGTGTTGTGGGGCTTTAACGTATTGTCTGTAAATTTAATGATGGCGTTTGGCCGTGGGAATCAAGAAAATCTTCGTTCACTACTTACTCAGAGAAAATAAATTGCGACTTTCAACTTGCAGCTTAAGATAATTTTATTTGAAACTGTAATTTTCAGGAGTATTTCGAAGCAGGATTCATTCGGATATACCTACCGAAAATTGGTCGAGATCAAAACTACCCTTTAAAACGATAATATCGAAGTAATTTCCTATTTTTGTTATTTTTAAGTTTAGAAAAAGGTTAGTTTTCTAGAAAAATATATATATTTTTTTTAATTTGATCTTTACAGAGTGAAGCACGGCATAATAATTGATCGACCTTATTATTCCCTAAGTTACGAGCATTTGAAGAAAAATTTATGATTTAAAAGAAAATTCATAGCTTTTGAACCGTTTGAAAAAAATTGAAAAAAATCGTGATTAAGGTATAATACCTCTTGACCTCCGTTTGAAAAACATTTTAAAAAATCGTGATTTAGGTATGATACCTAGACACCTAGTTAGTACGAAAACCTATAAAATTTTCACCGGAATCAACAATGCCGGATAGAAACCTTCTCGATTCGATATAAAACACTTCATATATTGGTGGTCCTTAGAATTCTTTAATTTTGATGCTGACGTCCCCCCCCCCCCAGGTTCCAAATAATAAAAAAAACATGTCTGCAAATTCCGTCTAACCTCTCTCAATATTAACACGTTCCTAGGGATTTTTTTTGCAATTGACTAACATGGGATATTTTCCGAGTTTATTCATTGTATCCAAAATATCCTGTTGAACATTTTTCTCCTTTTGATATCAGAATATCAACAGGAGAAAAATGTTCCCAATATGCTTCCGTCATCGGAAAGACGCCTACTCAGAAAAAAAAATCTAATCTCCTAAGAAACAAAATAGCGGAAATAACTTGGCAGCCCAATAATTGGAAATCATCGCAACATATGCCAAGCAGTCATGATCAAACAGCTATATAACAACGTGCAATGATCCCACGTGGAAAATTATACCGCGCTACAATTTCCGTATAGCGAATAATCGGTGTTAAAACGATACAAAGTTCTGAATGTAACGTCAGATTCTGACCGGACGACAGCCAGGCGTGTATTACGAACCACGGTGAACGCCTGTCAACGCGTCTTATCCGCATGTTCATCTTTTTCATCCTTCGCTTTGCATTCTCTCTCCACCGTCTTGTTGTCTCGATTCTTTCCGCGTTCAAACGTCGTTGCTGCAACGGGGGCGTAAGTCGATTACCAAGCTCGAATCTCTCGCACACTGGCTCATCGCTGCTGTTCCGGCTGTAAAATCCGCTGCGGCTTCTGCCGCGCGTGTTGCATCGCGCGTTGTCGGCGATGAGAAGGAGCGAAGCGAGTTCGCGGTTTCTTGACAGACGTGTTTTTCGCAGCGTCGAAATACGAGACAAGGACGGCTAGGCGTGTGGATTAAGTAGCCCCGCAATTAGTTCGGCCCATATGCTGCACTTTCGCACCGCCTGGAATTCTCGTCCCTCAGGATAAGATTCTGCAGTATTTTACGGTGCACCTTGCCACGAAATCCAATGCCCGAGACGGACAAATGGATGGGACAACGAAGCGATAAGCATTTGAGGAATGATCGAAATAGAAAAACTGTTACGTCGTTGTTCGAATAACAATAATCTCATTAGAAAGAACAGTATATTACGATACTAGTGCGAAAAAAGTTTTTCTGACGACTGTGACTTTGCAGCACGAGCCGAAGGCGAGTGTTGCAATCACACGAGTCCAGAAAACGTTTTTCGCACGAGTATCGTATACAATTTTATGACACAACGTGTGTGAATGGGGATTTGCCCACGCGAAGCGTGGGTAAAACCGCATTCTACGCACGGCGTGTCATAAAATAATTTTGATAGAGGACGAGCTGGCAATAATGCATCATTTCAAGTCCGAAACCTTAGTCACACCAAACGATTTGTCGTCAGTCTCGCATGATTGTTAAAGAATGAGCAAAAGACTGACTTGTAGTGTGCAGACTTTCGCTGAGATTTTCGTTCAGTCTTTTGCTCGGTCGGTCTGGAATCGTCATGGAGCAAGAACTTTTAGTGACGATAATTGCAAGATCTGCCAAAAGTTGTTTTTCTTGTCTGTGGTGATCGAATTTTTTTATCTCACTTGCCAGACACAAAAAAACTCCTCCAGTTCCTTTAATCTAATGCAATTTTCTTCTGCTATCACGCAAGTCAACTCATTTTTGCTTTTCCAAGAGGAGGATGTGACGATGGAAAATTTTTTTTCCGTGATCTCCGTGGTTTCATGGTCAGAATGTGCCAAAACGTTAAGGAAATTCATTTGGAGGGAATGTCCGGATTCATGTAGTGTGTGTGTATGTGTGTATGAGCGTGGATGTAATGGCCTCCCAAAATTTAAACGTGTATAAATCAAGAACGGATTGGCTACACCCTCGCCCCGCCCCTCAATTTCGCAGACATATGCTGCTCTATAATCCTCCCACTGACGATAATTTTTGTTATGATTCAAGCTGCGGCTCGAATTAAACGTAGTTTTCAAATTTCTCAAGAAATATGTTATCACTATAGCTATTGAAAATTTTGAGATATTAAGGCCAGAAATCCCTTTAGCAGCTTGAAAAATAGACATTTTTCGGGAATTTTTTTAGAAGAGATAGAATAATAGATCATTTGCAAATTTGGACATAAGTTTATTATAACATCCAAGTTGAATAAAAAATTTCGGAATGGCGGGGTAAACGCGATTATCTCGAAACTACAATTTTCAAAACTGCTCGTGTTGTAGCTCAAAAAGTTATCGACCGATTTTGATGAAATTTTGGAAGGTTAGTCTCAGTGATATTATCGGATTACTTCAAGTTTGAAAAGTAGCGTGTAAATGAATACTTTTTTTGGGGTAAAAAAAAGTAGTCGAAAATTTAAGTTTTGGAGTGAAAAGGCTCTCAGATTTTTAATATTGCACTTTTTCATAATTTTTTAGGTGTAACCTCTTTCTTAATATGTCAGTAAACGAATAACACTTGTAAAATCTTTTTTAGATCAACAGCAAAATAATGACAACTGCAGCAGTTTTCGATGTAACGGAAAACAGACGCCTGAAGACCTCTAACAAAATTCCTGAAAAATACCTATTTTTCACGCTGCTGAAGAGATTTCTAGACTTTTGTATTAATAATTTTAATAAAATAAATTGATCTTTTAATTGCAGGTCTTTGTTGTACGCCTACCACCAGGTTGAGGAGGGAGGCTCAATCATGCAGCCAAAAAACGCGCCACACCATCCAAGCTAATCAAGTCGTCATACAAACCATCAGAAACACCAGCTGCAGCCTCCGACGTGTCACCGGAAATACAATAGCGGGTGAGCGAAGTTTGACCGATTAAACAGATGTGCAGAACAGAAACTACATGCGCTAATTAGTCTGCCGTTCTGCTTGTACACAAAACTCCGGCCCATCATCTTTTGCGAGTGTGAAACTTCATTTAATTCATGACGAGAAAACGTTACGCGGGGACCCAGCCCAATCAAGATAATCAACATACAGTTCTGAATTTATAATAACGTGATAAATAATAATTGGAATAACAGCTGTGTAATACAATTATATAGCTTTTAGCTTCATCCCGGCATCGGGAATCGAACCCGAAAAATCTCTTTAAGGATGTATGACACACAATCCCAGCTAAAAGAATGCCAATCTGAGAAAAGTCGATCACTGCTTTGTAAATGCTAGAGAAAGTCATAATCATCAAGTATCATTAAATAGATGTTATTACATCTTGTATCATGTTTCATCTTGTATTCGAAAAACTTTCGAGTTGGCTAGGTTTCTATACTTTTGCCTGCCATTCTCGAGAACCAGGCAGACAATCGATCTGAATTGTCTTGTGGACATTCATTAACCTTCATTCTCCACACTAAAATTTTTCAAAATTTTTTTGATGCTAGTTCTATGCGTTTATCGTAAATAACAGCCTCAATAGCCTCATTTCCCATGAGAAAACATGTTTAATTCCATACAGCTATAACTTCCAAACTGGACAGACGATCGTTTTGAAAATTTGCATGTTGTATCGAAATTGTAAAAGCTAGTGACTACCAGAATTTTCGACACTTTGACACGTTTCATACATACTTAATCATCATATTGACATGGTCAATATGCATCATGGACCTCCATTTTTTTTTCGGCGATGGATTCGAAACTCACTGAGAGAACACAGAAAAAAACACATAGAAAACTTTTTTTTTCCTGTCAGCCTGGTATACGAACCCCCAGGACCTACCGATCCCGAGCCGCGCGTGTTACCTACTCGGCCACTTGGTCTCTTATAATAACAGGTATGTAATATAATTATATAGCTCTTAAATATGTAGTCTGAAAATGTTAGATACCTACCGTAAAGCCTGTATAAAAATCTAAAATAAAGATTATGATCGACCGAGTCACAATCGAGACCTATGTACGTCTAGAAATACAGGTGGCAATTTATTCCAACGAGGGTTGTAAATACATTCCCCTCTTCCAACCTATTAAGAGAGGGGGGTCTTATGAATGAAAAGTTCTTAAATGAATAATAAGTCTATATCTGAAAGTAAGTTTATATCTGAGTCTATAATACAATTGATTATTATCAACGGACTCACAATCGAGACATACACCATGAAATGTAGTTGGGAACTCTTCTAAACGATCGGATTAACTAAATCCCCGTGCTGTTCTGTTGTTCTCTCACATCACCCCCAACCGAGCAAAGGAAAAACAAGCTGCAAGTTGAAATTTGAAATTCGCTTCCTCTGAATCCTAGGTAATCCACCTTCAACGAGAAAGCATTTTTTATTTATTAAGGGGAGGGGTAAGGTATTTTTTATTATATTAACGTGCAACATAATGAGATTATTGTGTAAAAAATTTGAAATCGATTCGAGTAAAACTAACGGAGATATGGAGTTGTAAGTCTACGCCTCTCCATTCTGGTTTCGTGTTGCAGGGTACAGCACCTACCTGACACCGCAAACAATAGAGAATTTTCACGGTAATTTTTAGCAGCTGCGCCGTTTCTTTTGTCAAATCTCTAAATCCCTGTTTTGGTCGAAGGGACTACGTATGCAAATGCTTGTACTTTTATCTTAAATTTCTATGTTTAAACGAAAGTTCACCTCAAAATTTTCTGTTCTACCGAGCAGTCCGTACACGTGCAGTAAATTTTTATTAGAGTTTCCGATGTAATTGCATCATAATTTCATTTATTATTTGTAAAATTTCAGAAAAAAAATAGCTTAAAAGATCGGAAAAATACCCAGTCAAGACTGTACAGACCTGGAAATAGTCGAGTACTTCCACATAAACGCAAGAAGCAGGACGATGTACATACAAGCAAGCAGTGCGTCAGCAAAAAAAAAGATCACTTCTCGAGACGTGGCAGAGTATTTTGAAAAACACTAGAATCCGGGATTTTTTGCTCGTTTTTTCGGCCATTTCAACTTTAGTGAAGTAAGTAAAGTGTTGTGGAAAAATTACTTTTAAATCGTGCAAAAAGTAAGGTCTTAGATTCAATATCAAAGTTACATGTGAAAAATGTGAACAGCCTCGATTTATTCCATCTGCGGGAAGAATTAAATCTGGTGTATATAAAATTAATTATCGATTTAGTTTTGTGGTGCGAAGCTTAGGCTTGGGACCAGCTGGATGTGAAAAGGACTGTCAAATAGCTTCCTTTATGCAGAAGCAAAAGAATATAGACTATATGAAAGAGGGTGCGGATCGAAGTTCCGAATGGTCAATGGGCCGTGGGCTAAAAATTCCGAATATGCAATGCTCCGACCACTAATGCTTCGACCGAGCACGGCACCGACAGCTCATGGGTCCGAACGAGCAAAGTCTCGAATGGTCATAGTTCCGAAAAAAAAATAATTCGAAATGCATTGCATCGAAATGACAATTTCCCGAAAGTCCACGACTCCGACACGGCAATGTTCCGAATGGCAATGTCTCGACGGATCAAAATGTAGAAAACATATATATATATAGCTATAGTGGGCGTAAGGATTGCAGAAGCTGCAATCTCCACGCAGTTGAACGAACTGCTACGTCACTATACCTATATATACTTTTCTGAATTTTGATCAGTCGAGACATTTCCATTCCCAGTCTTCTCGCGTCGAAACATTTATTTCCGATACATTTCGATTCGATTTATCGACCGGTCGGACCTTTAACCGTTCGAAGTTTCAAATTTCGCTACATTATCCGGTCGAAACAAAAAAATCGGAGATTTAGATTTTCGAGAAAATTTAATTCGAATAACATTTTTTCGGAATGTTGAGCCGTCGGACCATTGAACATCCGGAACTTCTATCCACACCCCAGGAATAGTAGAAAGCTATGCGATAACGATACGCTCGGGCCATTCTTAGTAATTGCACGCGCGCGATCGAACGGTTAATGAACCGCGTTCGTACGCCAGCCGCGGAGCTCACATCTCCGACCCCCTTCCCCTTCAGGCCCCCTCGGCGCCTTTGTCTCAACGGAATACCGAGAGACGTAATTATTGCGTACCGCAAGCCGAGACGATAGTCAGGATGATCGCAGAGCGCGGCCCGACCGGCAAACACGACATTTCATTCACCGATTAACGCGGCGCGGCCGTATGACTCGGGCTCATCCGTTTGTCGGTCGACTCTGCGCCATCGACCGCGGCAACGTAACTGCGTTCATATACTTAAAATGCATTTTAAATAACCACCGAGTTGCATATATCGATCGGTGATACAGTTTCACATACGTCAACAGCGGCGAATCCGATCGAGCAATTCCGATCGATCGTATGCGATTCACCCTTTCCTCTTCGTTAACCCGTTGCGGTCACTCGCGGTCTACTGGACCCCAGGCCAACTTCATGGTATTCATGCGATAAAAATACCAACGTTCAACATTATATTATTCATTCAAATGTACCACTTCCATTTCTCGACATCGCCTAAATGTTTTCGATTCTGCGATTTTGCATAATCTCCATAGACAAAATATCCACGAGAATTCTCTCTCCTCCCTCATCTGATTCTTGAACGATTAAATGCACCCTTTCCAAGCAAATAAAAAAAGCTGCAAGTTGAAACTTGCAATTTGATCTCTCGGAATCGTAAGTAGTGAATGAAGATTTCCCTTATGACCAAGTAAGAATGGAAGAGCAATGAGGGGGCATTTCTCTCCTGGCTTCCTCATAGAGAAATCTCCGATCACTACTCAGGATTCAGAGGAAGAAAATTGCAACTTTCAACTTGCAGCTCTTTTCAATTCTAATCGATAACAGTATTCAACATTCCAATATCATTTAAACTGTAACATTGTTTAGGAACTAAAAAAGTGTTTAGAATTAAAAAATGCAAATGCCTCTAAAATCACATACGATTGACTCCTCTCCACTATTATACGTGGATGATGTGTTAACATGTCTTGCAACATGTATAATATTACATCCACGTTGAAAGTTCCGGTTCAATTAGAGCAGCTCGTTTACTCGACAGTTCATTGACACTAAACCGTAAATAAAAAGTCAAAGTTGTCTAAAATTTCAACGCGTGGTTCAATTTCTACCAAATTTGGTCGTAAATAGGGGTGAACGTTGGCTCCAGCACGTCTGAAAATTTCAGCACGGTCCGTCAACTATTTTCGAATGTGCAGAGCTTGGAACTTCAAAACTTCGAATTGCTCTGAAATGCGATCCCTTTTGGCCGATCTTCGCCAAATGTTATATGTATCACAGCTCAATGATCGTCTACAATTGTAGGGGATTGGGATTTCATTTGTTGAAATTATGTAACGGTAGTTAGAGCAACAAAATTGATTTTTCGAAAAGTTCAAAATATCGAAAAATCTAAACTTAACGATGGATTCGGCTCAAATGCAATACCAAATATATGTAGGCATCAAACTCTATTTAATAGAGGGGTAAACGTCATTTTTTGACAAGTTCGATACGCTGTCAAATCCTAGCAGATGCATCAATCATCTGAAGAATAACAGATGAGCGCTGTAGCACACAAGCGCGTGTGTGTGTGTATGAAATAGAAGCCAAAGACGAGTCTTTGGCTTCTCTTACACGCACACACATACACAAAAATTCGGACATTCCCTCCAAACGTGTTTTCCGGACGCTTTATAACATTTTCAATCTATTGACATCAAGATCTCGAAAAAAAAATCCGAAACCAACACAAAGCTTCCTTTATGAGGAAGCAAAATCGACAAATAATGCCAGGAATCATGAAATCAAAAAGAAAAGCCATTGATACCGCACAATAACCAAAAATCGAAAATATTTCCCGGCGACGAAGATCGATGTGCCCCGGGGGAATGTAGGTGCGCGCGCGCGCGTGTATTCGGCCCGCGTGCTGCCCGAAGCGGATCAGGAAGCGAGAGAGGGCTCGCGGCACAAACAGAGACCGGGGCCCGGCGCGGATCGGCGTGTTCGCAGCCGCAACTGCCCTGGCCGTTGGGAATATAACCGAAGATCGTGCCTCGCTGCCGCACCAGCAGCGAGGCACGAGCGAATCCCAGGGCTGATATTCCGTTGGCGTACCAGCTCGACTCCCGGAGGTTCGCGATTCACGAGAACATCGCGGCGAGGTGTGCGCCCTCCCGTTCCTCTAAGACCCCGCGAACGCGCGCTCGACCGAGCGGGATAAAGAGCGAACCCGAGCGGGGCCCACGAAGCCGCGGCAGCAGCCGCGAAGGCGGTCGGGGAAGACGGCAAACTCTCCCGGGGCATGAGTGAAGTGTAACGAGCTGAGAAGACAGAGAGAATATACCGGGCAGTACCTCCCGACGCGCCGCACAGTAACCTACGTGCTTCCATTGCCGGATTATGCCGATAATACTCGTAACGCGAAGCGGAAACCGCTTCCTTTGTTTTAGTAATTTTTTTTTTTAATAACAATAGCGAAGCGTAAAATATAAATAAATATATATATATATAGAGTGGCTACGTGGTGCTCGTCTCAACTTTCAACAACATTTTCGTCAAGCGTTTGCGCAATAGAGTTATCCCATCATTATTGTTTTATTAAATGTAATAATAATTATTATTATTATTGTTATTATTATTTTCACGAACCTTCGGAAATATCGATGGTAAGCCATGAGAATAAATTTGGTTGAAAAAAAAGCGAAAAGGTAGATAAAGACACATACAAACATTTACAAGTCTCGAGTATTCGAAATCTTTGGGATCCCACTCTCGTTGCGCAATCGACGATGACTCGTGGCGTCTGTGCGGTGATAATCGGTAACCAACGACTCGCGGATAATTTGTGAACTGCCGAATGTGCTTTGGTTATATTCGATATTTGTTAGATTTTTATATAGATCACAGTTATATATATATGCACGGTTGAATAATCCACGAGACTGTGAGAACGAAATTGAGTTCGCGAATCTATTGTTTGGTGACGAACTGTTGGATCTGGATTTTCGTCGAGTGAATTTTTACGTGAAACAGCTTATTTCGAGTAAATAAAGAATCTTTTTTTTCTTTTTCTTTGTCATGTTAACGAACGATGAAGTGTCGTGCGTTTTTGGAGATATCATTTTACGAAACGGATAATTTTTTTTTTTTTTTTTCGCTTACCTGCGCACTTCGGTTTTCATCGACAAGATGTGGCATCGATGATGACTTGAAATATGTATGCAAATATATACATAGATATATATGGATATATATCCATCGGTCATCAAGTAGTCTGGGAATACACCGTAAAGAAGTTGGAGACGCTGTACAAATCTTTTTTTCTTGACCATCAGGATTTACGACGGACGTTTTAATCGTCCTGTTGAAAGAAATAATTCGCTCGTACGACTCGTCGATTGTTCGACATGAATAACGTTTCATGCAAGAATCAATAAACTCAGCAGCGTCACGCGATCACATAATCGAGTGAAAAACCAGCATCGAAGTCTCCCGAGTCGGCAGACCGTTGATGAACTACGTATAGCCTCATCGTCGACATTGCACATTCAACGATCGCGTCTAATAGACCTCAAAACTCTAAAACCAAATTGCATCGCTCGTCGTTGTCGCACAATCGTCATTCAGTCGCGATAATATCCGCGAACAATTTCTTTCCGTCTTCCAATCCCCCGCGAACGAGAACACAGCCAGAACGAAAAAAAAAACAAGTTGAAAAAAATAAATAAATAAATAAAAATCAACAATCAAGTCGAAGACTAAAAAAAATTATAATATCATCGGGCTGCGTTATGATCCATCAGGATCCAAGGTTCAAGATATACAACACAAAGTCGATGGGAATGATCGCAAATAACAAAAATCAAAATATGGAAAAGAAACGTTCGATCGAGTTTGCCG
The DNA here is from genome assembly GCA_963662125.1 of Diplazon laetatorius. Classification (NCBI taxonomy): domain Eukaryota; kingdom Metazoa; phylum Arthropoda; class Insecta; order Hymenoptera; family Ichneumonidae; genus Diplazon; species Diplazon laetatorius. The sequence continues at coordinate 10,286,806 of OY759152.1, forward strand.
ATCTTGTTTTCACGATCCGGCTGTGGAGGCTGCTGACTCTTTGGTGGCTCTGAGTCTCGGCCTCACCTGAGAAACCGAAGAACAAGAAGAAGAAGAAGAATAAGAAGAAAAACAAGACAACGACGACGAGACGAAGAGAAGAGAAGAGAAGAAAGAAAGAAAGAAAAAAATAAAACAACGAAAAAAAGAATAAACGAAGAAAAGCAAAGAAAAAAGAAGAAGAGCTCGCTGCGAACCTCTCCACCTCGGCAAGTTCGACGTGATCCGTTATAAGGTTAGAGGCTGATGCCAGGCCAGGGCACAGAGAGATGCCGAGGGTCCAGCAGCCGTGGAATCGAACGTGCCCCCCTCCGCCATCATGCGCAACGAGGACCGAACACGTTTTACCGATGACGCGAGTGAGCGAGGTAGAAGATCGGGAACATGAGATCCCACGAACGAGACAAGAGAATAGCGAACTCATTTATCCGTTCGCTATTATTAACGATAGACGCGAAGGAGTGAGCACCGTGTTCGCCTTCCCATCAACATCCGTGCTATAAAACTTGGCCGTGGAACTCGTGCACTCGGGCGATACAGCTTCTTAGGAGCTGCACAACAACCGCATCTATATACACACCCGCATGCAATCTGTGTGTGTGTGTGTGTGTGTGTGTTTGGTCTCTTGGGTCTCGGTTTACGGCTTTTGCGCCGGGTCGGCCATTTGATATAAAAGATGCGAGTAACTGATTTCCAACGTCGGAAATTCTCGGCTTCGAGACCACATCGGTTTTCATTTAAAAATAAAAACTAAACGTTGTCATGAACTCGAAGAATGTTGATCGAGATTAACAACAAACGAATTTTTTCAATTTAGTTTTTATGTTGGAATTTATTTTTCATGTTTGTTGGTAATAGTATTGTTCGTGGGTGTTAGACGGATACCGGATGTGAATGCTGTGACCGGATATCCCATGTCAGAGCTGAGGACCTAGCCTCCGGGCCTCGTTGGTCGGCCATCGCGGTTTTTTTTTTGTTTTTTTTTTGTCTTTTTGGCGAACAAGGATTTCGTTCGCGGCTCCGAGTCGACGAGAAAGAATTTTATTTTTACTTTTTTTTTGTTTTTTATTTTTTATCTTCCAACGGAAGAAACACGAAGCTAAATGGAAGACATTGCTCGAAAGGGTACGACGACCGAGCGTCAGTGGATCTCATCCCACCTCGGCTCCGCCTCGCCAAGGATTAATCCTGATAAAGGAGACACGACGAACGGTGCTTTGGGGAACGGAGCAATTCGCTTCATACGCAATCGTGGAAGCGTTCGTCGTCGTTCGAAACGAGATCCGAATAATCGGTGAGTTGTGAAATTATGAATATTGTATTTGGATCGGAATTAAATGAAGAAAAAATGTATATAAGAACATGTGCGTGCGACGATCGAATTTTTTTTTCTTTCGGACACTGATACTTCTTGGTGTTATGGAACGGAGAGTTTGTTTGCCATGGTAGATGCCATTTTAAAGCATTCGCCCTTTCGCCTATGCACTGCCCTCCGTGGACATTATTATTTTTTTTTTGCGTACAGGCTACGCAAAAAAAACTATTGTGGAACAAAACCGGCTTTTTTTTTCTTTCACGATTTGTCTGAAAGGTCGGGGCTCGAAATTCCGAACGCCCAATGTTTTGGATAACAATGATACGAAGGGTCGCGGCGTAGAATGATATTGCTAGCGAATCGTCCGAATTCAGAATGACATTGCAGCGAACGTATGATATTCCGAACCAGTCGGCACTGATTTCAACATTTCCTGAATTTCGAGCTTTCCCACGCGTAAATTATCGAAGCTAGATATATGCCTCCGCTGACTTTTTTGTAGGAAATTCAATTCTCCACAACATTGTTTATGTGAACTTTTGGTTTATGTACCGTTGTTTATCCAGCGTTTGGACGGGAAGGTGGAAACAATAAGAAAATCAATGCATTTTTTTAATGAAAATCATTTTTATTTTTATTTAGGTTTAAATTATATTTTATAATTTTATTTAGGTTTTTTTTAGGTTATGTTTGTTGGATAGCTGGCAATTTTTTTTCCTATTTTTGTGGTATACTTTTTTCCAATACATAATTTTTTCAGCTCCCTTTTCCCAACCTTTTTCGTAAAAAAAAAATGAATCACTTGAAAAACTTTCAAATAAATGCAAATGCAGAGGGTAAATTTAAAAATCGAAAAAAAAATGAAAAATCGTTTTTCATGGTCTAGAATAATTTGGAAAGTGGGTAGCGATACTTTTTTTACAAAAAAACCAGCCCAATATATACAGATAAATTTATATATTTTTAAATTATATTATAAATTCCACGAGAGTCCGAATGAACGAGACAATCGAGATAAAATCGGCGTACCGACGAAAAAAATGTATTCATTATGTCTTCCGGGGTTCCTCCAAGTTGAACTCTGGACAGGGCCGATATCGCCGGGTACGAAGTCGCGGCGAGGAGGGGTGGGGTGGGGGGATGGAGGGCGGTGTCGGGATAAGGACAGCGACCAGGACAAGGCGACGTAAAAATAGCAGGGATCACACACGGATCCACACGGGGGAGAGGTGAAGCCAAGTGGTGGTCTCCGACACTTCCGTGTTGTTCGACTAATGAATCGCCTTCCTCGTGGGTACAGTCCTTGCATCGCCGTCGTTCGGATGAGGTTCGCCCTTCTATCGTCGCAATCTCCCTCACCACACATGCCGTCCATTCCGTCGGAATCTTTCTGTTTTTCCATTTTTTCGTTTGTTTTTTTTTTTTTTCAAATATTTTTCATTTTTTCGTTTATTTTTTTTCTCTAATTTTTTATTGATTTTGAAACAATTTTTTAAAACCATTTGATCGGATTACAATGTTTCAAAATCGTATATCTATAGAGATTAATTATTATCATCGGGTCAACCATGGGAATGCCATGGAAAATTATTTTTTCCAGGTAAATAGTTGAAACGATGATAACAAAAAGCCTGACGTGCAATGATAAAACGAAGCTCACGCGTTTGACATTCGTGAAACAGATAACAACGAGCAACGCGAATTTCTCGTCGTCGGTGTCAGTCCATTATCGGTGCTATATATAGCCGAGCCCGATCGGCTAGTGGACAATTATAATGGATAACGGTGAATTACGGGTTGTTCGGTCACACTGTCATCGAAGTGACAAGTCCGATGGTTATCGTAAATGGAAAAAAAAAATTGGTATACGATTTAGCGAATTATCGATACCGATCATCACACGATCTTTATCCTTTAATTGATTTTGTTATTTATTTCCGTGGTTATTTATACTTCTCTATTTTATAACGTTACACTTATTTGCGCCGAATGGTGTAACGTATATTCGTTTTCAATTGCGCAATTCGAAACCGATGCTTTGGCGTGTCGAGTCATCGCAAATCGACGCGACTGCGATACCTTCGAACTAGCGCGACATACATTTCTGTACTTGGAAAATCGAAGCTGAAATAACATTGTTTCGGAGGTTGCTATATGTATATGTATTTTTATATGTGTTTTTTTTTGTTTTCACTTTAATGAATTGACGAAATCATTTTTTTGCTTACGACCACGGTAATTGATTTTATGAACTGTCGTTTATTTTGGAAAAGGGCTTTAAGGGGTTAGGGCTAGTCAGAATGTTTTGAAAATCGATTTTTTTTTTGCGTTTTCAAAAAGTACAGCATTTCAACAGTATTCTTTGAAGGTTTTCGACAATTCGAAGTATTATTCATAATAAATATATACAACTTTGAGCAACGTTAGCGTTGAAATGGTCCTTCGTTGGTTGAAAAATCTTGGTGTAAGATTTTTAAATTATATTGGCGACGTCGGAAGGAAATCGCAAAGGAAGAACCACTTCATAGTGCCGGAATAGACGATTGAATGTAAGTCCGAAAATATTTTTTTTATTCGCATGTGAATTGAACTTAGAACTTTAAACGCGCTTTTCTCGAAAGCACGTTTTCAGAGTCGGTGATCACTGTAACTCCTAATCAGCTTGACCGATCGTTTTGGAATTTATATCACTTATTCTGTACATAATTGTCCCCAGGATGAACGAAGTATTTCCATCTGCGGTAAATAGTTTTTTTTCACAACCGAATATATGAATGAAATGGGGGTTAAAAAGCAAATTTTGTCTTTGAACATCCGCCATTGTGTGAAAAATCGAAATCTTCATTAACCCTTCGTTCATCCTAAGCCCAATGTGATTCACTAATGATTCCCGTTTTTTTTTGGTCTCAGATGATCCAGTGATGAGTTGCGCTGTTCACCGCAACCTCTTGTTTTTACTCCTCGCAGACGTACTGTATCTCCGTTAATTATCATAATTTTTCAATAAAAAATGTACTGCAACTTCTCGAAATATTCATTATACATGTCGGAAGACATTTTTCCCATAATAATAAAACCAGCTTGAAAAAAAAATTCCGAGAAAAAAGTTTTTTTTTCGAAGTTACGAGTAGCCCTAACCCCTCAACGTTATGTAACCACAGAATCGGTGGCAGAATTTTCGTAGCCCTGGAAATTCGACGATAACTTGTTCGATCTCGATTGCTGTGATTATCACGAAGTTTCAGTTGTAGCAGTTGTCGGCTATCATTGTGACTTCCAAATCCGCGACTATCAGAGAAACGCACGAGACGTGAGGTCGACACTGTTCCAACGTCAATTCGTAATGATATTTTCCACACTTAATATCGTCGTCGAAACTGTGTTGCTTCATCAGTACCCATGGAACCAACTTGACAATCCCCTGAAACAATCGGTTCGGTTTATTGGTTCACGAAATGTCTTTCACGACGAATTCCCAACGAGATTTGCTCGGAACCTTTTGAATGGGACACTGATATCCATCGAGGTTAAATGCCTGGGACATCCTGTACTTGGCTTGGATACTGTTTGGTTCGTTAGTTTCGTGCCACAACACAGTGCACAGATTTATTTCTGGCGCTATAGGCATGAGCGGAGGCTCATCCTCGTGCTTCAATCTCAATTTAATCTGAAAACAAAATTCGTAATTGTACATTTATCACGAAAATAATTGTACCTGCAAATAATCGTCATACGCCCGATTGACAAATAGATCGACACGTGGATTTATCACCCGGACATTTTTTTTCAATGATGCTGCTTTATAAATGAAGCTGGTCAACAAAATGAACGATCCTTTGATGGATTGGAAACTAACGGTTTATATGCAGTATTGTGCGAAATTAATGTGAGCACAGCGATTTTCTTACAATTATTGAAATATGGTAAGAAGTGCACTGTCTTTTCATGATAAGTACTGGAAAATTTTCAATGAACAGTGAGAATTACACGAGAATGTTGGAGTCAAATTTAATCGCTGAACTCTAAAAAGTTCAAACTCTCGATGGACCCACTTTTCAGCAGGACTCAGCCCCATGCCACGTTTCCATGGTTATGCTGCAATGTTTTAAGGTGAATGGGGTGACCTTCAGGATTAGCCTGGAAAATCATCAGATCTCAATCCTTTCGAGAATCTGTGGGCCGTATGCAACGCCAGATGACAAAAAAAATGGACTGCACAACAGAAAAATGAAATGATAGAAGGCGTGATTGAGTTGTGGCACAGGGATGAGAAGATTAAGGTAGGGGGCCAGAATTTAATTGATTCCATACCAAGACGAGTCATTAAAACCAAGGTATCGCATATTCATCGTTAAATAAATCCCAAATGACGTAGAATTCCGAACTATGTAAATTAAAATAACTTTAAATTGTATGAAATATAAACGAAAAAATCGGTGTGTTCACATGAATTTGCACAATACTGTAAAACCCGAGTCGAACTTCCCGGACATCTGTTTACCCTGTACAATCACAAACGCCTGTTTTTTTTTTGGGTTTTATTTCTATTCCTACTAAAACAGAGGACAAGCAGGAGCAAGAAGGTCTAAGAATAGACCTTCTTAGAATCCTCCTCAGAGCCTTCATAACCCTGCTCATCCTTCAACCGCCTGTTTGGACCGCCACGACCATTTCGTAGGAGGCTGACGACGTTCCCTCAAAACCTCCACGGCCTTTTTCAACCTCCATAGCCTCCCTCAAAGAAGACTGTCTAGGTTCTATGGGTTCTATGGGTATGGCACGAGTTACTGTAACTCGTGCAGAAAACCTAATTTATTCAATAGGATATTGGTCAAGAAGTTTCAACGTCATTTCTATATCTTGTGTGAGTTCAGCAGATTGCTGGACGGTAGATCAAAAAGGTCGTAGGAGGCTATGTGGACGACTATGTCGGCGTCCGCGTGCTCAAAGGATTCGGGAGGTTGGAGAGGCTGAACGGAGGGTGAATTATTTCGACTCGGGTATTACATAAATGAAAAGAGCCGCTGACGCGTCGACCATTTTATTTATTTTCAACCGTTTATCGTAGTTTATCCGTGCGAATCTACGATCTTGTTGCAATCTCAGAGTCATCGAATGTAACAAATGTTACAGGTAGAGAATAGTTTGAAAAAAAGAAGAAAAAAAACATCGGTGAGCCGCCGTGCTTTCCAACAGACCAAGGGTGTCATAAAGTCAGAGACTTAGCTCGTTAAACACGACGAAAGCGGTTGTGTTGCATTAGTGAATTATTGCGATCGAAGGCACGAAACACGCCGCCTTCTCGTTTCACAAATCATTCGTATTTTCTCGCACGTTCCACAATTGGCCACGTGTACGATTCTCCGTGACAATCGAATCATTGAAATAAATAAATATACAGGGTGGTCCATTAAAATTTACACGGCGGAATATTTTGATAAAAACGCACTTTAGGAAAATATGTTTGGAATGAAAAATTACATGGCTCGAAAGGGGTAAAACACTGTGCTATCGTTCTTTTCATTCGGTCGAAGCTTACAAGGTCATTTGAAGGGCAATCTTTTTTTTTTAAGGCATCGTTCATTTTTTTTTGCAGATTAGTATTTTTGACGAAAACATACTTTCATCTAAAATTCCCAAAATATCATTTTTTAAAGATATAATTGATATGATAAGAATGAAACGAAGCAGTTAATTTATGCGTATAGAGTTTATTCTTATAGATTCTTAAAATCATGCTCGTTGACTTCAATAAACTTTTCAAAACGTTTCGTTGAAGAAGCGTGACAGGGTAAGTAAATCTTCTCTTTGAGAAATGCTCATAGAAGCATCGAAAGCCAGAGTTGTGAGCATCTGCCAAATGAAAAGTACGATAGCGCAGTTGTTTTCCTTCAAGCCAAGTGGCTCTTATCGCAAACAACTTTCTCCAAAATCTGTTGTTCGCAATACAGTCTGCTGTGTCAACTCAAATGGACCACCCTGTACATGAAATATCAATAAATAATATTAAAATCGCAAATTACCACAATATCGTCATCGGCGTCGATGGTCCTGTCGATGTGCATGTAGATAACACCGTCCTCACGATTTTCAGCTATTTCCAACGACAAAAATTCATTGTCGTAACAGATTATACTTTCGGAAAGTATTGTAGTGTTAAAATGTTTAACGGCCTGCGATCAAAGAAAAAAAAATATATATATAAATATATTACGAATTCGTAGTAAAAAAAAAATGTCGGATCATTGTATTCGATGAATTATACACCTGGGCCGATATTACGAAAGCGCTTGCGACAGCAAAAAACACAATGTACGACAACATTGTCCAAATGGCAATGACAATGCGGTTCAATCGTGACGAAATAAATTCAATTCAACACGATGATGAAGAAACAAATAACGAATGTGTGCCTGAAAAAAAAAAATAAGAATAAGGAGGCGACGATCTTAACGTAGTTGTGGCAAACTAGTTTCAAAAGCGACCGACGATAAACTGGTTCCGGGGCTAACAATGAACGACGCAACGTTCATCGAGCTAAATGCTGAGATAGTCGTAGTTTGTAATCGGGGGGGAAAGGCAAGTGTCTCGGGGGTACAACCTTCGCAAACGATGAAACACACTTTTACGATGTACGTTATCGCAACGTTGTACTTGCACATTCACCGCATTGACCATTATTCGCCGTTTATACGAGCCGCGAAAATTCATCGACGATCATGTGTGAAACGTGTCATTCGCTGGGTGTGCGAAAATTATAACGACTCTCTATCTGGTGCGGTTACAAGTTCCGAATGTTCAATGGTACGGCTCAACAATCCGAAAAGAATTTTATTTGAATTGAATTTTCTCGAAAATCAAAATGTCCGAATTTTTTTGTTCCGACCGGATAATGCAGCGGAATTAAAAAACTCGAACGGGAAGGTCCGACAGGTCGATAAATCGAATCGAAATGTCCCGAAAATAAATGTTTCGACAAGACAAGACTTCGAATGGAAATGTCTCGACTGATCAATATTCAGAAAAGTATATATAGGTATAGTGACGTAGCAGTTCGTTCAGCTGCTTTGAGATTGCAGCTTCTGCAATCCTTACGCCCACTATACCTTTATATACGTTTTCTACATTTTGATCCGTCGAGACATTGCCATTCGGAACATTGCCGTGTCGGAGTCGTGGACTTTCGGGAAATTGGCATTTCGATGCAATGCATTTCGAATTACGTTTTTTCGGAACTTTGCTTGTTCGGACCCATGAGCTGTCGGTGTCGTGCTCAGTCGAGACATTAACGGTCGCTGCATTGCATATTCGGAAAAAAGACAGCAATCGAGTATGGTAAACGACATTTTTTCGAAAATTTCAAAACGCTGTAAAATCCGAGTAGCTGCACAAAATCTTGGCAAAAATCACGCATGACATGGAGATTTTATAAAGCATCACATATATGCAACATTCGAGCGTTGTAGCTCGAGCCGTTCTCGAGTTATAGATATTTGAATGTTGGAGGCTCGTTACACACATTATCCACAAATGTCATTTTCCGGATGCTTCATGACACCTTAATCATGTTGACATCGAAATCCCATCAAATTTATGGACCGACACACACAGCTTCCTCCGTGGGAAAGCGAAATTTGATCGTTCGAAACTTAAGAAAAAAAACCGAAGTTGTCGTCCATGTAGAAAAATATCAAACGAACGGATATGAGTAAGATTGATCGCGGAAATCTATAACGATGGGGAATTTTTCACGACGATAACTATTGTTCGAAAACGCTCGACGATCGACATCGACGACGACGACGCTCTTGTTCGGGCATAAACCGGCATGAGGTCGATGCCGAGCTGGTGGAAGTTCGAACGGCGCCGTATTGACCCGACCTCGTGAACTTGCCTGCTGGAACATTGCCGCTGCAGTCACAGCCGCCTCCCGTTACTCTCGCATCAGGACTATCGTACGGAAAGTAACTTACATACTTATACTGCACTGTTTATATATATATATATATATATATATATATATATATATATATATATTTATGTATATGTACTCTCTTTATGTACAATGTTGGGTCTCAATGTACCGTGTAAAGGGATTCCGCTTGGTCCCTGCACTCGGATACGTCCCAAGGCTTCGTGCATGTACCTATATGTGGGTGTGTGTACATATATACCATACATCGTCTCGAAATGGACTCGCGCGGGAAATGGAGCACCAAGAGCGGCCCGGCGACTGGCTCAGCCGATTACCAAGTGTCTTGTCGCGAGCTCACGGGAACTTGCCGTAACTCGCCGACCGAATCGCCTGCATATATGTACCTCTCTATACATTCTTCACTTGTATGCATGTATGTATGTATATAACTCGTGCATATATCCCGGTATATAGTCAAATATAGTTACCTACATGACCGTGTGCTACGTGGAAACGACAATCTACGATCTTCTCCGCTAATTATATTAACTGTCTCTCGTTTATTCTATTTTTTTATTTGCATTTCTTTCGTTCTTTTCTTCAATTTTCTTCTAAATTCAGCTCAATCGGTTTTATTATTAATTATTATAATCAAGAATGTTATTGTGATTGATTGTTTGATTGATTGATTGATTATTTTTAAGGATTAATCGGTCGGGGACGAATTGCGAGGTTGAAAATCGAACGACAGATGTTGTCGTAAATACGTATGAACATCTCACGTTGATGAATTGTTCGGGAATTTAAGCTTTGGCGACGGACGACCATGTTTTTTTATTTTTTTATTTATTTTTTTCTATAATGTTTCGACAATTAGGTTTGGGGCCTCTTCCAATGTTTTTTCGTTCTTCTGTTATATTGGTGAATTATTATTTCCAACGACGATTGAAAATTCATTGCTCATCTCGATACATTCGCGGACCTCTGAATTCCAATTTTTCAACCCTTGTTAGTCACACTGGATGAAATTCGGTCCCAGCGGTTTTTTAGCCTTCAAATATGTCCGGTGAACTCGGAGAAAATAGCGACACGTGGAGAAATCGTTTATGAGTACATCATTTCAGGGTCGATTTGTTTGAGTTTTTTAAATATCATAACCGTTAAAAAAAAGTTATACCGATTTTAGTGAAAAAAGTCGTTGTTTCGATTTTCTTTTCGAAAGATTTTTTTCCTCATTTTAAATGCCACTTGGCTATCATAAAAAATTTATTAATTGGCTGTTGTATTTGGTTATTGTAAAAAAGAAACAATTTTGACTATTATAAAAATGTCGACTTGCAGACAAAGGTTTGAAATATGTTCGAGTAATTTTTTTCGAGTCATTTTATTAATTGGATCTTTTTTTTATTGCAATCGGGGTGAATTTTACCCAGTGTGACGACGGCGTGAGTTTGGAAAATTACAAGTCTAATAAGGGTTGATATTCAATTTTCCAAAATTAATTTTTATCTGTTGAAAATTTCCAATTTTCTAAAAGAATTTGTTCCTATTGAAGATGTTCAATTTTCATTTAAAAAAAAACGATTTTTATGACAATTTTTCCATTCCCAAAACATTTTTTAGAAAATTATTTTCAATTATTGTTTTTAATCTTTGTTTCATTTATTTTCCTAAATCCTCGTCCGCATTCACATGCATGTGCTTAGTCATAGATCCATGCATGACTATGTGAAGTACGTAATTCCTGTGTAATGAAATAAGACTGAATGTACATACGTCGGTATATAACGCGTGAGCCGGAAAGTTACGGTGTATTCGAAGACTGTACGCCTCACGTATATTATATATATATATAAATATATATATATATGTATATATATATATATATATATATATATATATATATATATATGCGGTATACAGTATCGGTACCGCTGTTGAAATTCCACGTAGCTTGTCTATTTGTTTTCTCGGATCAACGGACCATTCTATTTTTTTTCTACGCCTCATTAACCATACCTACGAAGATGCGAAATACGCGAAGATGTTTGCCATCGGTGTAAGTCCCGAGCATTTTCCACACGCAAATAATTATCCACGTTAGTTATGGCTGCGAGAATTTTGTTATCATCTTGCATCAATCTCTCCCGGCAGACGCAATTACACATGCCGTGCATATTACTTCACATTGTGCATCCAAAAGCCAATCAAATGTCCCTTACGCACATTATCTAGCAAATCTCGAATCTACATTGTAAATACACTCCATACGTCAAATGTTATTATTTTTTTTATTCCAAATAAAAATTATTGTAATTGATGATGAACTATAGCGATATTGAGATATTAACAATGGAGATTGAAGAATATTTGGATAAAATGATTTAATTGATGATTTATCGTCGAATACATTTAGTTTCTGGTTGGTTAAGAAAAAATACTTTTCAATTTTGTTTCTTCGTAGAGGAAGCTATGGAAAAGTTCAGATTTTATGATATCAGGAATTTTTCGAAAAATCAACGTTATCACTGTAAATTTTATGAGTCATCAAAATGTCATCCACTCACTCATCAACATTACAATATCGAAATGAGCTGCAAGTTGAAATTTGCAATTTGCTTCTTCCGAAATGTATATGTAGTACACAAAGATTTTTCCAATTGAAAGCCAAAGATTTGAAAAAAAATGAAAATGCACTACCTACGATCCAGAGAAAGCAAAAAGCCAATTTCAATTTGCAGCCTTTTGAATTTATTATTATTTTTAAACAAACTTTTTCCAATCGTTTATATTTGATTTTTCGTTTAATATTCGAACAACCAATACAGTTGAGGCCCACCCTGTAAACATACTCAGGGGAGACCGTGGCCAGTTGTAACATTTGTCGCAAAAATCTGATTAACTTGCGATCCGCTCAGTATATTCCCTCGCTTCTTGCAGAATTATTGTTCATTGGTTATTAGATTATCATCATGTTCCTTTTTAATTTTCAATGACCCGAAACTAGAAAGCTATTGAACTTTGTTATGTCAAATGCGGATCGTCACGTTTTACCCGGCCTCGGGGTCAAAAGTAAAAGTGCTCGGGCAAGTTGTAAGTCGTTGTAATAAAGAGATCTTGATCACAAAAGTTGTACAATAATCAGTGGTCAGGTCACGGCAAACGTCTTATAGTTTCGGACAATATGTTAATACATAGCCAAATCCACTTACTCGTATTTTTCTTCGCAATGAAGAAAAAAAGTCAGTAAATCGGTGTTACTAATGTTTTGCGCCAATCTTAAAGTTCAATCGTGTCTTACAACATCGAAAATGATAATTCTATCGTAAAACATCATGATAACATTTTTCATTTCGAATTTTACACCATGTTTATATGCCAGTAGTCGAACTTCGCAGCGTAAAATACTGTTACATCTTGGCCCCAAGCAAGTGTTACTTTTCACCCCAAATATTTTATTTGGAAGTTTTCAAAGAAAAAAACATTCAAAAACACGTGAATATATCGCAAAATCTATGTCAAACCAATCTGTGGATAGTTAACAGTTGGAAATGTAGAATAATTTGAAGGAAACGTAAAATATTGAGTGCAATCATAAAAGTAATTCATGAAAATCTACAATGATATCGCCTCTTTTAACGAAACGTTATTATGATCAAAGACATAGTCGATGTAAACGCGGCTAGCAAGGAGGCACGTCCGCATCTGTTTAAGGTAGTATCCTATATACTGTAAGAGTCAAAGCAAGCCTAAGATCCCATCTCCTGATTGAGGTACGTAGTACTTTGATGTGGCAACGTCACGTATTATGATGTCGATCAGAGAGAGAGAGAGAACATGGAAAACAAACGCGCAACGTTGCCATGTCTACAGGATCACGACCAACTCCTGATAGAAACTGTATTTTCCCAATGTTTATTTGCTTATTATTATCATCACAGTCTCCTGATCTCTACCTTCAAGTGCCCAAAATGTTCTCTGAATGTTCAACTCACAGTTTAAGTGTTTTCATTAAAATCTGACGAGGACTTTTTGTATTATATCGAATTGAGCGTTATTTCCCATAAGGCTCCATGTTAAACGTATGGAAATAAAAGTGTTGATATATTTTTTCTCGCGCTCCGGAAAGCCATAAAAATTTAACTGAACCTTTTTCTTATCAATACCTATAAGTATGCTAAGTTTTATGAAAATCTGACCTTAACGAACGTTCTCGAACTTGAACTATGCATATCACTTCCTTATTTCGAGAGATACAGCGCACTGTTACAACCTACCCCTGTGACATCTTACCCCGGTCTTCCCCATATACATTCGTATACGGTATTACACGGACGATGGAACAGATCGACAGAGTGCTCCGGCACTCTTATCGCCCTGTTGCCACTCTCTCTCTCTCTCTCTCTCTCTCTCTCTCTCTCTCTCTCGGACGATCAAATTGTCGAGTATCCGCCAACGCCGGGTCCACACACGACAACGTTGAACGTTGTAGCGATCGCGTTCGACGCAATTTGCGGTCACGCGCTTGTCGCGTGGTTTTTTTCACGGTACACACGTTTGATATCGGTAACTTCGAGTGAGCTACGAGAAATCTCGAGTACACGAAGGTTTTTCCTGCATCCGGTATCTTGGGTATCGCAGCCCCAGGACCAACAACGCGCACCCACTGTCGCTAGTGCGTTGCTTCGAGGAGACGCACCTCGCGTGCGGATCGGCTGGGTGTGTCTTCGAATTGTGATTCATTTTTTTATCATTGTGTCAATAATAATGATAATATAATAATAATAATAATATGTATTTATTTATTTATTATTGGAATAATACTAAGTACATGTCAATTGTAATACATAATGCTAATAAATTGGATTTCGGAAATGGTAATCTCTCCATGTGAACAAAAACCCATGTTCAGACCGTCGATGCTTCGAGCTTGCACGGCATCGAAAGTCCATAGACCGTTATTAATTTCATTGAATAATATAATATTTTATTGGATAATATAATAATTATTCAAATACATATTTCAAAAAAAAAAATGTGACAATTGGTAAGACCTGCATCAATGGTGACTGTTGTCTCGTTACTTCGGTCGATATCAATTATCAGCATCGAACCTCGTTGAGGTCACAAAATTTCACACTCTCCTACAATATAAAAAAAAAAGGTAATGGCGGACATTTTCGAAAATTTCCATCCTTTCGATTGTGTGAAATGTCAATGACGAATAATTGTAAAAATCGACGAGAAAATAGAATACGCGTGAGAGATAAAGCAGAACAAAGTTTATGTAGCGATAGTTCAATCGTTTTCGAATTTAATTTGCTTGAAATTCAACGTGACAGTGCCACCGCGCGACTTGGAAAACATTTTAATCGGCAATACACACACACACACAAGTTCCGTGTATGGGACGTGAAACCATCTGATTTGAGCACATAATCGAGCGCGCAACGCACGACCATATATATATATATATATATATATATATATATATATATATATATATATATATATATATATATTGTACGCTACTTTGTGTGACCGCGGTACAGGCGTCGTCACCCGCTTGTGAGACCATATAAATATCGACGATTGTGTTATAGCGAATGTTTATCAAACGCGTTAACGGGCAAACTTTTCTGGGCGATACGGAATTATACGTACGTGTTTATCAGCACAGTCACTGCAATAGTGCACCAGTTCCCTCGATCGTATAGCCGGTTTATTACGCGGTGACGAATCTAACCCGCCAGAAATGCACCTACCACAATCATCTCGTGCACCTTGATCGAAGCAGGATCTGTGGAAAATAAATGTCTGTCCTCAAAGTCTGCGGGTTCTGTACACGAGGTGAACCGGACATACATATGTATCTATATGAGGCATTCCACATCACTTCAGCCAGTATAAAGAAATCGAGTTATTTTATTGAAATATATTCACCGAGTGCCGAAATTTTTAAAAAATTTCTCACGTTTTTCTCGTTAATTAATTTTTTTTTCAAATGTTTCCATTCAAACGGCTGTATCTTTGGCAGGATTTTACGTCTTCACATTTGTAAAACGAAAATGTGCGTCTTCTCATGGCCTTTCAGAAAGAAGCTTACTTTAGATTCTATTGAGCAATTTAAACGTCCGTTTCGGGGCAAAATATGCAAAAATATTTTTTTTCGCAAAAAATACACTCGCTATCTTGGTTTTCAAAATTTCCCCAAATTCTGAATACGAAAAAAGAATTTTTGGTATTTTCATATCATGGGATCGGTAATGCGTAATTTTACTGATTTTATCAATAGCTCTTTTTCAGTTTGATTTTTTTTTTCACGTACTCCAGAAGTGGTATGGAATGCCTCATATATATATATAGCGGTTTGTGGTACAGTGCATGCGTGGTAAACACATGCATATTTTACATCCTCCCGGATGGTCGCAGTGACTGGGGGACTGTCAATCGGGGCCTCTCGAGCCAACGTATGTCGTGACCTTTTCGTCCGAATTCGAACCGGTAACGGGCAAAAGAGATCGTCCACGAGGAGGTCACCGTCGATAACACTCCCGCATAAAATTTTCTTCGGGCGGTACGAACGACTCTCGGTCGTAACTTCGGTCGAACTCGTTTAACCGGACGGTTTCGCTCGAACCGGAGACGATTTCACGCGGATCCCATATGTATCGCGGGTACGCATAACGGATATTGCGATTTCGTCCCTTTCGGCCGAACGTTAAGCATGCGGTCTCGCACCCTCGAGGCTGGAACATTCGCAAGAAAATAAAATAAATAAACAAAGAAACAAAACAAAACAAACAAAAAAAAGTCAACACAATACAAAAGCGACTTGCAGCACATTGCAATGATTTGCTCGGTGGACGAAAAAAGGGGTTTGGTTCGAAGTGCAAACGGCCGATCCACGATCTCGGCCTTGATGGTGACTAACGAGATCGGTAACTCCGAGTGCTCGGTGCATTAGCGATAATAGAAACGCGTCGAGGCGTTCGTTGCGGCTTGTTTGTCGGTCCTGCACAAAAAACCCGTTGTACTTTGCCACCAACGCTATTATTATTATTATCATTATCATTATTTTTCTTTCTAACCCGTTATTGAATTTTGTAGCCCTTTGTTACGATACCGATCGGTCCGAGTGGTCGACTATCGCGAGAGTGGGACAGAGGACGCGCGGTAGCTTGATGCAAGACGGAAAAAAAAACAAAATAAAAGAGAGATACGAAGAATGTATATACCGATTGTCGTACCGATCACGACGATTTTTCATCGTCCTGCTCCACTTCCTCCCAACGATCTCGCCCTACGACCGACGATTCATTCTCTTCTTTCGTCACCCATCGACGATCGTATCGTCGTTTTATCGCATCGTCTCCATTTTCTTTCACGACGATGGGAGTCGACCTTTTTGCGGCCATCTCGCACCTTCGACCGACCCTCGCATCGATCGCAACGTCGATCCCACGAAATTATCTTCGCGTTATTCACACAAAGGGATTATGAAAATGTCTCGTTGACTGTGTCAAGTGATAAAAATAAGAACAAACTCTCTATGAGCATGCACGTGTACATTCGCATGAAAATCGAACGGATCTAATATTCATCTATACATATAAAACTGTTCCGTGACTGACAGACAGACAACACACAGCCTAAACCGCTGAAGATAAAAACATGAAATTTGAGCCACATGTTCTTTGGAGGGTGTATAAAGGTCCACTCAGAAAGGATTCTATATAACACAACCAGATTTTCCTCGCTTTTACGTGGCTGTTGGCGGGACGTAATATTTTTGTTTTAGCGACCGTCAACTGTCGTTATGGGAGGCAGGCATTAAAACCCACCATAAGATCACTCGGAGTTAAATGTTTACCCCCGCACCCTGGTCGAGTGGCGAGGGGGAAACATATTTGCGAACCAAGAACGAGAGACCGAAGTCGAGTGGGTCGGCAACGCAACCGAGCGGCTTCGATATAATATACTCCGACCTTCAGATCGAAATCATAACCAAATATAACCTCGTATAGTTGGATCGATCAAAAAAATTTCAATTGTGTATCCACCGGTACCGACGTGCATCGAAGTGAGATATGGAAGCAAAATTGACAACAAAAATAGCGACGAGCGGATGCCGACAAGTGGATCATTTAATATTTTGCTTTATTAGTTTTGAGTGACAAAAATAGTCATCATTTATTCAATATCAATCAGATTGGTGTTGGATTTATTCAGTGGGCGGGCTTTGCCCCCCCCCCCCCCAACCCCCCACCGGGGCTTCGCCCCTTGTCCGCACAGCGGCTTCAGCCGAAATCGCCGCCGTGAATTCACATCGTGTCAACTTCAATATGGGCTGTCATTGGAGTGCGTGAAGGCCGGATAACATGGTTTGGTTATATAAAGTAGCGTGCGCATCTCGGAGGCGGGCCTTTCGACAGCTCGCGGCGGTTGTTTCTCTGCTGCGCGCGCTCGCCTACGAATCGTGCGAAAAAAACAACCTCCGCTCCCTCGTTAAAAGTGCCCAGTTGCCTCCTCGATACACAATATACTACTTCGAAAATCAAGCCCCAAGGGGGTGGAATGGGGTGTGGGCGTTTTAAACCATTGTTACTGTATCTCTGGAACGGCAATAGACGGAGAGTTGAAATTTTGGATGGAAGTTTGGGTCACACAGTAGGTGCTGGTGCACCTACTGGTAGGTGCTGGCTAAGAAAGGATTTTTCGAAAATCAATCCCTAAGGGGGTGGAATGGGGTGTGGGCGTTTGTTACGATTGTTAGTGTATCTCTGAAACGGCAATAGATGGAGAGTTGAAATTTTGCATGGAGGTTTGGGTCACACGGTTGGTGCCCACTGACAATGAGTGAGAAAGGATTTGAAAATTGAACGACCGGAAGTGGGTTCAATGTTTTTTATACCGTAAAATATAAAAAGTACCGTATTTTTCTTTTTACGGTACTCACTAGTTTTATTATATAAAATCATGAATATGACTCAAGTTGTTGTTATATACGAATATGAATATCGGAAAAAAATTATGAATTGTATATCGATTGCGTGTACGAATGCAAATACAAATTATCGAACGAATAAACCGAAAAATCATTCAATTAATGAACAAGCTGCGAGTTGAAACTTCCAATTTGTTTCCTCTGAATCGTAGGTAGTGAACGAAGATCCTTCGATGAGAAAGCCAAAGATTGAAGAAGCTGCTCGTTAAAACTTGCAATTTGCGTCCTTTTGAATCGTAGCTAGCTGTGGTTTTTTTCCAAAATTAAAATTCATACATTTTTCAAATCAAATCCTTCTAATTCATAATTTTTTCAAATCCTTTTTCAAAGCGTAATTATGTGATTCACACGCGCTCAATGTTGCCAGTTGATCTAACATCCTTCTGCACATATTGGAGCGTGCTGGGGAAAATATAATACCTGTCCCAATTTTTTTACACGTCGTGTTTTTTTTGGAAGATTGATAATTTTTTTTTTCTTGCAGTCCTCTGGTGAATTGGTTTCTTTTTAAATTAAGAATGGGTTTTTCTCTATCTTCGGTGAATGAAATATATTCGTGGAGGTACATGGGAATCGATATCGGTTTAGTCCCGACGCGACGGAATCAAACGAATCAAGAGTAAAATCGTTTGCCGCGCGCAACACACGTCCTCGTCCTCTCGATCGTCTTTGACGTTCGGCGACAAAGGCCCGAGCATTGTACCGCTAACTTTTACTTCTCCTCCCCCCCACAGTTTCGTGGACGGGACACAATCGATTCTACGTAAAGACCCGATCGTCCGAGCTATCCAACCGGCACCGGAGTGTCCGGGTGTGACGTAAAGTGTAACACGAATGATTCTTCGTGCGAGCCGGAGGCTTGGCGGATATCTCGACCCGGATATTATGAGTTTCGGCCGTGAAAACTTCGTCAAGACTTTGAACGCGTTTATCTCGATATGAAATTTTTTTATCGGTTGTCAAAATATTTCGAGGTCCGGTAGACCTATAGATTTTGCTCAAATTTAGAGGGCTATGTGTAAAAAAACATATTCTCTCGAGAGTGAGGAAAACTTTTTTGAAAAAAAAAATTTGTTTCCGTTTTATTTATTAAAAACTGACAAAAAATGGGGTAAAAAAAACGTTCTTCCATTCACCCAAAACCTGTCATTCGCCCAAAAATTAAAATGAAAGAAATCCTTTCCTTACCCTCAAGATTAACTCTTCTAAAACGATGTCCAATCACCCGTTTTGATTTCCGACCCTTATTTCGGAAAATATCGTGACTACCGCAAAAAAAGAAATGCTTTCGGGAGAACCGGTATAACTCCGCCATTTTGTGATATTTTTACTTGAAAATGATATTTCTTCTTCTTCAATGAATGTATTGAGGTAGTACTCTCGTTAAGAGAGTCCCTCGTCAGATTTTTATAAAACTTGGCATACTTATAGGTATTGATAAGAAAAAGGTTCAGTTGAATTTTTATGGCTTTCCGGAGCGCGACAAAAAATATATCAACACTTTTATTTCCATACGTTTAACATGGACCTTATGGAAAATCACGCTCAATTTGATAGGATACAAAAAGTCCTCGTCAGATTTGATTGAAAATACTTAAACTGTGAGTTGAATATTCAGACAACATTTTGGGCACTTGAAGGTAGAGATCAGGAGACTGTGATGATAATAATAAGCAAATAAACATCGGGAAAATACAGTTTATATCAGGAGTTGGTCGCGGTCCAGTAGACATGGCAACGTTGCGCGATTGTTTCCCATCTTCTCTCTCTCTCTCTCTCTCTCTCTCTCTCTCTGATCGACATCATAACACGCAACGTTGCCACATCAAAGTATTACGTACCTCAATCCGGAGATGGTATATCTTAGGCTTGCTTTGACTCTTACAGTATGAAGGATACTACCTTAAATATAAAAAAAATCGTCAGTATCTTTATCCGTTCAGTCAGACGAAATTATCGAATTATTTAAGCCCCCTCCCGCTAGGTTTGTCCCCTCAATTCAATCTTTTTCGATAAAAAAAAATCGAAATTCGTTCGAATTAAATCATCAGGCCACGGAATGTTCGCGCGGCAATTTTCTCTGAGTTGACCTTCGCGTTGCGTGGCGCGTGCACATGGTTGGGGGGCGGCATCCGTCCAAAGGGCACGCAACGCAAAGTCGCGCGGGGTACACAAAGCCTGGTTGCCCGGTATATTGTGACCGCGATGAATTTTAGCCAAAGTGCGTCGCGGTCGGTCGTCGGTGAAAAAACGATAATGGCCGTCGGCCATTATTCTATACCACGGGGACCGAAACTCTCGTAGTTTCTTCGTCGACTAAACACAATGCCGTCTGTTTGTCCAACCCCATCGGTCCTCGTTTGTTCTTTTGGCTCGGTGTATGAACACCCAGCCAGCGGGTTTAAACTCGCGCTCGCGCAAAAGGACCCTCCAGGCCGGTCTTCGCTTCTCGCTCGTCTCGCGGTTGACCGTCGTCGAACCGGAAAACCGGGGTGTTTAGCACACGAAGGATCCTCCCCTCTCTCGCCCCCCTCTCGCGCCTCTCGAGAGAACGGACGGGCCATTTTCGAACGAAAGACCTTTGACTCGAAACGCGTTCTGATGTAAATCAAATATTGATCATGACCAAATGAAACCGAGAGGATGGAACACGTTCGAGTGGGAACGAACCACAGACGATACGAAGGTGTACTTTCACTCTCACTCATTTCGGGGACAAAGAAGTCAAGATGCTCGAATCTACGTGAATCATCGTGCCACTTATTCCACGGACAATGTATACAAATGTCACGGATGTTGCGACCCTCGTTTGGTTTTTTTTATTTCCCCTCATATTTTTATATTGATATTTGTTTTTAATATATATACAGGGTGTTCCGGGGTATATGAATATATAACAGGGGCCGAGCTGGGGTGCTGAAAATATTGGAAATGGAGATAAATGTCTCGGGTCAAAATTGAAAGGCATTAAGCGCTACATATTCTTGTGAAACTTTTGTGCATTATTGTGCATCGGTGCAGTTTTTTTTGCCACTTGCAATTGCACTTTTTTTCAAAGGTGAACTGTGGATTTTCAGTACATTAAATCGATGCAGTTTTTGACCCTTTACAAAAAATATTGATAATGTTATGCCCAAACATGGTTAATTTCGGTGATATTTTAACTTTGAATTGGGTTGAAATAATTTTCAATGTTTCGATACAGTTATTATTGGACGAGATATTTTCATCGCTTTCGCGCTTTTTAATAATTATCAAACTCGTTTTTTGAAGTTTACGATATAATTGCAACGCGAGAAACGAGATGCCGGATTCAATGAAAAATACGAAAAGTCGATATGTTTCTGGCGGCTGGATCACGTACTTCTTACCGTAAGCAAAATATCTTGGGTGGAAAACTTCGGCTATATTTTCTCTCTTAGCGACAATCGGTAAAATGAATTTCCGTTCAGGGATTCTTTCTACAACCTCGGATTTACAGAAAAACGTCGATTTTCCATGGGACCCAATAAGCAGGTTTGGCCTTCGGTATTATACAATTCGGTATTGTACAATTAAAGAACTAATAATAATGTTGATGTTTTGTAAACGGCTGCGTATCGGGGGACCTAAAAACTTTCATAAAATGCAAAAAAAACGCATTCCGAAAAAAAAAGTGGGATAGCGCATTGGTACCTTCACCCCTCAAATGTTCATCCATGACCTAATCGAGATGAGATGAGATATGATCAACGTTATTCATCAATTTTATCGTTTTTTTGTAATTTTTCGCGTTTTAGTTGAATTTTTTTTTTCGAATATTTTTTTTTTCATTTGAAATGGCGATTAGTCGCGGTCACGTCAGTTTTGGAAAATGGAATTGAAAAAAAAATGTGGTCACCCTACGAGGTGGCACGTCGATCCGTTGAAGTGACGTTGCGAGAAATGGAACAACGACGATGGGCAAAATAATGGGGAATTTTATTTGCTTTCGTTTTTCACTGTCGCGTGGTAATAAAATCCGTCGATCTATAAAGAGTGACAGAGAGAGAGAAAGAGAGAAAGAGAAAGAGAGAGAGACAAAAAGAAAGAGAAAGAGAGAGAGAGAATCGTGCACGAAGAGAGGATGGAAAATATTCGTTCCAGAGTACCCGTGGACTATGGTCGGACATGCGGCGACACGAGGCAGTCCCTTTGTTCCCGCATAACCGCGAGAGAGAACAATGGAGCGACAAAATTAGTCGGTCAGACGTATGATCATCGTACTCGCCACAAAATATAATATCAATCTGCGCTACGCTAGATGGCGTTTACAAATCGGTTATCGAATTCGATCGAAACAATAATACCGAACGAACAAACGGTTTTACCGAAGCCGGCGATAGCTCGGCTATTATCATTATTATCAATATTATTGTTGTTGTTCACATTATTATTATTATTATTATTATTATTATTATTATTATTATTATTATTAATTTATTAAGACGTTTGCGTTTTTTTCAACATTTGCCACATCCATCCGGATATTTTTTATGTTTTCAAATAATTCGGAGACACCGAAGCTTGACTTTCTGTGAAATTGCACAAATTGCGGAAGCATTGCAATGCACGTGACATATCGATGGAAGCGTTCGGGACGACGAAACAATTTTATGTTTGATTATGGCAACGGAAAAAAAAACACACACACAATGACTACATATATAACGTAAAAGTTTTGATTGCGGTTAAGTGGATGTACCCGAGCGAAAGTTTCGGACGGTGTCGTTCGAAATTGCATCGGTCGCCGTGTCTGCATTTGGAGAGACGTGACCATATTTGAACGAGTCCATTTTCGTAATCTCCCCGGATTTGTCGGAAAAATTAACGATCGTCCAGAATTAGCTCGCAACGAGATAATATCGCCACGCAAACGCGACTCTCGATCTGGAGGTTCGAAAATTCGCACACGCAACGATGACCATAGGTCACCCATGGGTGGTCACCCGGACAGCGCATGCGCAACATCGTTGCAGAAGAATGGCGGCCAAAAAAACAGACCACGTCTTTGTCAGATGTGGCGACCAAACGGTCACACGATTGTCATTGTGAACACACGAAAATGAAACATTTCGTAAATGATGAGTGAATAAGTGAATATCAATGAACTGCATAAAAAAAATTGTATGGGGCATTATTCGTGAACTGTCCCAATTTTAAGTCATCTGTTTTTTTCATGTTATATAAATTCCGAATGAATACTGCGACCACCCCGACTCACACGATAAGGGATGAACTTTCCCAAAAATTATGAACTGCGCCAGTTTGAAAAAAAAACCTATTTTTGTATCATCTTCGAATTTGTAGGGTTTGTTTGTTTTAAGTTATAAGAAATCTGCGATTAACCAGACTTGCACGAAAGGGGATGAAATTTTCCAAAATATCCAACATTGACGCTTGCACCAGTATGTTTGAATGCGTTGTTTTTGTTTTTAAAAGCAAATTAAATTTCATACCAATGATTTGGGAATCATACACACAGATATAATATACCTACGTCTAATGCATAAAAAATGAAAATTGATTACTGTGCGACTTGTTAACCTCTTGAGGTCACACCTCCAAATGATAACATGTCGTTCACATGTAAGAATCTAATAGTTGTTGAGATATTATATCTTTGTGAAAAAAATAGAGCTTTTATGGACTTTGAAAAAACGTATATTCATTTTGAAGTTTGTACTCAAGACTTTTGGTCGACGTCGAAAAATGGAAGTGGTACGTTTAAATGTGGAATTCCATGTATGAAACGGTCTATACATATTTTTTATATAGTCCAAACATCCATATAAATTTTTTTTCTTCAATTTGGGAAAACAGAGATGAGCGAGTGAGTCGAGGGACGCATACGAATGGATTGTCCATGATGCGCGCGGTATAAACGTCGAGGACTTTGATCTCGCGGGGTGATGTCCTCTCGGGCTGGTGAACCAACGCAGACCCCACGAGGAACGTGAATTCAAGTCGGCGAACCCGTAACTACGACGAAAAAAAAAAAAAAAGTGCGATAACCGGTAAAAGCGACGGGTTTTTCGTGTCCGAAATTCGAACGAATTGCAATTGAAACTTCCAACGGATCGAACATACAAGTGATAACACCGAGACCAAGGGAGAGTGAGAGAGAGCGAGATGGAGACACACCAAAATATGCAGTAACAAGAAGTAAAAACATGTCTCATCCGAGATATGCAACCAAAAAAATAAATTTGAAACAAAAAAAAATAAAAACAAAAAAATAAACAAAAATTCGTTTTGCAGAAAAATGTGGAATTCTTTCTTCATTTGTTTTTCTTTATTTTTTTTTCTCAGCTCGACAATGTTTGTTGGAAGAAAAATTTTATTGGACGAAGTTGGATGAGAAACATTTGGCGAGTTTGCTCGGTATTATTGGCACGAAGGCGCGGGCGCGTGTCTCGTACGTTGTTGCAAAAAAATCCGTTGGACATATACGAAAAAGGTTGGGTGGTGGGCGGGGGGGGGGGAGGGAAGGAGAGAAAAGAGATAACACACGAACAGCAAAGCAGAAACGGAGTAAGAGGAGATGAAGCCAGCGGTCGCGGGGGAGGGGACAGGAAAGGGCGAAGGCAACCGAACGGGCTTGCAGAACCGGAATTTTATACAGTGGCGTAACGCGCACGAATAATATAACACCCCGGAATTCACCGATGCACGGTGGACCAACCTCGTCGAGGCCACGTTCAAGAATCCTACTTCCTTGTTCTCTAGTTCTTTCGTACACATTCGTTGTGTGTCGCGTTTCTTCGACGAGGAAAAATTTCGCTGCCCCGAGCTTGCATCCTCTCGCGCACTCTCTAGCCTGTGTGTGTGTGTGTTCGTGTATGGAACGAATGATAAAAGACCTCGATGTATTATTTGTTTTTTTTATCTTCTCATAAAGATAAAACGGTTATCACCTGATTGGAAATTTCCATTGATCAGATGGAACAATGAACTTGCAGGTTGTAAAAATCGTGCAGATCATTAAGGAGGATTATTAACATTTAACGTAAAAACGATTATTTTTTTTTTTGCATTTTCGAAAAGAAGAACTATTCAAAAGTATTTCCTGAAAGTTGCATTTAGGAATTCCAAAAATTGGCTGACTTTCAAACAAAATTCAGTCTCTATTTCATAAAACCTGTGGTATGTTGTGTGCGAAAGATTATGAGCTTTTATTCGGAAAAAGAAAAAATGACATCGGTTTAAAATTTTCGTCTACAACTCATTTTATCCACATGCGTGTTTCTCGATGCCCTCGACAGCGAATAACTTTGTCAAAACTTCGAACGCGTTTACCTTGAAATGACATTTGAAAATCGGCAGTCAAGATATTTCGAGGTCCACTGAACCGATTTTGCGCAAATTCGGAGGGCTTTTGTAAAAAAGCATCCTCTAGAGAGTAAAGAACGCTTTTCCGAAAAAAAAAAATTATTCTCGATGTATTCATAAAGAACTAAACCAAAAAAATATGGTCAAAAACATCAAAAAACGTTCGAATACCTGCTATTTGCCCATTTTTTATTTTTCAAATCCTACACTTACTTTCAAGATTAACTCTGATTGTCGGTGGTTTATTTCATTACTATGTGGCTAAGGTTAGAAATTCGAAAAATGGTATTGCTCTCGATATTTCGTTCATGTCAATTCAACAAAATTCACTATAATTACAAACATTCATTTTGAATAATACAAACAAAATTGTACATGTAATTTACGATATTATCCACGATTATTTTTTTTTAGTTATGAATTTTTATCATGATTTGGAAATCGATTTACTGTTATTAAAGGAAATTGAAAAAAAAAACAAAATTGTAAACTGATATATTGAAACGCATCTTGATGTATCGAAAATAAATAAAAGAATGAACAAGAATACCGACGTGTATGGATTTATGTGTACTGTGTATACATATATATATATATCTATGAATGGCCATGTGGCTGTATATACCAACACCCACTCATGATGAGATCTATAGACGGCACCGTGCGGTGGCGACGCGATCCGGCCGTGGCCAGAACCAACGCTGACCTTGGCAAGGTCACCCGTACGTCCCAACGACCTAGGCGGAGCCCACTTTCCCTGCCGAGTCGGGTCCCTACGTCGGGCCGGCCCTTATTATTATAAAACCATTCGGCCTGATTGTCCCGTAGGGCGGGGACCGAGGCCCGCCATTCCCTCGACCTCGTTTGCCCTCACCAGACCTTTTCTCATTGTTTCGTCTTATTTACATTTTCGCTTTATCCCACACTTTATCTATTATTCACCACAACTCTTTTGTTTCTTTAAATTCGTATATTTTTATCTGTAACAAATATATATTTTTGTAAATATACTTTTGTACCCACCATTCGCTTTATTGCCACATTTATATATAATAAGTCATGGATGAAATGAATCCTATGTTTTTCATTTCGGTTCTACTATATTCACGAAAAAGAAAAAACAAACAATTCGGAGGGAAAAACAGGCACGACTGATTTTTTCGGCATTTTCATATATTTTAGGGTAGTTCTTATTTGGCTTCAAAAAAAGTATCGCTATCCACCTTCCAAAAGATCCTAGACCTTGATAAAAGAATTTTCATTTTTTTCTGATTTTTAAATTCACCCTCTGCATTGCCTGGATTTATTTGAAAGTTTTTAAAATCATTTATGTCACATTTCCGAGCTTAAAACAAAAACGGTGGAGAAGAAAAAAATCGAAAGAAGAATTATATTATAAAAAACTATACCACAAAAGCACCAATAACATTTTGGCACCTATCCGGCAAACATGACCTGAAAAAAAAAAATTATTTTTTTTTAATCGTTTAGGTTATGTTGGCTGGATTTTTTTGGACAAAATTTTTTCGTATTTTTGTGGTATCATTTTTTTCAATATATATTTTTTCCGATTTCTTTTCTCGACCTTTTTCGTGAAAAAAATAAATGATTGAAAAAACTTTGAATTTATTGAATTCAGGAAATGTAGAGGGTAAATTAAAAAATCGGAAAAAATACGAAAATTCCATTTCTGTGGTCTAGAATTGTTTGGAAAGTCGGTAGCGATACTTTTTTTTTTAAAACCACCCTAATATGGGCGCGGAATTCGAGTCATTGATTCTCAAGGGTTAGGGCAAAGTTCGGTTAGATTAGTCTTTGTTTTATTTTTCAAATAATGCAGAAACATTACTAAGCATCGTTTTCGCGTGCTACATAAATTTGCAATGCTTGTGTATTATTAAAAAACAAAACAAAGAAACTGAACTGACCTGACTTACGCTAACCCTTAAAAACCGAAAAATCCTACGATCGAATTTACTTCAGTGACTTTCAACCACGCGTAATGGAAGCGCAGACTTCATTTCCGCGTCGAACGTATACACATAAAATTACTCGACTGAGTGTCCTCCACAACATTTGTCAGTTCTAAAAAAATCCGAGTTGGTGTCCACTTTCTGCATAATTATCGTTTCTTTTTTTTCTTTCTGTTATTTTCCATCGCACCCAAATTTTGTTAGACGCGCGTTGTCGTTTACGTCGAGCTCTCGCTCGCAAGCCAAATCGATGATGTCAGCGGTAAGATGCGGGAATGATGCGAAGACTCGAGTCGAAACAAAGCCACCAGCAGAGTTTACCAGTTAGCAGAAACATAGTCTTCATCCGGTCGTCTGTTGCCCTGATGAAGATCCGATTTGCGGAAAATTCGCCCAAAACAATTTGACTAAAACAATTCGTCTAAAACAATTTGACTAAAAACAATTCGTCTAGAACAATTCGTCTAAAACAATTCGACTGAAAAACAATTCAACTAAAAAAAACTTAAAAGTCAACAAAAAAAACCAAAGAACCTGAAGAGAGCCTAAAGAACCTAAGGAACGCAAAGAGGATCCGGTGTACACCCCAATTTTAATTATGAAACTCATTGTTAGTAGAATTACTTTTAGTCGGCTTGTTTTAAGTCGAATTTTTTTAAGTCGAATCGTTTTAAGTCGAATCGTTTTCAGCCGAATTGTTGTCAGTCGAATTGTTTTAAGTCGAATTGTTTTCAGTCGAATTGTTTTAGTTGAATTTTCCGGAGACCCAACCAGCCAGTTCGAAAAACCTGGATGAGAAAAAGAAAAAAAAACGTTTTCTCGTCCATACGAACGTCCATGCGAACGCGTATGGACGTTCTTCAGCAAACAAGGGGCTACTCCCTTCACCCTCGAAGTTCGACAGCCATTCGACACAGGGCCGACGATCGTTTCCCTCGTAACACGGTCACGCAATATCATTCACACCTTTTCAGTTTTCTGGGTGATTTTTTTTTCTTCTTCTTTCCTTCGTTATTTTTTCATGACCATCACCATTTCACACGCACACGCGCTTCTGTCCCGTTTCTCTCGATCCTACGACCTTGTCATCCATTTCGTGCACGCATCCACGAAACATGCCGCCACACATCGTGTACTTACGTCATTACGTTGGATTCCGTATAACGAAAATGGTGTTAATTTCGATGTTTTTTTTTTTTTTCATTTTTATTTCAGAAATAAATCGAACGAAGGCCAACCAACGACCTTGGATCGGAGCGAAAGTGTTCATGTTCGATCGAACAATGGCAACGCCGGAGGTTTTGGAAAATGGCTTCGCGATCATTTGGGCGGAGGTCAAAAAAATCATCGTGACGGCGTTTCGTCGAAATCGTTGAAAAATTTAAGCGCCGATGCTCGTTACGAACCGTCGATTCCGCAAACCGTGAAGAATCTCGCTAAATCGTCTCACACCCCGCGGCAAAACGTTTACTGCAGTTTGCCGCGGGAACATCATCCGAGACACTCGGACGGTGTCGGTTTATCGTGCAATGCGAATCGCGATGAAATCCGTGATCGCGGGTTTTGTTCGTCGGACGATGGAATTAATTTGCGGGAATGGTCGGGCTCGAGCGACATCGGTCGCGTCGTTAAAGGTGGATTGTTGGACTGTGAAGACGGCGGCGGGGTCAAGAGTCCGAGCCGGAGACGGGAACGCGACAGAAGACGACATTCGATGAACGATACGAGGGAACGTAGTCGACATAAACGAATAAGGTAAGTGGACAATCGTTGTGATTTTTTTTTTTCGTTCTTAAACTTTCTAACTTGCGCGTTGATCGGCCGACGCGAGAATCGGTCGAATCTCGCGTCGTGTGGGAATTACGACGTCAGTCATACTCTATAATGATTTAAGGGGACTGGGCAGCGAGAATAAGGCTAAAAATGCGATAAAATTCAAATGGCATTTGTGAAGAAACGAAACAACGTACATCAATTTTATTTATTGCAATGTTTTTATTGACATTTCGGCTATTAAATAAGCAGGTCGCAGCTTGAAAAATATAAATATTCAAAGGAGATACGGGCTGATAAAGATGGCGACGCGTCTCACGCATTGCTTCCGTTTAACCACGATTCCGGGTGGCCGATTCAAGTTTCGGCGAATTTTCAAACGCCGTTCTCTTCGGACCATGTTCCTCCACAGATTGAACCAAACATTCCTGAAGAACCATGAAAATTACGGAAACGGCGGCGAAAATTCTGAAAAAAATCGAAAAACGGATGACACTTTTTGACATTTGTTGTAATAACAATAATAACAAATTAGTTTTTTTGCATAGAGTTCGGTTCACTTTGTAGAGAACATCGATAGATATTTTGAAGATAAAATAAGGTGATATCTTTAACCGTTCTTGAGTTATCGTGGTTAAGCGAGCGCAAAATAATGTTTCGAGATAATCGCGTTTTATTTACGGAGTGTTTTTTCTCTCCTGAGCTCAATTTTGTGAATTTTTTAGTCTGCTTTGCATCAAAATATTCAGAAAAGATTGCAGTAACAGAATACGAGAAAAATATATTTTAATTCAAATTTTCTCGCTGCCTAGTCCCCTTAAAGTCCCAACACTGGCCCCATCAAAATCGGCTCGATCATATTGTCAAGAATTGTTGTTAAAACGTGCAGTTACGAACCACCGATGTTGCACCACGTCTGGCGCGTATAGACTCTTATGCAATGATTAATTTTCGTACCGGCATTAACGCGGTGGGTTATCGTGGGTGGACTGAGAAATCAATAATGAGCAGCAGCTGACCATCACCGATAATAGTCCCAATTGGAAAGCAACAACCGTCCTAGCATTGGCAAGATTGATTAGGCCGACAAATTGATTTCATTGATTAATCAACATCAATTGCCAAAGGTGTGGCCAATTTATCATTGAGTAGTTTCCCCATAACTCGGGCCAACCATGATTTCGCCATTGCAACAGTACCCAAAAAGTCGGACCCCATTAAAGGCCCGACATACGGCCAACCGTACACTCAACAACATAACTGGCCCCACGGAAGAATCGATTCAACGATCGATTGCTCTTTCCAACGATTACAATATTCCCTCGTCCAACTCACACACGTGTGTGATTCTCACTCGCCATTTATCTTCAATCACAAATGTCGATTGATGAACATCTCGATTTCAACGTCGAGCTTTACCGATTTTTCGTTGTCGTTTTTTTTAATTTCCCTATTATAGGGAAGTTATTGTAATGACCCCAAAAATCGAAAATCCTTTTTTTTGTGTGACATCTACACGGTTCGAGGTCATTTGGGTCATTTTAGCCTATTTTGAGCAAAATGTTTGTGTGTATGTGTGTGTGTGTGTTTGCACATGTACGTACGGTTTCTCTAAAACTAATTACGCGATGTGCCTCGCTGAAACTTAGAACTGATTAGATTTTGGTCAAATTCGGTCAAGAAGGTTTTTTCAGTTTTCTAACAAAAATCGTAATTCAATAACGTAATTTGTACTGGAGGGTAACAATTTGCAAGTGGCCACTTACAATCAGTGGCAATAATGTAAATACGCTGTTGTTGATGTTGTTTTTTTTGTGTTTTTTTTTTCTGCCGTGAATGAGGGATGTAATTTTGTATTGTTTCAAGATTATTAAGATGTAATGTAGAACCTTGCTCATAGCCTTTCACATCATTTTACACATTTGCCGAAAATTTCTCTATGAGAAACTGAAACTTAATAAGAAATATTTATTTCACAGAGTCGAATATCAAAGCAACGCGACGTCAAATAGCAAAAATGTTGATAAGTAGAAAACTATCAAATTTCCCAAGAACACGGATAATCTCCTTATCATCGACAATTAATAATAATAATAATGAGTTCCAACTCGCGAATCGGGAACCCACTTCTGCGGCTCGTAAAGGGTCACACACACACACAAAATAAACATGAATAGCTACAGGCATATTACTAGCCATAGACACCACTAACCATGGGCACTACTAACCATGGTCACAACTAACCATGGGCACTACTTCTTTTTTATTTATTTTTTTGTTTGTCTTAACTGGGAACCGTCGTAACCGAAAGATCTCATGGTTGTCGTCGAAAAGACGTGTCCTTCGAGAACCCCGTGGCATTCGTACGTTATAAGGTACGTTACATTGTGTTAATCCACGTCGGAGGATAAGCTCCCCCCTCTTGGACGAACACAAAGTTGATCACCGTGGAGATCGGCGAAGCATCTTGCGGAGAGAAGGTTTTCATCGTACGGAAGAGACGCGCGGAATGCTTGCTCACCGTCGTCCGGGTCGTGCGAGACCGGGCTAGTACGGGGGACGTGGGCTTCTTCGGGCCTCGGCCATGGTCGCGCCGCGGACTACAGCGCCGGTCCACGGTGAACCTTACGACGGTTGTAAGTGTCCACGTCTGGTATGCGGCCGGTGTGTAGGCCCGGGATATATGGACGTCCCTACCGTGGCTTCTCGTCGTCTATTTCACGTTCTCCCTTCTTCTTCACCGTTCTACGGCAATCCTTCTCCGTTTCCCTCCTCAACTACGATCGGCTTCCCCCCCTTACGCCTGCCCCCTAACCCCTCCCTCGCATTTCTCGCACTATCTCCGTTGCTCTCTGTCACCGTCTCCCGTATATACGGTGATATATTCGAGTTTCTTCGTGGCCATCGTCACGGATTCAGAGACGAGGAGACCGATGGAGTATACGTCAAAACCCAAGACAAACGCGGTGGAAACTTTATTTGGAAGACAAAAAATAAGAGTAACGGTCGATAACAGTCGCGCGCAGAGGGCTTCGTATGATATTTATTTTTTCTTTCTCACCTCCTGCACACCGCGCATCGACACATGGCCACCTACCGGACGTTTGTCACATTATCGCAGTCGATTTTAATTTGTTGTTTGGTTTTTTCAAATAACAATTGAATTGTGGATTTTTTTATGGACACAGCCTGGGATTTGATTTTCGTTGAAAAAAATTAAATTCTGTGATTGTGTCTCGGTCCGTCAATTCATTGAGAGGTGATGAACAATGTTAATTCAATATGAATCATTTTCAAGAGGAGTGAGAAAGAAAAAAAATAGAAGTCTTGAGGGGACATACGCAGCGAGAAATCGATATTTTTTTATTTGCATTTTCGGAAAGAAGGACTATTTAAAGGTATTTCCTAAAAACCGGATTCTTCACTTTTTAATAGGAAAGAAAATGATACTACTAATTATCTGTCAACTTCGAAAACACATGGAGAAAATTGTCAAATCAAATATAAACCTAAAAACTCCGTGAATTCGCCGTTTTTCATGACGTACCGTAGGTTTTCAACGATTCGACGGATTTCAAAAATTCCGAATGGATTTATGAGAGGAATAGTCACACTTCAAGGGTGTACCAGCAACTTTTCCGTTCCTCGAAAAATATATATTATCATTTATTCATCGGCGGTATGTCAGCCGATCTTCTTTGTTGTTCACCGTGCGCCCAAGGTACTAGTGCCGTCGCTCACCGACCGAGGGCGACAGCCGAACACCCGAAGTGAATTATGGTTACGGTCCCACACCGGATAGAAATCTGGCTGGGCTAGGCACGTACTTTGAATTTCCCGTGAAGCACTATATCACCCCAGTTACCCATTCTGGGGTTAATTCTCAGTGTGAATATTCAAAAACTTTAACCAGTACAAACTACTTATATTTTATTAACTTGTACAAAATATGTGATTTAAGGGGGCACATCTGTGTAGATTGCCGAAAAAATAGGTGAATTTTGGGAATTATTATCTCAAAAACTATTTGTCCGATAGAATTCAAGTTGGTTTTATTCGAAAGTATATGCATTGAGGTGAGTTGACGAATTTTTATTTGAATGTATGGTGAATAAGAGCGCCGTTATTCCGGCTGGCGTAAAATAACTTTTTCAAAGTCGGTTCCCACTTTTTTAGATAACGGCTTGACAGATTTTTTAAAAATTTGGAATATCTAATATAATCCAATATGCACGGATACCCTCGTTAAGAGAGTTCCTCGTCGGATTTTCATAAAACTTGGCATACTTATAGGAATTGATAAGAAAAAGGTTCAGTTAAATTTTTATGGCTTTCCGGAGTGCGAGAAAAAATATATCGACACTTTTATTTTCATAAGTTTAACATGGAGCCTTATGGGAAATCACGCTCAATTTGATATAATACGAAAAGTCCTTGTCAGATTTTAATGAAAACACTCAAACTGTAAGTTGAATATTCAGAGAACATTTTGGACACTTGACAGTAGAGATCAGGAGACTGTGATGATAATAATAAGCAAATAAACATTGGGAAAATATAGTTTATATCAGAAGTTGGTCGTGATCCAGTAGACATGGCAACGTTGCGCGTTTGTTACCCATCTTCTCTCTCCCTCTCTCTCTCTCTCTCTGATCGACATCATCCACGCGACGTTGCCACATCAAAGTACTACGTACCGCAATCAGGAGATGGTGTATCTTAGGCTTGCTTTGACTCCTCCTGACAGTATGTAGGATACTACCTTAATAACATCATAGTATTATTGTGCCAAATTTAAAGTTTCCATGTCCCATTGTTCCCGTGGAAATCGGCTGTGCCAGACGGACAATTAACAAAAATAACCAAAACAAATGGTATTTCGAGACAATCATTCGCCCCCCCCCCCTAATTCTGTCGCTAAACTTTCAAACACCGTGCAACAACGAAACCCTAAAGTATGACATTAGGGATATAGAGATGTCGTGAAGATGTCCTAAATGCGTTGACAACAATCGAGTTGTATCGATCTCCCGAATGTAAATGCTTGACAACAGCCGAGTGTCTCATTATTTTTGCTCCTGTTGATTTATTTTATGACCCTGTGAATCATCACGCGTGTAGCACCGTCGATGTGCCCGATGTGAGCGCGTGTTGGTCAAGTGACGAACGTAGCCCGCGAATGACGAAAATGGGTTTGGAGCAAAGCGACACACACACACACACACACACACACACACACACATCATGGTTCTCTCGAACACGAGAGCGTCCGGACACGAGAGCAAGCCAATTTGACCCCCTTTTTCCCTCGCGAGGCGGCACTCGAACGCCTTTCAGGCCCGGCAAACGCATCATCTCGATGCATCGTTCGTCTCATCGCTTTCCCTTTGGGGCCCAACGCGTCCGGCTAAATATAGCTAACCGAGAGGTATAAATAGGCCGTAACCCTGTGGCGTCGGTTGGGACGCATCACGCGGGGTCAGTCAGTACTCCGGGGCCACTGAGCATCACCTCCATCATCATCATCATCATCGTCATCATCATCATCATCATCTTCATCATCATCATCATCGTCTTGGTCTTTATTCTCATCTTTACCCTTATCTACTGCTACTTTTCATCTTTCTTTCCGGTATCCCATTCCACATTCTTCCATTTTCTCGATCCTCAATCGACTCATTAACAATTCTCAACTCATTTTTTTTTATCATTCGCACGACGAACCGAATTTGGTTTTTTTTTCAAATCACTCGACAATTCTTCATTTTGGTTTTGAACATTCGTTCGTAATTGACAAAAAAAAATATCACGAGTCACCTTCGAATGATTATTAATGAACGAATGAGAATACCGTTGCAAGTGAAAAATTTACAAAATGTTAAAGAAAGAGAAAGAGAGAGAGAAAATAGCGAGATGATTGATAATGTGAGGAGAGAGGGAGGGAGGGAGACCATTTACGACGATGATGTTGAACTCACGCTGACGAGAGCGAACGAGATGCTCGGGAGACGACTGTAATGCTACAAGATGCAAGATGCAGTCCTTCCCCCCCCCCCCTCTTCTTCTCTCTTGGTCGCTGATGCTGCTGTTGTTGCTGCTGCTGCTGCTGCTGCTGCTGTTGGTGGTGATGCTGTTGAGAAGTGGAGAAAATGCCGAAGAAGGAGAGTAAGAGGAGACGTGCGCACAAGCGATCGCGCTCAGCCAGGACGTTGACCTCCGGGGGAGGGGGGGGGCTTTCGTTGCGCGTCCTTGAGGTTACCAACCAACATGGCGGATTTATGCAATCGCGGTCCCTTGCGACAATGCGCTTAGCTTCGTTTAAAAAAACAATGTCGATACGAGTTTGATCGGAAGAAGAACATTGACGACTGCTCCGTCGGTAACAGAAAACAATTTCACAATTCTCTACAGTTATTTTTGTCTTTTTTTTTTCGAAAAATTTAGCCAAATAAAATTGTCCACGTTTTTCGTTGGAAATGTTTTTATTTCTGTCGAACTTGTCTCAGCTGAAAGGCAAAATTGGGTGCGGATCAAAGTTGCGGATGGTCAATGGTCCGAAGGCTAAAAATTCCGAATATGCAATGATCCGACCATTAATGCTTCGACTGAGCACGGCACCGACAGCTCATGGGTCCGAACGAGCAAAGTCTCGAATAGTCATAGTTCCGAAAAAAAACAAAATTCGAAATGCATTGTATCGAAATGACAATTTCCCGTAAGTCCACGGACTCCAACACGGCAATGTTCCGAATGGCAATGTCTCGACGGATCAAAATGTAGAAAACGTATATACAGCTATAGTGGGCGTAAGGATTGCAGAAGCTGCAATCTCCACGCAGTCGAACGAACTGCTACGTCACTATACCTATATATACTTTTCCGAATATTGATCAGTCGAGACATTTCCATTCGAAGTCTTGTCCTGTCGAAACATTTATTTTCGGGACATTTCGATTCGATTTATCGACCTGTCGGACCTTCAACCATTCGAGTTTTTAAATTTCGCTGCATTATCCGGTCAGAACAGAAAAAAATCGGAGATTTCGATTTTCGAGAAAATTAAATTCGAATAAAATTTATTCGGAATGTTGAGCCGTCGGACCATTGAACATTCGGAACTTGAATCCGCACCCTGTGTGTGTGTGTGTTTCACAAGCCACATCGAAGTCGCAGCTTCCGAACTTTTTTTTCGACGCGTACGTACTTAACGGGGCCGGGGACGGCGGGGAAAGGGGGAGGGGAGGCTGAAAGAGATGAGGCAGAATGTATGTAGAGTGACAAGTTTCATGGTCGTTGTTCGTGTACTATACGTACAGAGCGGACGTATTCACGCGGGAATGGGCTATACAGTGAAGAACGTGAAATCCGTGGAGTCCGCTGTACACGTTGGTGCATGGAGCGGCGATGCAACCAGCGGGGATCCTTGAACCTACAGGAATGCAGCGGTTGCAGCCCACGCCACGGCCACAACTCTGTTCTTCTTTACTCCTCTCCTCTCTCATATCGCTGTATCTGGTGGAGGACGGGTGGGGGAGGGGCGGGGGGACTTGCGGGTATACACATATGACTACTCCCAACTCGGCCGTACCATCCCCGCGACGTTATCCCCCGCGGTAACCCCCCCCCCCCCCCTCCCCCTCCACCTCTCGCCCCCTTCGTGTTTGCCATCTCCAGCGTGTGTCCCGCACGCACACGTATACTCGCCAACGCGCTTTATACGTACTTTAAACGGTACTGTTGATTTACGTTCGTGATGATAATCAAACGCTGATTATTGCTGTCATCGTTTTTGGCTATTTTCGAACCTATGCCGCTTTTTGACAACTGTGGATATGAGTGCTGTGTGTAGTTATTGGGACTATGAGTTCAGAAGTCTTCTTTAAAGAGAAATTAATGATAATCAATGTTCATTTAATCGCGTAAAGCGACTGGAGCACGTGAAAAAAAAAGAAAATAAAACTGAAAAAGAGCTATTGATAAAATCGGTAAAATTATGTATTACCGATTACCGATCCTACGATATAAAAAATACGGGAAATTCTTTTTTCGTATTCGGAATTTGGAGAAATTTTAAAAACTAAAATAAAAAGTGTGTGTTTTTGAGAAAAAAAATATTTTTGCATATTTTGGCCTGAAACGGACGTTCAACTTGCTTGATAAAATCTGAAGTAATTTTTTTCTGGAAGGCCATAGAAAGACGCACATTTTCGTTTTTTACAAATGTAAATACTTGAAATCCTGCCAAAGATACAGCCATTTGAATGGAAAAATAAAAAAAGATGTTAATTGACGATAAAACCGTTGGAAAAATTGAAAAAAAATTGGCACTCGATGAATATATTGCAATAAAATAACTCAATTTTTTAAAATGATTTGTGGAATATTTTTTCTTTTAGTGGCTGAAGTCACGTGGAATCGCTCATATATATACATATTAGACTGGTACTTATAAGAGGCTCGAAGAAATTTCAACCCGTTACCCCCCCTCCCTCAGATTGGCTCGAAGTAATTTGAAAAAAAGTTCCCTAAATTGGCAGCCCGCAATCTTTGCAAACGGCCATTGCCAGCAGGGTTCAATTTTTCCCTTTGAAGTACACAGGGGGCGAAATTACTCGTAACTCTCTTTCTGGGAGAACGAAATAAACTTCTAAGGGATGTTTGAAAATCTGTTTTTGGATTCTTCGAGACGGGTGAATTTATTAATAATTTTGCTTAATTTTTCCATCAGCAAATTACGAAGTAAAATGTTTATTTGAAACTTTCTTCGCTCTTGAAGCATTTGAATTTAAAAAAAACGTATTCTCAAAAGAAAGCTTGGCTTTTTTTCATTGAAAACATATTTTTTTGATCATGGGCGCCATATAAGTGTGGGAGTTATACGGTTCGATCGGCGAAAAGGTCGTCCTGGCGTGCTCGGAAGTTCGAGGCTCCGCCCGTGCACGGACCTCCCGAGCTCGCGAGCACGACCTGACTTTTAAAGTTCGGACAGTTCAGAAATCACGCCTCATTCAATACATATCATAATGTTATAATAATATATATTAGTACATTATGATTATTATTATTATATATATTAACTTAATTTAATACTCTCCTTGTGATATATCTATATTTATATAATAATAATAATGCATCATTGTTATTATAAGTATAGAGACTCAGGAATAAAAATTGGCTGGCGGATTATTCTACAATCGGTTTGTCGGTGAACTGGACAAATCAATCAATAATTATCAAAAACTTAAGATCGAGATGACGAGAATCAATCAAAACCAAAGTTCAGATACATTCTTGTTTTTGTTTTTTTTTCGATTGGCGTCGTTCAATTT
Organism: Diplazon laetatorius; assembly: GCA_963662125.1. Classification (NCBI taxonomy): domain Eukaryota; kingdom Metazoa; phylum Arthropoda; class Insecta; order Hymenoptera; family Ichneumonidae; genus Diplazon; species Diplazon laetatorius. Next base: position 10,325,507 of record OY759152.1, read on the forward strand.
TTTTTATCACCTCGGTCAATGACTTTTCGTACATTTCCGAATCTGTGGCATATTGTATTTTTATTTTCCTTTCGATCGAAATCACAATGAAACATTGTGAAATAGTGTTGTTCGATCGCTAGAATGGAGTCCAATGCCGATCTGAGACAGCCGATTTGGCCGTTCCAGCCTTCGAACGGTGACCTTGTCGATTGGGCCGAAGAATCACAGGATGAAAATTTGGAATCGAATTTCATCGACGAAGATCTGATTCGTGAATCCAACATTTCGTTCGTACGTTATAACTTGAAGAATCGTGCGGCATCCTGTGCGGAAGAATTGTCGGATGTGACGGAAGAATCGGTGGATCATCGCGAAGACGATGCGGGATTATCGAAAATTTACCAAACTGTCAGATGCACGTCGGAAAATTTGTTGGAAAGCAGCGACGATTATGAGCAAGAGGACGAAAATAAATCGTTTTACACGTCAACGTCGCGATCGTTTGTTAAACCGATCGAAGAGGATGACAGAGAAGTTGAATCGGATGACAATTACGTCGACGTGCTTGCCGATATACCCGCCGAGGTTTGCTTTTTCGGGAATATCATGATTTCTGTGGCCCTTCGATTTGGCTATGGATTTATATTTTATGGGCCAACAAAAAATCACTTTTCAAGAATTAAAAAAAATTGTAATTCGCCGTTTTCAACCTTTTTTTGGCGATTTAAAATTTGTTCTTTCATGTTTTCATGGATTCATGTACTATGGGGGAAAAACTGCTCATTAAGAATAAGAAAAATCAAAATTCACGGTTTTTAACCTACTGTCGGCGATTTATTTATTTATTTTTTTTTCATTTTCCGGTCTCCTGGATTTGACACTTGCACGACGATTTTAATGGACTAAAATAACTCGAAATAAACGGGCAGTATTCGTTTTGAGCTTTCCTTCAGGCGTTACAACAGTTTCGAATGAAAAAAAAAATGTTTTTGTTTTCTTTTGTGATATCTTTTACAATTTCGTAGATAAAGAAATTCATATAAGAAAAGATCATATATTTTACAATTGTAGAAGATATCATATATTTTACAATTTGTAACTTGTTAATTTTTAATATTAAAAAAAAAAAGTTTGGCTCGAAGTTGTGATTGGGGTCATTTCGACCCCCAGTGACTCCGGAGGGTCGAATCGAGGAGCCACAGAAATCGCAATCTTGCCGCATATCAACCGATTTATTGTCAATGACCGTTGTCGTTTACGCCATTTAACGTGACTAACAATGACCGGTATGATCGGCAGATACTGCGAGATCGTCGATCGATGCTCGAAAAGCTAAGAGACCTGAAATCCGAATTGCCGGATTTGCAACGAAAGAATCGATTGTTGCAATATTGGGTAGTCCGGGTGATGACCAAGGTCAGGAAGTTAGTTCACTCCGTCGAACGTCACGGTTGTTCGGCAACTTTTGACTCACGCGCATTTATTTATTTTTTTTTATTACCGATCTTCGTTCCGCAAATAATTCATTCGGTTTACTTGTTTTTTTTTTGTTTGGTTCCCCGTTGAAATACCGAAGAAGCACCAGACGATGACGCCGGATGCCGAGACTTCGAGTCCCACAGACACGGAACGGCGTTACGCGAAACGCTTGATGTCTCGCAAGATCGAGATCGACGAGATCGAAGCTCGAAAGAGTCACGTAAACGTTGATATCGATAATTTGGAAAAAAATTTAACACGATTATTGCACGAAGATCGAACGATTTTCAACGGACTCACAGATCGCGAACGTGAAATCGGTATTGGATTGACGTACGAAAAATCCGGACGTGTGATTACCGCGAAACTCATGGAATCGATGATTCGTCGTCAGGTCGATTATTTTTATTCCATCATTATTTTTTTTTATCGATCGATTGAATTATCAATGAGATTATATTTAAAAGAAGCATATTAATCTCAGAAAGCAAAACAAACAAAAAAACCGAAAATCGGGAACAATAATTTTTGTTTTCTATTATTTCATATATTTATCAAACCTTATCCCATATTTTTTGAATCAAGTCAAAATCGAAATAATTGCTACGTAAATGTTGTCTGGAACATTATTTTTTGCATGGTGTCCATCGGTAGATGTCAGATCTCCGGGAATATCGTTACAAAGTCTTCGTTACGAATAAAAAAAACTATCGTTGATAAAACATTTCAGAAGAGTAAATCTGGTGAATGACAAGGGAAAATAGTTTTTTTTTCATGTAAATGGGAAGCATTTGAAACTTTCTTCCTATTTTTTTCTCCATGATTAGAGAAATGATTTTTATGATTCTTCTCTATGATATTATTTTTCTTATGATCAGTCATTAGTTCTTTTGCAATCAGAAGAAAAAACAATGACGTTTAACAAAAAAATTCCGCATCATAGACTACAAAATACTTTTTCGAGTATTCCTATTACGGATTTGAAGGAAATCGGTCGAACAGTTCTCAAGATATAATATCTAACGTTTTATGAAGGTTATAGCTTTGAGATAAACGCATTCTAAGTTTTCGCTGAGGATCAATGAGTTTTTCGCTATATTAGTTTTTCATAATTTAATTTGCATTGTTACCAACTGTAGTCGATTCCCGCTTCATACAGGGATATTTGTGATTGTTCTACAGCGTTCCAAAATAGCCTGCGGTTTTTCTGCCCTTTTTTTTCATGCTTTTGGGGTGCGTCGCTCGGCTTTCAACAATGCACGCACTGAGTCACAAAATTGCCTATAACTCAGCACAACCTTTTGAATTTCTTTACGACCATGAGATGGTTTTGGATAGTCCCTTTTTCAAAGAATAACATTTTGAAGAAAAATCGATTTCTGGGTGTCTATGCTTCCTAAATCGTTGATCACCATCGCAGGTTCTTCGTCGTGATTCCCTCAATCGCGATCGTTTCGATTACATTTTACGTCGAAATCTGTACGAAAATCTGATGATGAAATTGCGACGCGTTGAAACGTTGGGAGATGGAATGACCATAATGGATTACGAACAATTACGTTTGATCAATTACAGTCACAGAGACAAGCTGGACCAACATGATCAAGAGATTGAGAAGCTTTCCATCAAGTGCACAACTTTCATAATTGACCAATAGTTAATTCAATGATTTTTAAGGAAACACAGAAAAACTATGCGAAAATAAACAATTCAATAATATCTAAAAATGGATTTTTTCATTTCAATCAGATCCCAAGAGCTTCTGAATAAACTGAATCATTACAAACAACGCGATATCGTGAATCAAGCCGATATTCATCGTAACCAATGTTTTCTGGATGATCTACGATCCGAATTTCTGAACGATCGGCAACGATACAACAAACTTCGTCAGGAACTTTCGAAAATTCGACGGACTTGCGTTAAACTAAAACTCGACGGTGGAATGCTTTTCAACATGTGAGCCTCGTCGACAATATTAACATTTCAAAATTTCAAAATTCCAAATAACATCAAACGTTAACGTGCATGGCAATAAAACGATAATTTCAGTTCATTAGAGTATCGGCGATTGACGAAATTTTCATTTTTATTTTCCTTTACGTTTCATCCCTTTGGCTCGGCGACCCTCCAGAAGATTATTTTATTTTTCTATTTCCTACAATTTGTTACAATAGCATTATTTTTATATACATAAATATTTTAATTTCCAGGTGTGTATGAAAATATTGTGAATTTCTTATGTTATGAAGTTTTTTACTTTCTAAATTTTTATGTCTATGGAATGCACGTAATTAATTTTTTTATGAAGTTTAAAAAAGAAAAAAAGAGTTATTCGGTTTCCTCTTTCGAGGTTAGATTGACTATGTCAAATTTTCGAATCTGTTGTTCGTTCCTTTTTCAATGTCCAGATTTTCCATAAACACAAATATCTGCAAAACAATAACTTGATAACATGAAAAATTTCACAATATTGTAACCCACACCTACAAAATAAAAAAAATGGTATCTAAAATAAATATTAATGTAACAAATCGGTATGAAATGAATAAATAAAAAGATCGTCCATTGCCAATCCCCTAACTGACCGAACAATCGCACCACGGCCAAAGCAAAATCACACATAAAAACGTTAATGATTTATCGACGATAATGAAAAATTTCGTAGACCGGTCATTCGGGAGATGGAGAAGACACGAATGACTTTGAACAAATTGAAAATCGATATTGCGCAAATAGTACCGGGAGTGAGATTTTATTCGGACGAGGAGCGTGATCGCGAGTCGCAAAACCGTTGCGACGATGATGGGTCACCGATCAATCGCAAACTACGAGTCGTCGGACTGGGTGCCAACGTTGCCAGGATGACTAGCGAGAAGTCCGAAAGTTCGGGATCGACAAACGTACCTGGACGTTGCTGATCGTTGGACCGACTGTGGATGAACCGCAGTTTTTGATAATCCGTCCAATTGGTTATTGCGATGTTACGTCGTTCGTAAAACGCACCGAAGGAATTACATTATTCGCGCGATACGGTCAAGTTTGTATGGTTGACAGTTTTCATTCGTGTCGGCCATTGTGATATTTATTTATTATTTTTTTTCACACTATGGTGACCGACAATTTATTATGGTTTTTTGCCATCGTTTTGACTGTACACATACGGATATACGTTTGAGGTACGTAAATAACATAACACGTGGATTAAACTCTACCCTCAACCGATATTGTATCATTATTAATTCACTCGACTGTCAAATAATAAATTGGGGTCGTGAAAAAAAAATGTTGGTGAGAAAAATGAAAATTTCACTCAATATTTTTCATTAAAAAAATATTTAGCAACGAAGAAATTCAACGAATGGTGTAGTAAGATTTATCAAGAGACGCGGTAGCGTCTCGAGACAAGTACATTTACCCCTACCTATTCAGTTACCTACCTTACCGGCCTCATCTCGAGACGCGACCGCAGTATCATTTACTCCTAACCGAATGAATTTTAACCCAACTTTGTACTATTTTTTAAAATTCAGAGCCCCATTCATGAATGTTTAATTACAGTTTGAAGCGTTATTTTCTTATATTCCGATTGGGACCAATACCAATGCTGTAGGTGTTGTTATCCGGGAGATATCGAATTATTTTCATGATTAAAATCGTGCTTCCGACGTTTTTCGCCAAAAACGATTTCAGAGCTGTCGCACACTTTTCAGTAGTCATAGCGTCAGTCAGCTTGTCAGATCAGACATGATTATTCTACCGTCACTGACATCTCAACATTCACTCATTCATACGAGTATTGACCACGGCTAGTGATGACGGTCACTGATGATCAGTCAACCTTCGATACGAAACCAGCTGTAACATGAAGATAGAGATAGCGAATACGTACAGAATCTGACAGTTCGTTGCGGTTAACCAGTTAATAACCAAGAAGAAATGGCGAATAAAACTGATGATAGACATATTATATTTATTCTATATCGGTGAGAATTTTCTTCGATAATGTTCGAGACGGACGAGTGGTATGTCTGGTGAAATTGATAGAAAGCACAATGAAATTGAATGGATCTGTGATCGGTGTATTTTCAAGGAACCTGGAATAATTTTCAATCGTTGAGGTACGTAAAATGTACGAACGAAAATGAAATTACATGTCAATTCAACTCTAGAATTTGTAAAAACTGTAAACTTTATTCATCTGATAGCACTGCGCATCATAAATCATATTATAACCAAAGTTTGAATATAAAGTTATTCCAGTCATTCAAAAGTACGTGACGCAACAAAATCATTTATCGAAAATGAATTCAACGCAGGTAACAAGTTGAAACTCCATTCATCTAATTATACGCAAGTGAAACAAATCATTGATTAATGGTCTTTCAGCTTTACAACTCGAATTATATTCTGCGAATGAGATGCAATACACAAAATCATGTATCGCAGATCAAGTTTGAAGCATGAACGATAATGAAGTTTCATTATTTTGCCTACATACTTCATTACGCATGAAAAAGGAATGCAAAATAAGGTTTTACGCAGGTATGAAATCAAAATTCCATTCATCAAGAGACGCGGTAGCGTCTCGAGACAAGTACATTCACCTATTCAGTTACCTACCTTACCGGCCTTCTCTCGAGACGCGACTGCACTCTCTTATTCTGTGAACCGAGCTAACTATAACCCCACTTTAAAATATTTTTATAGATACACCGCGCTATTCATAAACGTTTAATTGCAATTACATGCGTAATTTTTTTATATTTCGATTGGAACCAACACCAGTGCTGTGGGTGCTGTTATGCGGGAAATATCGAATTATTTTCATGATTAAAATCGTGTTTCCGACGTTTTTCGCCAAAATCGTTTTCAGAGCTGTCGCACACTTTCCAGTAGTCACAGCTTGTCAGATCAGACGCGTCTATTCCCTGACATATCGCTGTCATCGCAGTCTTCACAGGTTACAATCACTGAGGACGATCGAATATGACAGTTCGCGGTGTTTTTGAAGAATTAACTGAAAACCACGCATGATATAGGAAACTGGTAACGAATTATTCAAAACGCATTCGTTTGTGGGCTGGAGTAAGATGAAACGTTTTTAACAAGTTTATATATTATTTTTGCAAAAAGTAGTTAAATCCCAACAAAAAACCCAATGGGTAAAAAAATTGAGACAAGTACATTTACGCGAGCGCGTTCCAACAAAAAGGCGTAAGATCAACTGGAAACATTAAACGCATGTATTCGCATCAAGATGATTTTTGAATTTATAAATTCCAATTTTTTTGAAAATCACAGCAGTACTTGGCGAGTTTTTTTCAAAGTCAATAGAGATATTTAATTATTCAATAATAGTGTAAAGATATAGTCTGTCCATTTTTACGAAATAAAGTTACATGTTCTATCATTGGATAGTAGCTGTAACATATTAACTCGCCAAATACTGCTGTGATTTTCAAAAAAATTGGAATTTATAAATTCAAAAATCATCTTGATGCGAATACATGCGTTTAATGTTTCCAGTTGATCTTACGCCTTTTTGTTGGAACGCGCTCGCGTAAATGTACTTGTCTCAATTTTTTTACCCATTGGGTTTTTTGTTGGGATTTCTAGGTCTAAACTTTCAGGAATTTCACACGACCTCTCAATCCCTGAATTTCAATGAATATTTTATTTCAAAAATATTTTGTAACGAAACTACATTTAGTCTTAGTCATTAATAACATCCACAACAATTTGGCTGTTCACAGTGAATCTTCGTCATTGTTACAACTCGAAATATGTGTAGGCTATATATATCCATACCACACAACGTCGGTTTAATTTAGCCTTCGACTGATATATTAAATCATTATCAATTTCATCGACAGCCAAATGAGAAATCAGGAGTCGAAAAAAAACCTGGGGATTTTTTTTTTTTTTTTGATTGTACAATTTGGGATCGACAAACGACTGTTGTAACAGTATTTCGAATATCAATCAAACGCCTCGGTAAGTCGAGTCCTTGTTTTTTTCCAAGGCCGCGACATGCGACATCGGATTATCTTTCGATGTTGAAAAATATATATATACATACAACGATGCGACATAACGACCCGATGAGTCCGGCATGGACGTTACACTCGACATGCTACTGCTTGATATGTTTGTCGTTGCAAAAAAAAATTATTACGAAAAAAAAAGTAAGCCGGACACTCAATAACGAGTTATGAGAGAGAGCGTGCTCTACGGTCGAAAATATATTGGCCTCGTCTTTTCATCGTTGACCCGTGTGGCTCGTGTTTTTCCCTTCTCAGTCTTCTTGTGCTTCCAGCAGGCACACACACACACACAGACGGGCGGGTCCACCCACGCACCGAAAGACCTACATATGAGTTCGTTTTAAAATTTCGTTTGGCCACCCGCGCTTACGACCGAGTTGCACACCTTGTGCACCGCATATCGCTACTTCCCGACCATAAAATTAACTGCATCGAGCTAAATTTATAAGTTTTATCTGCATGTGTGGTACGTGTCTGTGTTTCTAAGTTTGTACAAGTGTGATATGGGACATACAATATCCCGTCTATACATATATCCATATATATCTATATTAGGGTGGTTCTTGAAAAAAACGTATCGCTAGCCACCTTCCAAATGATTCTAAACCATGGAAAAGGAGATTTCATATTGATTTTCAATCTTAAATTTACCATCTGCATTGTCTAAATTCATTTGAAACTTTTTGAAATCATTTATTTGGTTTTATACGAAGAAGGTCGTGGAAAGAAATCTGTGAAAAACACATATAATGTAAAAAATTATACCACAAAAACAGCAAAAAATGTTGGCAGCTATCCGGCGAACATAACCTACAAAATAAAAATAAAGATGATTTTTATTTTTTTTTTTTTCGGTTATGTTTGCCGGATAGGTGCCAACATTTTTTGGTGTTTTTGCGGTGTAGTTTTTTATAATACATATGTTTTTCCGTTTTTTTTTCGCCGCCATTTTCGTATTAAACTCGGAAATATGACATAATCGATTTTAGAAACTTTCACATGAATGAGGGCAATGCAAAAGGTGAATTTAATGATCGGAAAAAAAAATGAAATTTCCTTTTTTTAAGGCCAAATAAGAACCACTCTAATATACATACATGTATATGCTGATGCAAGTCTCCACGACGATAATAAAAGTAAAATAACCAAGTTGCAACATTGACAAACATTTTTCAAAATTATTTTCCAACTTCCATGGACGTGCTGTATCCATTTATTTCGCACAATATAGACAAACGTGTTCTGATGCCAAGCTCGATGTACAATAGAGATTATCGACGAACAATGCTACGATGTCGTGACAATGGAAATGAACCAGCAAATAACCACACATCGAACGAACCTAATGAAGTTCGCGAAATTCGTTTTGCAATAATTCGTCGATGTCCGATGGGCCTTAACGGTTGGACATTTCAGTAGACGGCGAAAAAAATTATCATTGAGAACGTCCAACTATACGCCTGACGATATGCGAGAGAATTGTTCGAGCATGTGATTCGACAAGTGCCAAAGTGATAAGAAATTCTACACAATCCGTATCAAGGAAATTGCAATACTGAATTGATTTCAATGTGCAATCACTTTGAACACCTTCTGTAAATAAAGTTCATTTCACATAAAAATAGAGTCAAGGACACTTTTCGATCTTAAATGACCTTGTACGACTCTGACCCCCTAATCTTTTTATATGTACTTTGCGATGCTCTACAAGATGGCTGAATAAAAAATGTACTGTTCCATTTGAAAAAGTGGAGGTGACCTTCAGTGTGCTTCAGCGCCTCCATTGAAATAAAAAACAATGGTTGCACTCGATGACCCCCTTCGTAAAGTACATTTTTAGTTTGGAACATTTTTTTGTGACGTCGATAATTACAGAGATATTTGAGGTGGAACGCGTTAGTGTCTCACCCTGCATATATATATACATTTTGAGCAGCACATGGCCTGTATATAGAATGTTACGGGAGACCGGTGTCGGTTGTAACAATTTTTGCAAAATATTTTTGTTCTCGCTCAATATTTTCCATTCACAAATCATTTTTTTCCCCAACAAGTTTGTTAATCTTTACTTTTACTGATTTCATTTTTTCATCTCGAAACCGAATCGGTATGATCGATAAAAATCAATATTGGGCATCGCTACACACGTTACAATTGACACCTTATTGGTGTCGATTGTAACAGCTTTGGTGTCAATAGTAACACCGAAGCAATATGGCATAATTGTACGGGAAATATTTATTCACGCCTCGAAAACTGGTTTCAAAGGTCATAGTAACTTCAGTAAAATACTAAATTGTTATTAATATTTTTTAACAAAAAGAGACAAATATTTTTAATCTCACTGTGACTAGAACTATTCATATCTCAATAAAATAAATAATGGACATTCAACAACGAATGAAACAATTCATCGATCTCTGGAGTCACTACACAGATAAAGAATGCAAATTATTGTAAGAAATGAAAATAGAAAAGAAAATGGAATAATTATAGATATACAAATACTAATTGACGTAAATTATAGTCGAACCATCATAGATCAATATACATTAGCCCGATTATGAAAAATAATCATTGCATATATACTAAACCAAAACATAGTGGGAGGATCATACTTACTTACGGAAGCGAAAAACCATAAAGACGGACACAATTACAGGAAAGGGCGAATAAAATTTTGCAAAACGTTGATTAACAGAAGCGAAACGGACGTTGCTTTGGGGAAGTCCAAACAGTTTGGACATTTTCCACGAAATGGCGGCGTAATCTTCGTTGTAACAATTGACACCATGTTCCAATCGATATCGGTCTCCCCTGTATGTCAAATTCCACCAATGATCAATGAAACTATTTGTTTCTTTCAATACAGTCCAAATGTATTGTTTATCCACTTGGACTACAGTGGGAGCCCTGCTCTTTACCCCACATGCAACTTTCTGATTGTCATCGACCGACCAACCCCCACGATAACCAACCCCTTCGGACCATCCTCATCGTCGTGGCCACTCGCCACTGCCCTCACATTCGCACCCCAAATCCTTCGGCCAAAATAAATCCCATTATTTGCCGAACAATTCAACGATTGATCGAACACAACGCAAACACTATTTCCGGCGTGTATACACATTCTTTCCGGGTGGTAAGAGACGGTGCCGGTGGTTCACGTTTCCGAGTACCTGCCTTGTCATCAAGATTCTTCAGTTTGCGGCAACAACGGAAGAATAAAAAAAAACGTGAAAATCGCTGTATGTCGTCTACCTGGCTGTCCCACCCAAGTTCGTCGAAAAATTTCTTTGATGACTTTGGGTCAGTGCACTGGGGCTCTCTTTATCGCTCTTTCTCTCTGCTAAACCGACGACCGTGTGCTCACGAGCGTCTCGAACCTTCATTCTTTATTTATTTTTTTTACTTCCTCACGAAAAACTTTCCACTTATTTCCATGAAAAATTTTCATTCACCATTCACCATTTTACCTGGCCGTGGCGAATCGGCTGTTCACTCGAATGGACTCAAATGCGGTAAATTATGTTGACAGTTGTCACGTTACCGCCGTGTTAAAAAGAATCAATTGACGATTGAATATCGTACGCAATGTTTTAAGGATGTATGAGACGTGTCAAAGTGTATCAAGAAAATTCGGAAATTTTTACAGTCAGTAGCTTTTATAATTCTTTGATATGTGTTAACGCATAAAATCTATTCCCAAAAGTATGAACGATAAATCTATCACAAAAAATATTGGATCTCCGAAAATTTAAAGATGGCGTAATCCCTCGAAAAAAACTTGCGAATTCCGGAAAACCTACGGCTAGAAAAATTGTGCCAAACCGAAGCAAAGATTTCATTGTAGTCGTACTTTAGGCGGAAAAAAAATCGTATGACGCTTCTGCACCGTTGAGACCCGATAAAAGGCAACGTATGCAAAGTATAAGAAGCAGTTGGAGAAACTTTATCGTGGCAGAATTATGCAGTTGCCGAGTGCGCGGGGGAATAAAAGTTTCGAAATAAAGAAATGAACTTGTATAACATTTGCATTTGGTTAGAAACCTCCGGGGCGTACATTGGCGTCGTTGCAGCGCAGCGTCAATGGCTGCCGCGTTCGGACGGATACGACGGGGCCAGCACGAAGAGCCGGGAAACCGTGAACCGGACTTTCATCTGTTTAACATGAGAATGGAAAAAATCGGGCAGGCTACAGAATCTCGCGACGAGTGATCGAGTCTCTCGCGAATCGTTCGTGACGTTTTCGTTGTTGTCGTATCGAACCACAGATTGTAACAAACGATTAGGATCAAACGCGAACCAAAGAAAAATCACGTTTTTTCGTTGTGTCCAAACAATTTTTACAATCTCCGAGTCTTCGTTGATCGTTGTAGGTACTTATTCTAGTTTTGAGGGCTCTTATCACACGTTTTAAGGTAGTGGAAACAAACGCGCAACGTTACCATGTCTACTGGATCACGACCAACTCCTGATATGAACTGTATTTTCCCAATGTTTATTTGCTTATTATTATCAGCACAGTCTCCTGATCTCTACCTTCGAGTGCCCAAAATGTTCTCTGAATATTCAACTTACATTTCAAGTGTTTTCATTAAAATCTGACGAGGACGTTCTGTATTATATCAAATTAAGCGTGATTTTCCATAAGGCTCCATGTTAAACGTACGAAAATAAAAGTGTTGATAACTTTTTTCTCGCGCTCCGGAGAGCCGTACAAATTTAACTGTACCTTTTTCTTATCAATACCTATAAGTATGCCAAGTTTTATAAAAATCTGATGAGAAACTCTCTCAACGAGGGTACTTAATACAATGCGATAAGACGTGACATTTGTATAATACGGTTCATTCGAAATGGATAAACTGATTTTGATTTTTTCGAAAAATTGAAAAACCGAAGGTTGAGGACTTAACCTTCCGTTGATGGACTGGGTCATTCTGACCCGGACGAGCATATTTGAAAAGATTATCTGAACAGCGTATTTGAAAAGATTATCTAAAAAATATGCGAAAATGGAAAACTCTCCCTCCTTATTTTCGAAACTAGTCCTAAAATTGAAAAGAATTTGAATGAAAATCATGGAATGTATATTTCCCTACTCGAAGTTTATCAGAAAAATATCAAAATATCTCTACGTCTCATAGATTTCTAGAAATTCTAGAAATTAACTTTCGGAATTTCTTTTTATTAGCGGTGGACTGCAAACAGCAGAATCGAACGAGAAAGAGGGAGCTAGCAAATATGTCGTCTGTCTTTTTTTAATTTTTCGAATGCCATATCCGTTTCGAAAAAATAGAAATGAGAGGAGATTTAAAAAAGTGATGTAAAAAAAAATTGGCACGGAACAACTTTTTCGATAAAAATTGACCAACGGCTTGTCAATGGCAGGTGGATGAAGTAGGTATCTATCTGCCATTCGGGTCAAATTGGCCGGGTGTGTCAAAATCGTCGTCAGAGATAAACGCGTCGCCGAAAGGTTAAAAGCTTTTACATGTAACAGAATTTTGAGCGTTTTGAAAAAATGACACATTTCATTTGAGATCACATTGTGACGCGTGTTCTCTCTTCGATTATTCTGTTGCGCCAAGATTGAATGATAACAATGATTTTCGGCGTAGCATCCGTAAAAATTGGTTGAAACTATATTTAACGTCTTTTTTCTTTCTTCTCGTTTTTTTTCATACAAAATTTACGGTAACCAGAAGAAAATATTTAAACAGCTCGGTATCAGGATAGGAATTCGTTTCGATTGTTCCGAGGAAAATCGTCGGTAAATCGTGTAGGTGAATATATGTAAAAACCATTGGGACGTACGTTGCCAGAAGAGAAAATGGCAAACCGCTCGATGCAATGTCACCTCGAGTGTGTGTTGCTTTCTCTGGAAATTCTTCGCTCTTCCCGATATTACCATTCGGGAGCGACATGATTTTTTTTTTTTTTTTCGTCCGATCGAGGTACCGTTCTGTATATATTACAGTGAAGAAGTTGATCGAGCGAAAAGCACGATTTCTGTGTTCGTCAAATTTTTAACGCGGCTATGTTCAAGGTATTATCGAATGAATATAAAGAAGTGTCAGAAATTCTTCTGACATTTTTTTTTATTCGATATTTTTCGAAATAAGGGTCTGAAATCAAAACGGGTGATTGCACATCGTTTCAGAAGAGTTAATCTTGAGAGTGAGGAAAGCATTTTTTTTTGGCAAATGGCAGGTATTTGAACGTTTTTTGACGTTTTTGACCCCTGTTTTCGTTAGTTTTTTATAAATAAAACTAGAATATTAAAAAAAAAGCTTTTCTTACTTTGTTTGGAATTTCTCAATAAGATTTTCAGGAAATACTTTTGAATAGTTCTTCTCTCCGAAGATGCAAGAAAAAAATCGATTTTTCGCTAGGTATGTCCCCTTAAAAAGCAAATAAATAAATAAATAAATAAATAAATAAATAAATAAATAAATAAATAAACAAATAAATAAATAGATTTGATTCGATGAAAATGGCATGGGGTGCATAGGCAGAGGTGGACGAGATGCAATGCATCAGCACCGTAAATGGGAAAACTCGACATCTCGCAGGAGAGGAATCGCGTACGATTCTCAAGGTCGACCGGTTAGCCCCCTGGTACGGAGTTACCAGGTACACCGAGTAACCACCACCACCACCACCACCACCATCATCACCACCATCACCACCAGTAGTGGCAACCCGCGTACTGCATAACTGCGCTTCTATTACGCGGTCAATTACGCTGTACAGCGCGTTCCATGTCCAGCGTAGTAGCTGCTCTCGCCCCCCTTTTATTTTATTATCATTCTCAACCTTTTGCCCGTGCGGGGATGCCTCGTACTTTCCGCCGCGCTCCTGTGCTCTCTCGCAACTGGTCCACCAGCCTCAAACCACTTGTCCCGCCTGGAATAAAAAAAAATAAAAAATTAAAAAAAAAAAAAAAGAAAAAAACGAACGAAAAAAAAATCAAACACAAAATGAAAAACGAGTTTCGCGCAAGCTCTTCTCGCACGTGCACACGCGAAAACGCGCATGCGTGTATACGTACATGTATATATCGACATGTGTGTGTGTGCGTGTGGGTATGGGATGCATCGTGTACGAAGGGTTCCGTAAAACGTGACTATATTTGTACGTTCGCAACGTCGAGCCCTCGGAATCGTGCGAGAGTGCAGTCTTGGTGAATCGCTCTCGATACGCGATTTTGTCATCGTCGGATGCGTTACGGTGAGGACTGTGACATTCCGCAACGAACGATACTCGCGAACAACTTGACTCTGTCGGTAATGGAAGATTATTTTCACTTTGGTCTCCATCTTTGACTATTTTTTTCATGATGCCGTAGAATATCATTCGTGTCACAACAAACGTTATCATTGTGTTGTTCGTTTTGCGATAATCTCGACCCAGCACACTACATAAGTAATGGATTCATGCAACTCGATTGACTTTGGCAGTCATCTTCAAATTTTTCATAATCACGTAAAGATTTATAAAAATTTCAAACAACTTTGGGATTGTCTTCTTTGTTTCGCGAGAATTTGAACGCGTTAACGATGGATGACACATGTGACACGGTATCAAGAAAATTCGGAAATTTTTAACAGTCAGTAGCTTTTATAATTTCTAAACAATATGCAAAATTTCGAAACGATCGTATGTCTGGTTTAAAAGATATAGCTGTATATATAAATTCCAGTGTGTAGGATAAAGATTGATGGATGTACACAACAAAATTTGGTTGTCGAGAAATGCACGTAAAAGTATAGAAAACTAGCCCACTTTAAAGTTTTTCAGATACAAGATGAAACATGATACAAGATACGATAACATCTATTTGACGATATTTGATGATTATGAATTTAGTTAGCATTCACAAAGCAGTTATAATCGAGATTTCTCAGATTGGCGTACTTTAAGCTGGGATTGTATGTATCATACATTCTTAATGAATACATTTTTATAAATGGAACTTGATTCACTTCACCAGCCATCTTGGACTTTTCATGATCACCTCGTGATAGATATAAAGAAGTCAAAACTTGCGATTCGCTTCCTCCGAAGTTTTGGCAAATCCTGAACATGATGACATGAAGATCTCGGAAAAAAAAATTCCCACCCTAACATAGTCTTCTCCATGAGAAAGCAAAAAAAAAAATTCTAAAATTGTCTCGCTGATACCATAACAATCACGACGCAATATCGAACCAATCGATCTCGATTCGCATCCCCATGTTTCATTTCCGTACAACCGCGCAGCGCACTTTTCACCGGTCAAAATTGCACCTGCAATTTCAATTTCCTCATTGTTTCGCATTGCGTAATGCATCGACGTCGTCTCGCAAAATTCGCTTTAGTTCGGCTTTCCAATGACCGGACACCCAAATAGATCGGTAAGCACGTGCGCACAGTTGATCAAAGTCACCCCCGCCCCCCCCCCCCTTCACAGCTCCCAATCCCCATGCAACAAATCGACCACCGCCCAATGATGGCGAAATCTCCCGTAATTGACGACGTATCGCCGATTCCGACAAAACGTCGAACAGAGATCTATCGTTGCGACAATCCAATAAAAAAAAATCCGTCGTTGATGAAAAAAAAAACAGAAAAAAAGTTTCGATCGTTTCATTTTCAACTTTATTGTTCCGCCATTTCGTTACAACGCATTCTCATAAAGTGCGATAACGTCATAACCGCGACGTCGATCGGTAAGGAAGGTCGAAGCGATCGGTCTATGGGCGAAAAAAAAAAATAAAATCCCTCGATCGGAGAAACTGTGTTATCGATCGATTGGCAATGGTTTTAATTGTGATTATAATCGAGTGTGCAAAGCCTTTCACGGAACGAAGGAACTATAGCGTGGCCGATCGAAGGAACGAATAGAAGGAACGAACCACAACCACAACTCGACGGCCTTGGGCGAGGCGAAGCCGGGGGCCGGGCGACGAGGCGCGCGCACAGTGTGCCACACTGCGCTTGGCCACTTGCGCCGCGCGCCACGGCAGATGGTCGACCTGGCTCTCGGTCTGCTCAGAGGTTTTACTGGTCAGTGCTCGATGTGTGTATTATATAGTTCGTAACACACACTTGACTAGTTGCGTCTTCAAGAGCACAAACACGTGTGTGAGGCGTTATTTCTGAATTTTACCAACTTTTCAAGGACTTTTATACACGTCTAGCAGTGTAAAAAGTGCTCTAAAGGACTTTTCTTTTCTTTAGTACTGATAACAATAGAAATTAAGAAAAATAAATAGTACACATTGTTCCATATGTATTCAAACTTTATGAAAATTGTTATTTCACTTTATTTTTACAAAAATAAAAAATCACGTTAAAAATTATTATAATAAAAAATCAATTGTAAAATAAACCTGTTATTACATATAGTATGTCGAGACGAAATTTCAATATTTTGATTTAGAGAACTTAAAAAATAATAATTTGAGTGTAACATTTATGACGTTAAAAACGCATACTTTTTTTTTTAACTATCACAAATTGCTAAATTCACTCAAAATTCAAAATTTTGTCTCGTCATGCTATAACCACAACTTTATATTACAAGAATCTTATTAAATTTTGCAAATCGATAGATGCTGCAAAAGTTTTTTTTTTGTTGCAGATGGCAAAGAGCAACTCCGATTTTTATAAGCCTGAGATACGCTTTAAAGGACATATTGCTTTTATATGAAGCAAAGCATTGTAAATGTATAAAGGCCGCGAAAACGATGCTTTGTGATGTTTTTGCATCATTAAAAATAAACAAAAATAAATTAAACCTAAAGATCCAAAATATAGATTCCCTCGCCCAACGAATGGATATAAAATTACTCAGGACAGTGTTCCCCATAACATCATCCCAGTTTCATGGAAATCGGAGTAGCTGTCCACTTCCCTCAAAAGAAATCGAAAAAAGTTTTATTGAATGTACTTATTTTAATTTTCTCACCTTCCCCATCGGATTCTTCAACTTCAAGAAAAAATACACACTCCTGGAATTTTTTTTCCAGAAATCATTGAATTCGAAAGAGCCGTGATACTGCATAATGACCAAATAATAGAAAATTCATATGTACATATAGAGCCCAATGGAATCGACGACAAAATTACGAAACTGACAAAGAAAATCGTCCGCAATTCTTTTTCAACTTGGCGCCCCTGTACCGTAGGCAAAGGAATAACCTTTCTGCCATACGTTGTGGACGGACGAAGACACGCAGTACGGATAATAGAAGCTAGACGCGCGATAGCAACTGAAAAAAAGAGAGAGAGAGAGAGAGCGAGAGAGTTAAGCCAAGAAGAAAAAACGATAAAAAGAAACCAAAGAGAAACAAAAGCTTCTGGACCGTGGATGAAACCCGATGCCCCAATGCGAGGTCTTTCCTTCGTCTTCGTTCTCGTCTCGTTCTTCGGGTACACGGTATTTATATGTGTGTGTTTATATATATATAAACACACATATAGTATAGCAAACACACATACCTAGTACCCGGAGATCGAGACGAGAATATATAGAATATATATATAATATATAATATATATATGATGAATTCGAATTTTCAAATAAAAGCCATTTTCGTAAAAACTACCTTTTTTACGTCTTATCAATCGTCCACTACTGAGAAATCGTATTATTTAGAAGAAAAATAAGTCAAATTAAATAATTGAATAAACCAAAAAATTCACTGGCACCTCTTAATATTGAGATAGAGATCTGTAATTTGGAGCATCGTTTTTTTTTGTGAGGTCAACTTCAGATTGTTCAACCGGAAAAAAATTAATTTTAAAAAAGTCAATAAAAAGGTGAAGAAAAATTGACGGGCACGCCTTACTATTGAGATCGAGAGCTGAAATTTGGCGAACTTACTTTCTTTGAGATCAACTTCCTATTGTTCAACATTATTGAGACACCCTTTGTCATTAAGATAAGGGACTCGAATTTAGAGAACTTTAGTTCTACGAGGTTAACTTTCGATTTCCGAAGAAAAATCGAAAATCTATTTTTTAACAACCAGTCTTATATATATTTATATTTAAATATATATATATATATATATATATATATATATATATATATATATATATATATATATATATATATATATATATATATATATATGAGCGATTCCACGTGACTTCAGCCACTTAAAAAAAAAATATTTCCACAAATCATTTTAAAAAATTGAGCTATTTTTTTGCAATATATTCACCGAGTGCCGTTTTTTTTTTAAATTTTTTTGACGGTTTTATCGTTAATTAACGTTTTTCTGTATTTTTCCATTCAAATGGCTGTATCTTTGAAAGGATTTGACGTATTTACATTTGTAAAAAACAAAAATTTGCGTCTTTTTATGGTTTTTCAGAAAAAAATTACTTTAGATTTTATTGAGCAAGTTCAACGGCCGTTTTAGGGCAAAATATGCAAAAATATTTTTTTTCTCGAAAAATGCATTTTTAATTTTTTTTTTTACAATTTCCCCAAATTCTGAATACGAAAGAAGAATTTTTGGTATTTTTTATATCGTGGGACCGGTAATCGGTAAGCTGCATAAAGGAAAATTTGGGCCTGCTCAAAGCAAATTTGGGCCTGCCCAAAGGAAATTTGGGCCTGCCCAAAGGAAATTTGGGCCTGCCCAAAGGAAATTTGGGCCTGCCCAAAGGAAATTTGGGCCTGCCCGAAGGAAATTTGGGCCTGCTCGAAGGAAATTTGGGCCTGCCCGAAGGAAATTTGGGCCTGCCCAAAGGAAATTTGGGCCTGCCCAAAGGAAATTTGGGCGTGCCCAAAGGATAATTTGGGCCTGCCCAAAGGATAATTTGGGCCTGCCCAAAGGATAATTTGGGCCTGCCCAAAGGATAATTTGGGCCTGCCCAAAGGAAATTTCGGCCTGCCCAAAGGATAATTTGGGCCTGCCCAAAGGAAATTTGGGCCTGCCCAAAGGAAATTTGGGCCTGCCCAAAGGAAATTTGGGCCTGCCCAAAGGAAAATTTGGGCCTGCCCAAAGGAAATTTGGGCCTGCCCAAAGGAAATTTAGGCCTGCCCAAAGGATAATTTGGGCCTGCCCAAAGGATAATTTGGGCCTGCCCAAAGGAAATTTGGGCCTGCCCAAAGGAAATTTAGGCCTGCCCAAAGGATAATTTGGGCCTGCCCAAAGGATAATTTGGGCCTGCCCAAAGGAAATTTGGGCCTGCCCAAAGGAAATTTGGGCCTGCCCAAAGGATAATTTGGGCCTGCCCAAAGGATAATTTGGGCCTGCCCAAAGGAAATTTGGGCCTGCCCAAAGGATAATTTGGGCCTGCCCAAAGGAAATTTGGGCCTGCCCAAAGGATAATTTGGGCCTGCCCAAAGGAAATTTGGGCCTGCCCAAAGGATAATTTGGGCCTGCCCAAAGGATAATTTGGGCCTGCCCAAAGGAAATTTGGGTTGCCTAAAGGGCAATTTGGGCCAACCCAAATGGACATTTGGGCGAACTCTCCGCAGAGTGCGCCTCGTAATAAAATCGGTAAAATTACGCATTACCGGTGCCACGATATGAAAAATACCAAAAATTATTTTTTCGTATTCCGAATTTGGGGGAATTAAAAAAAAAATTCAAAATGCATTTTTCGAGAAAAAAAATATTTTTACATTTTTTGCCCTTAAACGGACGTTCAACTTGCTCAATAAAATCTAAAGTAATTTTTTTTTGAAAAGCCATAAAAAGAAGCACATTTTTGTTTTTTACAAATGTAAATACGTCAAATCCTGCCAAAGATACAGCCATTTGAATGGAAAAATACAAAAAAAATGTTAATTAACGATAAAACCGTCAAAAAAATATTTTAAAAATCGGCACTTGGTGAATATATTGCAAAAAAATAGCTCAATTTTTTAAAAATATTTGTGGAAATTTTTTTTTTTTTTTAGTGGCTGAAGTCACGTGGAATCGCTCATATATATATATATATATATATATATATATATATATATATATATATATATATATATATATATATATATATTGGCGCGATCGTGCTTTGCCGGGGCTCCGCTCTTGGGCGATTCTCCGATCCGCGAGAACGACGAGGGACGAAGAAAAACGGCGAATGCCGAAGAGTGAGTAAGATAAAGAATCGAGAGTCGAAGTAGCAACGCGAGCCGGCAGAGCGGTCGTTTGCCTTGGGTTGCCTTCGAACCCTGTCGAGTGAGTCCGCCAGTGCCTCGGTTCCTAGTTCATACTTGCTGCATCATGCCAATACGCCTATACCCGTATACACATGCCACACAGAACACCACACTCATACCATGTGTTCGCTCTCTCTCTCCCTCTCCGATTCCTCCTTCTCACACTCACTCTCTTCGCGCACGTATTGGACGTACGAAAACCGGTCATAATAGCTCAGCCATAGTCCTCATTAAAAGAAAAATCATTTTCATTTAACATTCTTCGCGACATATGTCGGCATTTATTTTCTAACGAAAAAAAAAATAGCATCGCGAAGTTTTCTACCTTATCGATATTATCCCGCAATTTTTTTAAAACAGCGCTGGCGAATCCCATTGGAAATAAATATTGTAAAGCCTGATCGATAATCACTATTGAATCTTCGTGTAGGTTGTAATAATGATAACATTTATCGATAACCATGAAACTAGGAAAATTAATTATATTCTCGATGCGACGTTTGATGTATTGGGACGGGAAAGCCGTCGATGAAGCAGTTTCAGTTTCGATAATGGTCGACGAATCGTAATGATTTTGGTACAATTTGTACGCGTTTGTCGAATCGTCATGAGGATAGGCACACTAGGGTGGTGATCCTTGATAAGAGTGTTGAAGAATTTAGACAAGTGCACCCCCCACATTGGTTTGAAATAAATTTTAAAAAATGTGTGCGAAACCCCAGCACTGTAGTCTAATGTGAAGACGTGCCTGTAAGCTCGTTTTGTTTCCCATTCGAATAACATGGGATTTTCAGACTAATTCGGTAATTATTTTTTCGAGTTGTCCCTAAGCAGGCAAAAAAAAATTTATTTACACAAATCTATGGTTAATGGGTATAATTACTCGAACATTTTTTTACAACACATAAACACAAATAAGTTTCAATTTGTGCTAAAATAGTTTATTAGTTGTTATCATCGGTTCATCGGTTCGCCGTTATCGATAATATACAGGTGAGGTCTTGTAAAAAAAATGTACGGGTAGTTATACCCATTATCAATAGATCTATGTGAATAAAGAATTATTCATGTGCTTAGGAACATCTCGAAAAAAATAATTACCGAATTAGTCTGAAAATCCCATGTTATGCAAATGGGAATCAAAACAAGCTTACAGGCACGTCTTTTTATTGTACCACATCGCTGGGGTTTCGTAAATATTTTTATTAATTTATTTCGAACCTATCTGTGGGGTGCACTGGTCGAAATGCATCAACACCCCCTCCCCTCCCCATTAAGGCCCACCCTGATACACACATACATACGTATACGGTGTGTGTCGGTGTGTATCGAGATACCCGATCCCGATCCAGCCCGGTTTCCGCCCGTGCGCATTCCTCCCGAACGTAGCGCTCGAGCGCAGCGCCCCAGCAGCCACGGCAAAACCAATCTCTCGAGTATCGTGCAGGGCCGTAAGCAGGCGACTACAACGGACAAGCCGAATATAGCGCCGAACCCGATAGACGACAACGACAACGACGAGCGACGACGAGTTATAACTATATAACTCTGAAACGTTGAGCGAACGAATGAGGCTTGGCCGGTGAGAACCGTCGATGTACCATCGCTACGTCCGATCGGACGTTTCCGTGATTCTTCGACGAGATCCGACAATCGTCGTGTCTCCGAGGCGTCGATGACGGAAACCCGAACTCATAGTCCCTGCGTCTCGGGTTTTTTTGGACCCCCCCCCCGCCCGCCTACCTCATCGCTCATGAAATATTTTTCTATCGCGCAAAAATCTTGTCGTGGGTGCGCGCGTTTCGCGGTCCCACTTCCCCCACTCCTCCGCGGGCGCGCGGGGCCAGCAGCGTCACCCGTGACGTCACAACGGCAGCCGCCGGGTGGGGGCAAGCGCCTCGCGGCCGCCCGACGGGACCCGTGCTGCGTCCCTCGGGCCGCCGCTCGGCCATCATCGGGCCGTCGCGCGAGATCGCGCTCGCTCGGGATTTTTGCCGGCCGAACCAACCCGCGTCCGGCATCCCAGGCTCCAGTCGTCCATCGACGTTCGTACGAAGCGTTTGCACGTACGTCGCTCCGACAACGCTTTCGCGTAACGCGCGTGAAATTGCGATTACAATGCCAATCATTGTAAACCGTCATGTCTCTCACCTCGTGTCAAACGTCAATAACAACGCAAAACACAATTGATTCGTAACGCTTTTTTTCTTCATTCGTTACGCTCCACGAATGTTCTACGACGAAATAAAAAAGAAAATAATGATAATTGAAATAAATAAATATTAGTTTTGATTTCGTGATTATTGTTATTGTTATTTTGTTGTTGATCGATCGAAAAATCGTGCGAACTATGTCCGCGTTGTAATCGTGTTATCGGAGTTGATGCAAAATTTTTTGCAATTTTCATCGACAAAATGGAAATTTAGAAACAGTTTTTTTTTTGTTTTTTTTTGTTTTCCCAAGTTCTCTCGATTATCGATTAATTTTCGATTTTCGATTAATTTTCATGTTACGCGGTGCACGTGTGTGAAGTGAGTAAAACGTGTAAAAAAATATATATACATATATGTATATATGTAATTGTGTTGGTTCGAGACAGTGTGAATTTCAATGAATTGCGGACGTACGCACTGATTATTGTGACAAGTTTTGGCGGATCATCGGGAACGCAGTCGACGAGTGTTTTGAAAAAAAAAAGAGAGAAGAACGTAAATCAATAGGTAAATGAATATTCGTTGGATACAAAATGCGGAATATTCGTTAGCTATACGTGATAATATAGAGTTTGGCCATTGAAAACTTTGATGGGCTGAGAAAGACGCCGGAGCAACTGGAAGAAAACCTGGCCCAGCAACAGGTGGAATCCTGCAGGCTTACAGGCACAGGTACGTGTCTATGGGGACTATTGCCCCGGGGCTAAACTCTGTATACAGTAAAACCTCTCGATAGTTCAAAATTGGGGGAACGAACGAAATAGTACTATATTGCGAGGTTGGTCGATTGACCAATGGTGAAACGGTTCTTATGTATTTGTATATATAGTATACGTCGACGTAAAACATTCGACTCTCGGATCAAAGCATTTCATAGGTTCTTGATCTCGGCTGTAAATTTACAGGAAGATGAATTATATAATTATTAGAGCAATAAACAAAATGTTCATGTGTAAGGTAAACCGAGATAAAGGTAAGTAGAGAGTTATAGAAAAAACATTACAATTTTTTACAATTGTTTTTAGACAGTTGAACTGTCTGAAATGATGTTGCGAGAACCTAACCTACAAATATTCTGATCGAGAGAGTCTGATAATTTGAGAGAAGTATGTGCTCATTGAAAAAATAGAAATAATCGTTTTGAATACATGAAGAATCTCTGATGATTCTTTTCACCCGTTGCGGTGACTCGGGGTCCATTGGACCCCCAGGTCAATTTCGTGGTATTTATGCATCGTCGGATTAACCCTCAGCGGGTTAATCAATTATATAGCTGTCTGCATTAAAGTACTCGAAATTTGGAAAAAATAAGACAATTGCTGAATTGGGATATTAAAATGCACGCGTTTTTGAGATACATATTCAATTACTCCGATTTGATAATTGCTGTATTTAATCACAAGATAGTCTCCGCTGGGGACGCCACATTTTGGACTATTGCGAGTTCGACTATTGAGAGGTTTTACTGTACTCGATTTACATCCGTGTGAGCAACGTACTTACAACTATATTGCATATTTCAATTTTCATCGTACGTGAATCTTTGATTGTTGAAAAAAAAGCTATCTAAATCCTTCGATCTCCTTGTTCGGTCATCCGTCGATCCTCGAACGATTATAAACAATATATCAGTCTTAGAGCACAAATAAAGTGAACAATTCGAAAATCATAAATTTCCCAATCCACAAACAATTATTATTATTAGTATTCATTTATTCATTGAATCCAAAACCTATAGGGTACTTCCCATTGTTCTATAATCTTGAAATTTGGCACGAACCAATGTCTCATCATACAAGCAAAGAAAAAAAATTCCAAAATCATAAATTTATATTTTTATGTACAATTATTTATCATTTATTGTTTTTTTTCAATAACCGATCACCAAACCCTGAAGGGTTCTTCCAGTCGACCTGAAATCTTCAAATTTATAATAGGAGGGAACCCTCAGGGCCCGAATCCAACTCGCACTTTTTTTACTTTTTTCTTCGTTACCAGTCTTGGCCATTTTATGTGACATCACATCGACAATGCACGTGCAACTCGAAAAATCGAGTTATTCGTTAATAACACCATCATTTGTGAATTCGTTGCATACCGGAAGTGACGATAAAATTCATTGCGTCGCGCGCATGTCGAAAGCTCGGAGGGACAGTCTGACGAGGTCGCGGTTGTATCGTGTCGGTTGTGTTTCGCACACACGCTCTTTGCGTTTCCTTTATTCACTTGTGTTTTTGTATTTTCTTCTTCGTTGCACTAGTTGTACTCGTTGAGTTCGAATGCACGATGGGGCCCCACCTCGCTCGAGGGTTAACCGTTAACGAATTCGTCGGGGGAATTTTCTCACACCGGTTGTGTGTATGTATATCGTTGGAATAAACGAAGAAGGTATAGGAAACGAGACCGACTGGGAAGAAGCGCGGGTGGCACGAAGAGGTAGCGTCGCGGGAAGCCGGTCATTATTTTTCCTCATCTTGACAGAAGCGAGACGCATTGTTTCTGTCCGTCTGTCTCTCTCTCGCTCTCTCTCTCTCTCTCTCTTTCTTCCTCCCTGGAAATCTCTGTCTCTTTCACTCTCTCTCTCTCTCTCTCTCTCTCTTTCTCTCTCTCACCTCGTCGCTTAACGTTTGGAAAATGTAAGATCATCGCTTCTTTACTTTCTACGAAAAAAATGTTTATCGCACGCTCGGTTGCTCCGAAATTATGCATGACAGCGAGATTTGTGATTTTATTTTATTTTATTTTATTTTATTTTATTTTTGATTTTTATTTAGTTGTGATTTTATTTTATTATTTTTTTTTTTTTCACGTCTTTAATTTTCGTGGCTTTTTCGGCATCTTTGTTTCAAGTTGACGCGTTGAGTTAGATATTTGTAAATAAAACGACTGGGAATATTTGAATTATCAAATGAATAAATGAATGATGAGATGTATAAATGAATCAATGGCTGAATAAACGATAAAATTAATTAATCAATCAACAATTCGATAAATTATCTCATAAATTAAAAAAATAAATAGTTTGATAAATAAATCAATGGATGGCTGACTAATTTTTTTTATGCATTTTCAAAAATGAATCGATTATTGGCTGATTAGATGATAAAAACCTGGCACATTGCTTCCTCATAATTTTTTACGGTTTCAAAATTATAAAGATGTAAAGTAGAACCTTGCTCATGACTTTCTCATCATTTTGCACACGTGCCAAAGATTCCTCTATGAGGAACTACATATGTGGCGAAAAAAATGTATTGATTTTCTCCCATACATCCTGTGCAAACGCTGGCTTAACAACGCTGTATAGACGAAAAGTTTACATGAACAATGTTGTGGAGAATTGAATTTCCTACGAAAAAGTCCGCGACGGCATATATCTAACATTGATAGTTTACGCGTGGGAAAGCTCGAAGGTCGGGCGATGTACGCAACTATAGCTATATATATATAGCTATCTCGATCGGTCCGAGCATTGTCTTGTTCTAAACATTGCGCTCGTTCCGAATTTTTGCCTTTCCGAACATTGCTCGTTCCGAATTTCGAGCCCAGTCCGTAAGTTGAGGGAATATGTTTCGAGAAAGATGTTAAATATTCGATGCTTGTCCTACACGTCTTTGACTATATAATGGATCGGTTATATCATTTTTATTTGCGTCCAATGCCACGGCCCCGTAGGCGCCGCTGTCAAGTTTAAAAGAAAAAAAGTTTTTCTACATATATATGTACCATATATATGTATGGAATATACATATGTATATATCAGTTGTGATGAAACATAATTTATATCCAACACTTGGTTTTTTTTTAATTCTTTCTATTTGCTGTGCTGTTGCCATTCGATAAATATATGTGTGTGTGTATACATATATACGTTCACAGCGATCTATGGGGGTGAGACGTTAGACGCGAATACAAATTACATATTCGCACGACTGTACATATATAATGTGTAAACCAAGTGTTGGATGTAAATTAAGATCCACGTCGACCGATTGAAGAGACTGGAACACTCGAATGACTTTGAGGATTCGAGAGAGTTTATGAGAAAACTTAACTCGGAGCAACGACCGAGTCAAGGTTTTTGCTCCTCTGTTATTTCGCAATTCCCCCAAAAATATGTGAAACATATATACAATATATACATGTATAATAAAATTGTAAAAATCTACAAAAAAAAAAGTTATCCAAGTTTGCTTCCTCGTGGAGGAAGCTATGCGACGATCGACACAACTTTTATCAGGATTTTGATGTCAACGTGTTAAAAATGTCATAAAACATCCAGTAGGTAATCACGTTTGCAGAAAAGGTTCGGGTGTGTGTTTGTAAGTGTCTATGATAGGAGCTTTCAAAATTCAAACATCTATATAACTCGGAAACTATTCAAGCTATAGCGCTCAAATTTTTCACATCTGTAGTGCCTTATAGACGCTATGTAATTTGTAATTTTCGCAGCATTTGGTGCATCCTCTCTTATTTTTTGAAATTTTTCGAGCGTTTCGAAATTTTTCAAAAAATCGTCGATCACAGCTTTAGCCTCCGGAAATTTTTAGTCATCCGTCTAAATAGTTCATTCACATATAGAGTTATGACCACAGGTATTTTTTTATCGCATTTGAACCGAATTCGAAGATAAGTTTGGATTTTAAGATATTTTTAATTTTTATGAAAAAATCAACTTTTCCGATCTATTTAACGCATCCAGCTTCAACTATTTGAACCCTAATTCTCTGCAAGTATGGATTATCATTAGGCCGATGAGACATGTGAAGATCGGTCAAGCGGATCGGTTTTTTATAGCAATTCGAAATTTCGAAGTTTCAACCTCTGCCGATTCGGAAATCATTTGAATCAACAATCATGAGTCATATTCCATATGAAATTTGATGAAAATCCTTAAAAAAAGACTGCTAAAAAATAAAAAGCTATAGTGACTGTAAATATTTTAGAATTTTCTTGATACTTTGACACATGTGTCATCCTTAATACGACGATGCAGGCTTCGATCACTAAGATGGCGCGTCTATAACTGGTAGAATCTTTGCCAGGCTGTTTCGGACTCACAACAGCAGCAACAGCAGCAGCCAGCAGCGGCAACGGTGCGGTAAACGCTTATTAAATCGCTATTACCGTCTTGTGGAGGCTCGGCTCGTCTGTCCCAGCGGGTCGTCCACGTGGGTCGTGACCCTCTCTCCGTCTCGGTGTTTCCCGTAACCCGGGAGTCCGTATTCCACGTCAGGATTATCATTGCCAACGTTGCGCGGACAACGAGCCAGAGAAAGGCACGAAGCTCGTTGAAGAAAAGAAGAAGAAGAAAAAAAAGAAAGGTGTACCGATGAAAAAAAAAATGAAAAAAAAAAAAAAAACAGTTGTGAAACGTGTAATAAACCGGCTGGACGCACCCGAATTTTACGAGCATCCGGATTTTGTTGGGCGAGACAAAGCGACATAAGTGACAAACCGAATGCGGGGCGTGAGGGTGGGGATGGGGGTGCGGGTAAATGGAAGATAATTTTACTTATCTTACCGAGGCGTCTTATCGGTTTAAAGTTTGTTCGGTGATTCACGAACGCGCAATTCAGAGAAAGAGGGATAAGGGTAGGGGGGGGGGGACTGATAACGCAAGGCCGTCGATGGAATTTATTTTGCAATCGAGTTCTCTCACCGGCTATCGGCAAATGCGACGATGATAACAATGCGCCGTGGATATTGTTAGTGTTGTTATTATTATCATTTTTTTCTACAATCGATGGAATTGGACGATTTTTTTTTTAAATCTATCGAATTTTTCGAATTATTTTTCAACAGCATGATCATGATCGAAGACACGTGAATGGAGATGGGTATTTTTGCCGATGAAAATGACATTGAAAATACTTTTTTCCAAACAAATAACTGTGACAAAAAAAATAAATAAACAACAAATGAATTTCGTTTATTTATTTTTGAAAACTTTATTTTCGAATGAAATTATCATCTATGAGATTGGAATTATTTTGTTTTTGAATTTCCGCAATGATTTATTGAATGTTTTTGAAACAAATTATTTTGTAAAAAAATCCATTTTTAAATTCCACAGTCGATTCTATATTATTCGCGATTATTAAATGGTCAAAGTATTTTTTATGCATTATCATTGAATGTCTATTTTTGCACGTGAAACGATGGCACAAAGTCGATCGAGTTTATCTCGTTGCACGGAGCACACGATTTTGACGGCATAATCATGTGTGTGTGTGTATGTGTGTGTGATCCATGAAAGGCGTATCGAGTACGAAATGGCGCAATCGTTTGATGAGATGAAGAAGGAATCGAGCGTAGGAGAAACGTTATTATCCGTCGCTGTGTATAAGAGCTCTCGAGCTATAAGTGGAAAAAGCCATTCTCGGGGGGTTTTACTATCTTTCTCACTCTCTTTTTTTTCTACATCTCGCTTTCTTCATGGTAATCTTGCGCAATCGAGTTGCGCGATTCACGTCTGGATTATGCGAAAGCAACGGCATAGTCACCGGGTGATCGCACGTTTACGGTTCAACCGAGAATATGCTTACTTACTCCACCGACGGGTTATTATCAAAAGTCTAAAATGGCAGGTCTTTAGTCCGCTTGTCCAGCGTCTTTGCTTTACTCTCCTCCTCCCCCCACCTCGCCGCCATTTTGCTTAAGTCTTTGAGCTTCGTTTCTTTGTTTTTTGCTTCCTCAGAAAGGAAACTACGTGACGGTGGAATTTTTTTTTTTGAGAAAACCCATTTGGAGAAAATGTAATGAAAAAAAAAGAATGCAAACGTGTATAACTCGAGAATGGTTTTAGCTACAGCCCCCAAATTTTGCAGACATGTGCAGCACCATGATACCCTCTTTGTCTGTAATTTTTGCACTGATTTAAGCTGTGACTCGGATTTTATGTTGTTTTCAAATTCCTAAAAAAATGGGCGTTATCACTCTAGCGATCGCAAATTTTGAGATACTCGTGTAAATAGTTCTCGACAAAGAGATATGTACTCGAGGTTGGTTGGTATAGCATGTGGGCCAAATCCATCGATAAGTATTGGATTTATGATATTTTGAGTTTTTCTAAAAATCGAATTTATCGCTATAACTTTCTTTAACTTTGACCAATCAAGCTCCAACTTTACAAAAGTATGGAACATCATTCAGCCGTGATGTGTATCAAATTTGGCGGAGATCGGTTGAATGGTTCGGATTTGACAGGAATTCAAGTTTTTCGATTGTAAGCCTCTGCAGATTGAAAAAGCTGCAAGTCGAAACTTGGGATTTGCTTCCTCTGAATTGTAGGTAATGAACGAAGATTCCTTTATGAGGAATCAAAATATATATAAATAATATACAATTTTTGTAATGGAGTCTATGAAGATTGTGTGTAGTTTGTCCATAAAAATCATATGCCCACTTTTATCTATAATCTGTAAATTGTGTTGTATAAACACAGAATATAACCTATATATAGGTTATATCTTTTTTTCCCACTTGAACCGTGAATAATCGTTTAATATTATGCCCCCTTCCTTCGCCGGTTTTTATCGTCGATGGTCAATGGCCGTTCCCTTCGTTATTGTACGATAAACATGTGGTGGACGATTATATCGTGTATGTGGAGCACCGGGATTTTGTACGCGCCGTAGTCTACGGGGGCGAGAGATCAGCTTGTGAGGCCGAAGAAATTCCATTGCCATGCGTCAATGAATTTAGTTACATTCCAACTTGCTATCGATGTCGCGGTGATTAATCTCGAACTACTTGTCGCTTTCGTTACGGTCATTCAAGAATGTCAGATTTGTTTCTGGTTTTTTTTCCATGTTAAAAAAAAAATAACGTTATTAATATTACTATTATAACGGTTATGCTTTTGTTTCTCGTTCACTGGTTCGATACAATTTTATAGACCTTAAGTCTCAATAAAATTAGACTAAGTTTAGTATAATTTTATTCAGACTTAAGGTCTATAAAATTGTATCGAACCATTGAACGAGAGTGTAATCATTGTTAGTTAACAATGATTACACTACACTGCAAAAAAGGTCTAACTACGTAAAATTTGTATTTTTATCACAGTTTTTTGGATACTTTGAATGATTGACTCTTTTGAATTTGAAGTTTTAACACTGACAACTACTACGTTTATTATTATTATTATTATTATTATTATTATTATTATCATTATATTTATTATTATATGTATATTGTACATATGTGTATGGATGTTGATACGGATGGCAAAAATAATTTACGTAGAAACTTTCTTCAGAGTTCCATCAACGACATCGATTGGCCATTATTCATTTTTTTGTCATGCCGACAATTAAGTTTCCGATAATCTAATTCACACTTAATATTTTTTTATGTCAATCTTATTTTCGTCTTACACGATCGAATTTCGTTAGCAGTCCCCCCGGGCATCTAAAAAAAAATCCCAAATAACACGAAAATTCATTAATCTGATCTGATCTGCATAAAATTTTTACATTTCCGAGATTAAAAAATTCTCGAGATAACAACAAAAGTTTTCTTTGCACCTTGGTCAAAATAAGCTTTCAGGTTTTTAAAATAATTTTCCGAATATTTCACAAATTGACAATTTTACGTTGTCCACGACGTCACACGTGTCCCAATAATTGATCGGATGATTGATCGGATAGGATTTTTGGTAGTAGGGGTTGAGACTTTGTCTGTTCCCGCGAGTATTGCGTGGAAGTGACATAACATTACGTCGTGTCATTGTGACATCGGTCAAGCAGCATTGAGGTTGGTTTTGCCGATTCATCAATCACGAGGAGAGTGTTCATCCATCTCGACGGTCCAACTCAGACATGTATCCATTTATATGCACGAACACGCGCACACGTTTAATAGTACAAAGGTGTTATTTCCAAGCAGACACGCGCGCTACTCACACACACACACACACACACTAACGGATCCGTTATTAAACCACATAAATGATATTCGAATATACAACTCATATATATATATATATATTTTGTGTTCCACGTGAAACGGGATCTATTTCGGCCGCGGGTCTCAGAATTTTTGGTCCATCAACATATGGTCCTCTTATATCATACAGAAACATTTCCATGTGGTTATGGACCCCAAACGAGTTTGGGTTTCTGTTGAGTTCTAATCGAAAAATAAAAAAATAAAAAAATCTCTCAATTGTATGCCTCTTGAGTGTCAATACAGCAAAATTGGAAATCTGACCCATGCTTTTTAAGTGGAAAAAAAGCTCTCTTTTCAATAAAGCAAATGGAATATTAATACGATATATAGAAAGAAAATTGACGGCCAAAAAACTGACAAAGAAAAAGAACGTTTTAATTTCTTTGACCCTTAGGGTCTGGGGATTTTTATCCAAAATTTTACTGAACATAGTTCAACACGTGAGAAAAGTTTGGTGAAATTTCAGCTTTTACCTTTATTTCTTCGTTCACTAGAAAGAAAAATTCAATAAGTTTTGATTCACGGACAATAACAGTATTATTGCAAATGCAATTCAAGCTCCTGTATGATATAAAAAGAGCATATATATTGATGGACGAAAAATTCTAAGGCTCGCGGCCGAAATCGATTCCGTTTCACGTGGAACATCCCATATACATATATATATATACATATATAACCACATGTATGTTATATACACCCCCACAGGATCGTCGACTGCGGACGCTGTGGGAATGTTTCGAAAAACTGTGTGAGAAAGAGAAAGAGTCAAAGAAAGAGAGAGAGACAGACAGAGTAAGAGAGAGACGAGAATTGTGTGACGCATCGTCCGATCGGCCCGGTCCGGTTTGTTGAATCCCGAATCGATAAATTTACACCTTCGTTTCAACTTATGTATATTTCGACATCACTTATCTGGTGAATGGGATTGAAAGTAGGATGAAATTACAAGCAACCCAAGTAGAAATTTTTATATTTATTTCAACTCATTTCTAACATTAGTTTGGAGGGTGAAGGAGGTGGTTAAATGTAGGATAAAATTGTAAACAATTCTCATAGGTGCGTATTCAACTTCATTCCATCCCAAAAATTCGCAGTTATTTCTTTCATCTTTTTTGTCTTGAAGTTTGGAAGGTGAAACAACGAATGACAAAACTGCGACCTCATATTCGTGAGGTTAAACCAAGGTGAAAAAAAAAATCTTCGACTCGGGATATCAATCGTTTGTCTAACGATTTTGCTAGTAAAAAAATTATACAGAGTTTATAAGCAATCTACATGTATAAAACTGGGCGGGCATATATAGTCTATGTATAGATTATAGATATATATAGACTATACTTATTGTTAGACTATAAAAAAACTATGTTAGGCCGATATATATATATATATATATATATATATATATTTAAATATAGACTGTATAGTTTATGTATAATCTATATTTTTTATACAATATATATATAATTTATACATTTGACCATATATGCCTAGTCCCATATATTGTTTATATATAATTTTTTTACTTATTGTTAGGTTCGAACAAGCAAACTTGTGTCAAGGCTTCTGAGTTCTATTGATCTCTTCCCCCCCTTCTTCATTCCTCCTTCCACCTCACCGATTCTCCGTGCCGATCCGCCGAATCATTATCGGCGGTGTTACTTATGGTCGCTCGACACACTCATAACGGTCTTGATCACGCGGCCGCGCCATTGAATTATCGAGCCGTGTGGATAGATATCGTCCTGGGGCGTGAAGGAAAAAAAAAGAAGAGAAAAATAATTGAAAGAACTCGAAGAAAAATCGTTTCTCCGCTTCTGTGATCGGTCGGTTGCTGCTGATCGCGCTGCTGCACCAGCAGCGGAGTCTATGTGGCAACAACCGATTCACGTTGGCGCGAACTTGTCGGCTATATATTTTGTTGCTCGTTAAGAAAACGATTGTTTGACGAATATGACGCGCGGGGCATTACACGATCGACGATCGGCAGAGCGCGGCTGCGCTAGTCGTTGCCGGTCATCGGCGAGGGGGGGGGGGGTCGGAAAATCGAGCTGTGGTTATGAGGATAATTTTGGTTTAGACGGCTTCTCGTAAATGGCTCGATTGTTCGGTTGTTTGAATTCGTTTTCATTCAAATTTCTTCGATGATCGTTTTGGTACTTATTGTTGGATCGAATGATCGGTGATGTATGAGCAGTGAAGGGTTGAGCTGTGGGGGGGGGGGGAGAGATCAGTGGAACGACGACGATCGAATCGAATGTGATGCCGATCGGTGGAACGAAGACGCGATCGATAATCTTTTTATCGAATCACGATTTCCGATATGCCGATCTCCCCCTCCCAATGTGTATATAGCGTTTCCCCCACTCCTGTCCCTCGCCTCACGTCTTCCCCACTCGTCATCGCACGGCTCGGCGATGCATGAATTCCCCGCTACGCGCGCGTCGATACCGATCGGTATTCGAGCGGCGTTTCGTGCCATTATTAGCCTAATTAGCGATTGTACGCCGAGCGCGCGAGCGCGCGCGGCATGAACTTAAACCGGGCGGATGCGCTTGGATATATTGTCGGTCGGCGCTCTCAGATGCATTCGATATTGCAATGCTGCTGCTTACGCCGGTATTAATTTTTTTTTTCTTCTTTTTTTCGTAATTCTGTGGGGGGTTTTTTATTTTTATTTAAAAAAATTTTTTTAGTCTTCTTTTTTTCATACCTATTCTATCTTCAATTTTACCGCATCGTTCGATACGTACTTTATGAACGTATCGTGCAGTGGGACACGGGAGTTGCATACGGATACTTAATGCACGGTTTAAGTAAATAGGGAGAACCGTAACGGTGCTTGTTGCCGGTGCAGACTCTCCGGAGGGGAGGGAGGGGGCAGTGGCACTCGTAAACAATGGGTACCGCGTGTGCAATTATCAATGATTGCACTCGGCTATCGAACTGGTGAATTTTTTTTTTTTTTTTTTTTTTTTTTCAATTTGACGATTGGAAGTATTTGTCAATTTGATGATTCAACGGTGATGCGTTGACTCGCAAATTTTTTGTTGAATCTGTTTTAATAAGTATATATATATATTTACATATATATATATATATATGTACTTTTATTTTTGCACTTTTTGGTTTTTTTCATCGATATGAATTGGATTGCCACTTGATTGCCACTGTTGATCATACGGAAAATTCAAAAGGTTCTTGAACACGCCCATTTTACGATTATACATATATACAGACAACAACGAGTGTGGTATAGCCTACCACTAGCGATACGTTCGTAATGCCATTTCTTCAAGATCGATAATCAGATGCGCGAAATCGGACTCGCTCATTGATATTCAATCTCATATCGAAATAATTTTACCGCAGACACATATATATACATATATATATATATATATATATATATATATATATATAAATATATGAAAACCCGACAAAATTGCATTCCCACAATTCGCGGCCACGTTCCAATTTCTCCACGTTTCATAAATCAACAAACCTACAAATCTTTCCCAGCATCTTCTCGATCAGTTATTGTCGTTGTTATTATTATTTTTGTATTATTATTATTATTATTATTATTATTTTTCATTGTACTTGTACAAACTTGACTATCGCAAAGTTGTCGTGGTGTAATTTTTATTATTTTTTATTCTTCTCCATTATTTCTTTTCCCGGACTGGCGCAATAATGTAATTCAATATTGTTATTATGTTGTGCCGTATTACGGTGGAGTCGGTGCTCGCGCCCGGTGTTGCCGCTGCGCGTCTCGTGTCACTTCCGTTCACAGGCTTCTCGCTCGTACGACAATTCAATAGCCCAATTTGCCGTTGGTTATGCATTTAACCGCGACGGTTGAGTTGAGGGGAAAAATAATAATGTTTGCTCGTCTCGTTCATTTTAATACCCCACTTACCATTTCTTCTTCTTCTTCTTCTTCTTCTTTTTTTCTCGTCTTTTTGTTCTTCTGCTATCAGTATAGCTTGTTAATTTTCACACTGTCGTCGGTGTACTGATACTTTTTTTCGTCGTCTCTCTGTTTTTCGTCAATGCGAGCATCGAACGTTAAATAAAATAAATAAAATAAATAAAATAAATAAAATAAATAAAATAAATAAAATAAATAAAATAAATAAAATAAATAAAATAAATAAAATAAATAAAATAAATAAAATAAATAAAATAAATAAAATAAATAAAATAAATAAAATAAATAAAATAAATAAAATAAATAAAATAAATAAAATAAATAAAATAAATAAAATAAATAAAATAAATAAAATAAATAAAATAAATTGATGGTGTCGAAAAATATGGGATCCGGTAAACTATTTACGACTGCGATTATTCGAACACGCAACGACGGCTATACGGCCAACGAGTTGGGGCATCTCTCCTACCATATATGCGGTTGAGTCGAAGCCACAGCCACCTACACGCATGCACATGTACACGTGCACCAACAAGCGATAACTCGTCTCTTCCATACGTACTTTCCCCGTTACACGATACTCGTTGGTCACTCGCAGCATAGCTCCCACCGAATGCTCCGTCTCTGTTTTACACCTCAATTCGTACGTACCACACACTACCCTGTACACAAAGAAATTTATTCATCAATAAACATATAGACACATACGTATATATATGTGTGTGTGTGTGTGAGTGTGTGTACTAGAGTGATCCTTGAAAGGGTAATTTTTTAATTTTAATGCTTATGCCCCCCCTACCTACGTAGGTTCTAAATAACTTTTTTTACATGTTCTCTAAAAATTCTCCCAACTTATCTCGATATCAACACGTTCTTAGGAAATTTAAAATGTTAATTCTTTGCAATTAGATAACATGGAATGTTTTTCGAGTTCATTTATTATGGCTAAAATATCAATGGAATAAAATTTTGCCTATTATGCCTCCTCCATCAGAAACATGCGTACCTACTTGAAAAAAAGCTAACGTTTAGTGCATGAAAAAAAAAATATGTATACATATTAATGATTTTTAATTTTTAATCATCTGTCTGATGAAGAAATCATATTGGGAAAATTTGTCTTCTGTTGATATTTAACCTATAATGGATGAATTCGATGAACCTCCCGTGTTGCTTAATTGCAGAAAGATAAAAAGTCCATAGATCCGAACGGGCACAGTCTCGAATGGTCATAGTTAAAAAAAATGTTAATCGAAATACAATGTATCGAAAGTACAATTTCCGAGAGGTCCGAAAAAAAAATTTCAAAGATTTGGATCTTAGAGAATTAAAATTTGATCAAAAAAAATTCGAACCGCATGACACGTCGAAACATTGAAGATTTGAAACTTCGAGACGATCCCGATTTTCGATGGAAAATAGCGGTATGCTTTTTGCCGAGCGACTCGTTAAAAATTTTAATCCAGACGTGTTTTTTACTATTTTTTTTTTTTTTCAATTTTTTGTCTATGTTTTTTTTAAATTTTAATTACAATTCCAATTGTAATTGAGTGCCGCAGTATCGATGCTCTTATCGCGAGATTCTCCCGTTTGTATTCATAAAAATCGCGAATATCCGATAGCACGGTCGGAAAACACGGCGGATCGACATTAGGTGAATATCGGATCGACGTGGCGATCGAATCGATTTCGCTTTTGATCCAACTTGTGTAAATTTTACATATAATTGTCGTAGGATTTTCTCATCGATAGTTTAATCGCAATTCGATGATAATTTAACGATGATCTTGTAGAGAGAGAGAGGGAGGAAATGAACTGAGAATGCACTTGAGCGTCGCCCGTGTGTGGTCCAACCGGTCGAGAACACGTATATGTGTGCATAAGTGCGTGAGTGCACGGTACCATTATCATATATGTAAGAAAAATATATATTTTTATATATGTACCATTATCGTTGTGTGCGATGTTTAAAATATGGCATTTAATTGTCCATTGCTATCCTTTCGATTAAATGGAGTAATTACGATGTATGTTAAAAATATCAACATTTTTCAAGACATATACATTTTATTTTTTCACATATGTAATGATTTTTATAGTTTGAAACTATTTCGATTTTAGAGATTTGAAAAAAAAAAAAAAATTTTTTAATAGTATTGTAGCATATATATCTGCATGTACAGTCACGCGCTATATGCCCATACATATGTATGAATTTTCATTTTTCATCACAACAAAATATAATTTTTTTTTCATCTAAATTTCTAATGCACGTTTTTAAATCGTCGAATTCGAATATTTTGAATAAGAGTCTAAGTAATAATTTGATTTTTCAGACAATTGTGATGATTGTAATAATAATTGATGGCAGGAAAACATTTTTTTCGATCGTTGTTTTTCATTTATTTATGTTTTCATTTATTTTTTTTTCTCGCCGGAATATGAATTTCTATGGGATTACTTTTTCGACACGAATATATATATAATTATGGTCCAAAATAAGGTCATTGCCTATATTCCCGCAGTCGACATATTTCGCAAAAAATGTTATCCGACATGTTATCGTTCAAGTTTGTGAATCGCGCATCGTTGCGTCGAACTGACGGGTTGACAGTGACCTCGTTGCAAAACTGCGCTATTTTCTATAATATACAAGCGTACAACAAGCAATATACATACTCGGCGCTGGTAACACACTGGCCCGACAGCAAATGGGTGAGATACATTGAACCGCGGTGTGCGGTATCGTCTGTCACTAGTGGGGCGTCCCGTTCTTGGGCAACCATCTGTGCGTTGCTTATCGGTTGACGAACGACACCTCGGAGAGATCGATATAGATCTACGGAAGCCATATGTAGAAAAAGAAGTTGAGAATAAAAAAAAAATAGGATCCGGTACCTGGGAAATCTTCTTTGGGTATTACCTCGTACCGCAGCTTTCGAGACCTTGACGTCTCGTTCGCGACCTCGATGGCTGAACAATTATTTGTTTGTGCGAATGTTTTTTTTTTAGTTGTTCAGTTTTTTGGTATTATTTAGTTTTTTAGCTGAAAACCTTTTATCCTTCGATGTGGTCGATAATTTTTTTTTTTCAGTATCTTTTGAGTCTCAGGACCTGACTAATTTTTTTACAGATTTTTCACATCCCCCCCCCCCTCCTTTTCCTTCACCCCAGCGGGCCATATTTTTTTTATCAAGAGGTAACGGCTATTTAGAAATTTTGCAATCGAATGACACTTTTCTTTCAGATACCCCATCGAAATTGAGGAAAATTTTTCATGAAATTTGAGTAGAACTAGATAAGATAAGATTTATTGCCATTCTTGCCCCATGGGCTTTAGAATTTTTCACAGGTTATCACAGGTTATACATTGCGTTTTACATATTTCCTGAGAGCTAATTCCAGTACATTTTTCCGTTCTTTGGGTTCTTAACCGTACTCCATTTCTCTGCGAATTCTACTTTATTTTCCCTTCCACTCCTGACTAGTTTCTTTTCTCTCTTATTTCCGCTTCGTACCGTCTGCGGTATTCACAAAGTTCCGGCCTGATTTTTTCGTTCATTATTTCGGTCCTTTCGTGTTGTCCTCGTCCATTCACGAATATCAAGTCGATCTTTTCTCTCAATTTGAGTAGAACTAGTTTTTCTACTATTTGTATTGATTTTTTTCAATTTTAAAAAATAAAACATAATTAAATAATCGATAATCGATAGAAAAACGCCCCAAATCACAGAGGCAAAACGTGGAAAATAAAAATAAAGAATAAAATGCAGTCGTATGTCGCCAAAGCTCAAAGCAACAAAATTATTGAGTGGCCAAAGCAAAACCACCAATATTCATTTATTTTCATTTATATGTTTTTATTTAATTTTTTCTCGTCGACATATCAATTGCTACCGGGTGTTTTTTTGTTTGACAATAAAATATTTGTGTATCTAAAGTCGTGTATATATATGTGTGTGTATTCTGTGTGAAACTTTGTGAGAAACCACGAAGGCCCACCGAGAGAGCGTCGATCGCGGTTGTGGAGGGAATCGCCGGTCGGGGTGGCCAACGACTGTGGGGTACGGTGAAAACGGGTACACGGGATGGGCCCCGCTGATGGAACCCTGACCATTATATACAGCCTTGGGCGAGCCGCCCGAGCCACGACGACCGGCCTCGGTGGCCTCGGGGAATTCTCATCGCGAGCAAAAGCCAATCCGAGTTTCCGATACCAACGTGTGTGCCCGGCTATACGCACGCACATGTATACACATATATACCGGGTGTCCCATTTCAATCTTACACCCGATTTATCTCGATAAATACCACTTCGATCAAGTATCGAGTATAATAAAACTTGAAAGGTTCGAAGGGGGACGTACAAAATAAAATAATTTTGATCCAAATTTCAAAATGGCGGTGTTAAGGTGACTGACATGTTTTTTTTTAATGGAACCATGCTATTTTCTTTCCACCAAAAATTTTGTCATGTCAAAAATCACAACTTTTGTGGGAAATTTTTTTTTTATAAAGTCGATAATTTTTCGGTTAGAACACAATTTTATGTGAACGCAACATTCGGTCGACGGTGAATTGGTCAAGATAGACGTTTGGCCTCTAAGGTCACCCGATCTTATGTCTCCTGATGTTTCCACGCACTGACACGCACACTCACACTTGGGATGTGAGGATTTTCCTCCTTTCCGTACATCCTGGATAGCGCCAAAGTAGTCCAAAATTGTGTTCTAACCTAAGAATTATGGATTATATGAAAAAAAATCCTCCAAAAGTTGTTAGTTTCGACATGACAACATTTTTGGTGGAAAGAAAAAAGCATGGTTCTATTTGAAAAAAAAACATGTCAGCCACCCTAACACCGCCATTTTGAATTTTGGACAAATAAAAAAACAATTCTGTACGTCCCCCTTCGAACCCTTCAAGTTTTATTACACTCGATACTTGATCCGAGCAGTATTTTTCAAGAAAAATCAGGTGTAAAATTGGAATGGGATACCCGGTATATATATACATATACATGTGCTAGCTGTTGCGCCCCGCGGCTTCGCTCTCCCGTCGATTTTTCAGATTTTGTACGATTGCACATTAGCATCACGAAATTTGACACGTAACGCTTCTTTACAATGCAGATTATGAATATCAATTTCTTTCAAGTTTCCAACACATCCACAAATTTTATGTAAGTACACCACGTGTATTGGGGCGTGAAAAAAAAAAAATAGATATTCATTCCCAATTTTTCAGCTCCCTCGACTGGACTTTCGGAAAATTGTTGGACACGTGTTTCTTCATTATTATTATCATTATTTTTTATTTCCCTTTTTTATTATTCTTTGGATTCGTTTTTTTTTTTTTCGTTTTCTTCGTTGCCCGTTGGATCTCCGATTTTTGAGATACCTACACACGTAGTAGGTAGCGTCATAAAAAAATATTATCACCCACTTGGCAATGGAATTTCGAGTAATCCTCTTTTTTTCAGTAGGTGCCATGTCATGGTATTGATGTAACTTTGAAATGTTGGGTTCTTAGGTCAAACACTTTAGGTTTGACGTTATGGTGAGTCAGTCAGGGTTGGGATGCTTTTTTTTTCTTCTATGTTTAAGTACACACAACCCTCACACACACACACACACACACACATACATACTCGAGCTGTCAAAACTCATTTCTCCTCTCGTATCTACATGAAAATTCGTATTTTCCATAGAAAAATAAATATAAATTTGGTCTCTTTAACTTTTCGATTGAATTTATGCGATAGATTTGCATAACTCGAGAATGAGAATAACCATAATGTGTTCGACAAATGCTGTGGATGAATTGAGGTGTCGGGGTCACGTGTGTTGCGTTCTTGAACGTCGAATATCATGTGGCATCGAGCACGTTCGCAACCTCGCGGTCGGTCTATTGGCATTCCGGTTTATTTGACTCGTGGAAGACGATGCTGGCTTCGAAATACGCTGTACTAACCAGCGTGGTGGCTTCTGGCGCGACGGTTGTGATCGGTGCTTCGAGTGTCCGCGGTTGAGATACGCGCCGTGAAGTGTACAGTGAGCTCATCGACCGAGTCCAGCGAGGCTCCTGATCGAGATTCCACTCGTAGATCGAGTTTCGATGGTTTGGAATTTTTTTTTCTTTTCATTTTTCACGACATTATTGACTGTCCCACAGAGTTATCGAGGATTTACCGAGTGGAAATTTATGAGCCTCCGTTCACCCTGGTTACTCCCGAATGCCAATATTTTTTTTTTTTTTGGGCAGTCAATGAGAAGTGTACAGAGTATCACGCGTTGAGATTATATACTGTGTCTGTACTCCCAAAATGGCAAAAAGTGAATAACAAACAGATTGTAAGGAGGGTCATGTAGGTTGGCAGAGATCTTGAGACAATAAAATTGGATAAGTTCAGAAAGGTTGAACGCAGGGTGGTCTGTCTGTGCACACAGGCTGAGCAGATTGTTGGACGGTAGTTCGAGAAGGTTGTAGGAGGCTTTCGATGGAGTCCCGGAGGTTTAAAATGGATCGAATTGTGAAAGCTGTACGGACTGTCGTAGGCAATGATCGACTCCCGAAATGGCAGAAAATGAACAATCAGAGTGTAAGAAGGGTCATGTAGGTTACAGGAAACAATTCTGAGACAAAGAAATTCGAGTAGTGGGTTCAGAAGTTTGAACCCGGAGTCTACATCGTCATACACATGCTGGACAGATTTTTGAACGGACTATCGTGGGCAATGATCGACTCCGAAATTGGCAAAACGTGAACAGGGTGTAGGGAGGGTCATGTAGGTTAGCTGAGATCCTGAGGCAATAAAATTGAATAATTCGAAGAAGGTTAAACTCGGGTCCTATTCGTCGCACAGTTTGAGCAAATTGTTCGGTGGTAGTTCGAGGAGGTTGTAAGAGGCTTTTCTTGGACCCGACTATCAAGGTCACGCAGATGGGAGTCGTTGAGAAACACGCATAGCCGAATAATCCGAAGATTGAATTTCGTACGCGACGTAGCTCGTATTAGCTGATTCGAAGCCTGTACGATATATTGGAATTTTTTCGGTCCGACGCACGAGCCACTTGGCTCACGAGTTAGCGATCTACCGAGAGATCCAACACGCAACCACCCACCTACACACACATACACGCACTATTTTTTTCTCATAATTTTCAGGTGGTTCATGCAATTCAAATATCTTCTTTTCCATATTTTTTCGTTTTCTTTTCTCGATCCTATGGCATTTGAATTGCCGACCGATGACGACGGAATATCCGTAATTACGAATAAATAGATGATCCGCATTATCCTCGAGTTTGTATCATACTTGACCATTCAATCATCGGTTTTTATTTATTTTTATATTTTTTTCAAAACAAATTATGATTTTACTTTCAACTTTTTTTTTTTTTTGATCAGCCAAATTTCTGGTTATGAGGTTAGGTCACGTGGCTACCAGGGTTCGACGTTGACTGTTGTTGTTGTTGTTGTTGATGTTGTTATTATTATTATTATTATTACTATTATTATTATTATTATTATTATTATTATTATTATTATTATTATTATTATTATTATTATTATTATTGTCAGAGATCTTTCAATTTCTCTTTGCACTCTTGCTCCTCGTTTGATAATACACTAGCTGCTAAATTGCATTTTCGTGAATTATTCGAGTATCTTTTTTCAATCATTTATTTTTAATATCCAGCCATAAACAAAATTTTCCATGCATATTTAATCTTTTTCCTGATTGGAAAAATTGTAAAATTGCTCTATTCAGCCTTTGATTAGCTCGTTGTTGGAAATAATTGACACGTGCATGCAGGTAGAACTTCTTTTTCAAGTTCAAGCGTAAATTTTGTTTTGCCTTCAAGAAATATTAATTTATTGAGAGTGCGTATACGACAAAACGCAATTTTGTTGAAAAATTCTGCTCGTTGGGTTTCTCATTGTGGAGGTGGGTGGTGTCTTTCTCGGACTCGAACGTTCCGCAACGACACGCGAGCCCGGACGTTATTGCTCACCGGAGGCTGTGACTGTCGATCTCTTCTCACGTTCTTCATCATTTCCGAACTTCTGACCGGGCAATTTTGTCTTTTCACCGAAATTTTCACAAACACATCCTCCGGGGATCTCCCACACAATATTTGCGAGAAAAATTATGATTATCGCACGAAATAACACAACCTGATTATATTATTTTGTTTTTTCCCCATTTTTTTTTAAACTCTTATTCTCATTCCTTTTTTTATTTTTTTGTTTCTCCAAACTGTAATTTACATCACGCACATTCGACGGAAACTGAACAGCGAATAAAAGCAATGATTGATCGCATTGTTGAATGTACAATTAGTACATTCAATTAAATTTATAACGATGACTGTAGCAAAGTTAGTTTATGAAAAATTGAAAAAAAATAACTCTTTTTCGAATATAGAAACTAATTCGTCGAAGTAAGGTAACTCCTATCGCGTATCATAAACATAGCGTCGAAGCAATTTAAAAGTTGAAAAACAAATAAATTATATGGTAGCGATTCCAGATTTCTATAATTGTATGATATAATTGTACACAATTATATTATACCTATAATATAATTGTGGAGATATTACTTCTTTCGTCAATGGCTGAAGAACTCGAT
The DNA here is from genome assembly GCA_963662125.1 of Diplazon laetatorius. Lineage (NCBI taxonomy): Eukaryota > Metazoa > Arthropoda > Insecta > Hymenoptera > Ichneumonidae > Diplazon > Diplazon laetatorius. The sequence goes on from OY759152.1 coordinate 10,369,926, forward strand.
CATGTGCGTGCTCAACACGCCTACTTGACTGCTTTTTGTTTAGTATTTTCCTTCAATTACATTCTGTGTCATTTCATCGAATCCGCGGATCTTGCAAACTTTTTTTATTTCTTTTTTCCCCCCATGATCATTGCTTTTTTGAGTCGAGTTTTTCCGCGAAAGAGTTGTACCAGTGCCTCAATATTAAGATAGAGATCTGTAATTGGTAGCATCTTCTTTTTTCTTAAGTCAACCTCAGATTGTTCAACTTGAAAAGAATAAATTTGAAAAAGTTAATAAAAAAGTGAAAAAATTCACGGGCACGCCTTAATATTGGGATAAAGAATTTGGAATTTGGTGAATTTGTTCTCTTTGAGCCCAACTTCAGATTGTTCAACTTGATAAAAAAAAAAAGTCGATAAAAATAATAATAAATATTATTGAGCATTATGATGAGGGGCTCAAATTTAGAGAACTTTAAGAGGTCGACTTTCGATTTCCGTAGAAAAATCGAAAGTCTATTTTTCACATGAGTCTGATATATATACAATATATATATATATATATATCTTTCTCTTCGGTCAATTAGATCCGACAATTGATCGTTTCAACGTTTTATGGTAATGTGAAAAATGACTGTTACAAGGTCCGGGCGCTCACGCGGGCAACTCTTCCTCACGTTATGCCGCGTGGGTGTTCCGCTGTTCCGCAACACAATGGTAACCCGGGTTCGAGAGACCAGATCCATTCCGCGCGTTCAAAATGACACGCGAGAGCCACACGAGTCAACCCGGACAGTATATATCCTGGCAGCTTCTTACATCGTCAATTATGTACTTATATGTGTTCACACATCCATATATATATATATATATATATATATATATATATATATGTACATATATAGATACAAATATATTCAGACACACACGCACACGTACGTGGTATGCATTTCTCGAAATTAATTCCTACTCTGGGCTGGTTCGTTGTGGAGTTGTGTGCGAGGCTCTCAACAGTCGCAATTACTCCGAAAAAGGAATTCTCTTCGCTTCGTATCTCACATAGCTATCGCAATATTACGATAACAAGCCACACGATAAATCATTATCCCCCATCGACACTACAGCGAATGGCAAATGCATTTCCATCGAATGTCGATTCGTTCGGGTTTTTTTTTTGTTTTCATTCGGGTTTTCCATTCAATTATTTTATGCGAATATTTTATTTATTTATTCCAATTTAATATTTTATTTGATTTTTGTTTCCATTAAATTTATTACTGCAATTATTTCATTGCGAGTGAAATTAAACGTTTCCGACGATTTTATGTCAAACGATCTTACCTTTTCAAAATTTAGTCACCTCTCGGTACGAAATTACATAATTTGCCAAATAGTAAAAATTTCAAATTCTCCGATTTTTCGTTCACTTCGTTTCTGTGCTTCATTATTTTTTTCTCTTTATTTTTTATTATTTTTGGAGGGTGCACTGAGAAAGGAATTCTCGATAAATCATGCGGAAAGGGGTGAAATTTAAGATAGGAAATAACAATTCTAAAATTCAAAATACTGATCTTGAAAATCAAATTGGTCATTCCACTCACTGTTTTTTTCTGTTTACTTATTTTTTGTCTAACGGAAGAAGAGTTAAAAAAAAAAACAAATTACGTCGAAATTACCGATATGGTTTTCAAGATCAGTATTTTTTATTTTAGGATTGATATTTCAAATCTAAAAATGTTTCTGACGAAAATTATTCGGAAATGAGAAGAAACCGAAAAACTTGTTTATACATAAAACCATATTATATATAAAACCATAAGATTTTTTTTTTCATCCACCAAAGGTGCCACAGACTCACGGAGATACTTGTTGGATTTTTAAGATGATTTCAAGAGACCCAAATAGGCATGTTACTAGATCGTCAAAAAATCCTGTGTATTTCAAAGGGGAAAATTGAACCCTGCTGGTAATAGCCGTTTCCAAAGATTGCGGGCTGTCAATTTAGAAAATTTTCTTTCAAATTATTTCGAGCCAACCTGAGGGGGGGGGGGGGGCAACAGGTCGAAATTCGTCCGAGCCGCTTATAAGGACCACCCTCATACATACCTCCTCACAAGATTGTACGACAAAATTCTGCTCGATCATCGTTGTCTCGTCTTCCACACCACAACGGACATTCATCCCCTTTCTTAGGGGTCGATGAAGGTGCGCTGGCACATGGCTGCTGCTTCTTCGCTTTGATGGATCGCAGGGTCATCGCTCAGAGCCGTTGGGGACCGAGGTGCTGAGGGGGCGGGGGGGGGGGGCGGTGATTCTAAGGCGCTATGTTTATATCGTCGTGTCGGAGAATCATGTGGAATAGGGGCGCAACACCGAGCAGAGTCTCCCGCGCGGCGATTCTTCACATGCGTACGAATGAGATAGCCCATACATTGTATCGGGGTGCGCGCGCACATACACACACACGACCACACATCTGCGCATGCACATAAAGAGACATGTAGGTACGCGAAGTTGGACATTCGCGAGCCATGGAAGCGTGTGTGTGTGTGTGCAACGATTCAAGATACGACGTTACACGGGTACGTATGGTATATACGCGTTTATATAGTCAGGGTGCAGGGTATATTAAACCGCGATTCAAGCCTCGGAGATAGCTTTATCGGGTCGTGTGGTACTCGCTCGAGCGCGGTTGCGCGCGCATATGTGTTACTCTACGCGGTCGTGCAATCACCGGTGCGGGGGGGGGGGGCTCTCTCTCTCTCATAATAAAATAAAATAAAATAAAATAAAATAAAATAAAATAAAATAAAATAAAATAAAATAAAATAAAATAAAATAGTTTTATTTTATTTTATTTATTTTTCATCGATTACTTTTGTAATTTTTTTTCTATTTCATTGTTTAATTTTTGTTTATTTTCAATCAGTTTATCTTTTAGCTTTAGTTTCAAGCGATTTACACTTTAATTGCTTATGCAGACGTGTATTTAATTGTATTGAAGACTGTATATTTTTTTGCACGGTGCTTTTAGGGGACTTCGATTCTAGAGCACGAAATAAACTCGTCTCTCTCTCTCTCTCTCTCTCTCTCTCTCTCTCTCTCTCTCTCTCTCTCTCTCTCTCTCGCTCTCTCTCTCTTTATCTCTTCATACGTATGGGAAATGATGCCTCAATACGAATGGGTCAAACCTTCACCTCTTCGGGAATGATCGTCAATTTTTTTTTCTTCAGTTTGCTGCACGCAAAAACATCCCTTGATTTTTTTCACAATTTTCAAAAAAGTTAATTAAAGATAAAACCGCCAGAAAAAACAAAAAATCGGCACTCGGTGAATATATTGCAATAACATAACTCAATTTTTTTAATTATCTGTAGAAACATTTTGTTTCTAGTGACTGAAGTCGTGGAATCGTGGAATTGAAAACGTGGAATCGCTCATATATAGTATATACATGTATATTTCTTCTTACTCTCACTCCCTCATTCCTTAGGTACATACATTTTATTCTCTGGTTGGGTCGTGAGGAAGCGCATAATGGAGCGCATAAAGCGGCTAAGCTGTATATCGGTCCGCGAGCCCCGCAACACTGACGCTCGCTAACGTCACCCACGACGAAGCGCGCGCGCGTGGTCAGCGCGTTATGTACCATCGCTGTGGGCTTCGCGAGAATATATCCACGCGCGTTAATGATCGAGCCCGAGATATACCTCGGGCAACGAGACTCCAGTACTGCATATTTTATCTCAATTATTTATTAAAATATATATGTATATATATATATCTTTTCTGTTTTCAAAATTTGTTTTATTTATTATTTATTCCGTAATTTTTTTTATTTCTCATTATTTACGAAATGAGACGTCGAGGAGTTAAGAGCGTGGTGGAAAGAGCGCGCGAGGTGTACGACACAAAGTCGTAAATAAATAGCGCATCGAGCGGCGGCCACGTACGTGTGGCCTCCGCGCGAGTTGCGCGCGCGCCCTTTTGACTCCTCCCTCCCTCCTCCTCCTCCTCTGCACCCCGCTCGCCCGCCGTGTGCATATGTGCGCGCGCATGCATGCATGCACTTTATTGTACGTATATGGCAACGAGATATGCGCATGCGCGTGCATGAGAGTACGCATTCGCGTGTTGTCTCTCGCATCTCTCGGTTTTTGTCGTCGAGGCGCTTGAACCGCCCACGCAAATAACGCGTATACGCGTCTGTGCGCGATGTACGGAGGGTAATGTTACGTTTCGCGGACCGACGAGACCAGATCTAACGATTCCCCACGTCATTTATTTTATTTATTTTATTTATTTTATTTATTTTATTTATTTTATTTATTTTATTTATTTTATTTATTTTATTTATTTTATTTATTTTATTTATTTTATTTATTTTATTTATTTTATTTATTTTATTTATTTTATTTATTTTATTTATTTTATTTATTTTATTTATTTTATTTATTTTATTTATTTTATTTATTTTATTTATTTTATTTATTTTATTTATTTTATTTATTTTATTTATTTTATTTATTTTATTTATTTTATTTATTTGTTTACTTAGTAAATGATTCGGTAATCGTTGTTCTGCCATATAAATTATCTCTAGTTAATATTTTTGTTGTTAAATAAAAAATCGGTTATGCAACAACATAAAAAAATTGGTTCTGTTTAAAAAAACGAACAACGGTTAAATTATTTGGATATTGTTCATAAAAAAATACGAAAATCGCGATTAAAAATGTGGGGTGGGGGTAGGAGAGTGGAATTTTGGGATTATGGGTATTTTTTTAAGCCAAATCTGAAAAAAAATACAGAAAAAAAAATGCGTCAAAGAAAATAAAAACAAAATTTCTGTATAGGGACACCCTAATCACCTAGTGGTATGAAATATACTTCACAACCCATTCTCATGCCTACCAAAGGTACAAAAGAAATTTATAAAATTCGGTCGAACCGTGTCGGAAGAGTGCGACCACAAACACCGTGACACGAGATTTTTATATATATGTATAAGATTCATTTATTTATTTATTTATTTATTTTTTCGCTCTTCTGATACAATTATTGCAATTATTCATTGAGGGGGGAGGGGGGATTTAGTGGGCTAGGGACAATACATTTTTCCATAGAATGTAATTTTTCATTTCCTTAATTTATTTTTTTAGTATTTACTTCGTAACAAATCCAATGATTTTTTATCTCGTTTGTTTTTGGTATCTCCCTCCAACGTTTGTATGGAAATCGGTTTTTTTTCCGTCGAGTGTGATATATCTCCCCGCCCCTCCCTCCGAATCTCATCATTCTCGGATGAGTGCGGACAACGAACCAAAATTCACGAATTGTCATTGCAGAAAGAGCAAACCAATGCAACGTGGATGATGCTCTCGTGCACTTAAATTCATGCTATGTATATATGATACATTCGATGATGAATATTTCTCTCATGTGCTTTCGCGTATATCTCCGTCGTATTATCGGCCGCACGATTAAATCGCACAATTGCAAATCCCCCCTCCCGGCAATATTTATTTTTCCGATTGTGTTATCGCGACTGACAAAGAAATAAGTCTGAAAATCCCGAGAAACAAAAGTAAAACAAAAAAACCGGCTGACCGAGTGAAGAATTATCGGGGTAAAAAAAAGGGGCGGGGAGGGGTTCGAGAATAATATACGACATCGATATCAAACATCACAGTTCTGACTCACAATCGACTCATGGTGGTTCAATCTTTTACAATCAGCTCGGACCTGTTCCTCCTTCGTTTCTTTTTCTCTCTTCTCATCTCATTTTTATTCATTACTTTTTTTTTCTTCATCTTTCTCTCTTTTTTATTTTGCTCGGGTCGACTCTCAGTCGACTCTCTTTCTTCATCGGATCGGCCTTCCTCGATTCGAGAATGGCCTTTCTTCCGGCGCGATCTCGGGATGCCTCCGAGCTGAATCACATTGGTCAACGCGCAGGCTCGACCCGCGCCTTCGTCCGACCAATCGGATCGCCCCGTACAGATATATCAGTCGTTTATAATAGCCGGTTTGTCTGAGTCATCGGCCAAGTGCCGATGTGTTACGATTGTGTTGCGTACGTTAATATATATACGTATATGCACGACCACGCGGCAACTCGATGCGATAAAACTTGAAAACAAAAATTAGAAAAAAAAACAATGTTATTCAAAGCACCTACGACTTGTTATAACTTGAACACACTTCTAGAACTTGACCACGAGAAAGGATGTTGTTTTTCTAAATTGCACATTGGAAGAGTGTATTTTGGAGAATCTCGAGTTCGAACCGAAGATATTTTTCTCGTCGATCCAGACGCGTGGAATCGACGTAATAATGAAAAAAAAACAATGTTTTTCCAAGCACCTAATACGACTTGTTACAACTTGAACACACTTCTAGGACTTGACCACGAGAAAGAATGTTGTTCTTCTAAATTACACATTGGAAGAGTGTATTTTGGAGAATCTCGAGTTCAAACCGAAGATATTTTTCTCGTCGATCCAGACGCGTGGAATCGACGTAATAATAAAGAAAAAACAATGTTGATGTTCCAAGCACCTGATACGACTTGTTATAACTTGAACACACTTCTAGGACTTGACCACGAGAAAGGATGTTGTTTTTCTAAATTGCACATTGGAAGAGTGTATTTTGGAGAATCTCGAGTTCGAACCGAAGATATTTTTCTCGTCGATCCAGACGCGTGGAATCGACGTAATAATGAAAAAAAAACAATGTTGTTCCAAGCACCTAATACGACTTGTTACAACTTGAACACACTTCTAGGACTTGACCACGAGAAAGAATGTTGTTCTTCTAAATTACACATTGGAAGAGTGTATTTTGGAGAATCTCGAGTTCAAACCGAAGATATTTTTCTCGTCGATCCAGACGCGTGGAATCGACGTAATAATAAAGAAAAAACAATGTTGATGTTCCAAGCACCTGATACGACTTGTTATAACTTGAACACACTTCTAGGACTTGACCACGAGAAAGGATGTTGTTTTTCTAAATTGCACATTGGAAGAGTGTATTTTGGAGAATCTCGAGTTCGAACCGAAGATATTTTTCTCGTCGATCCAGACGCGTGGAATCGACGTAATAATTAAAAAAAAACAATGTTGTTCCAAGCACCTAATACGACTTGTTATAACTTGAACACACTTTTAGGACTTGACCACGAGAAAGGATGTTGTTTTTCTAAATTGCACATTGGAAGAGTGTATTTTGGAGAATCTCGAGTTTCGAACCGAAGATATTTTTCTCGTCGATCCAGACGCGTGGAATCGACGTGATAATAAAAAAAACACAATGTTGTTCCAAGCACCTAATACGACTTGTTATAACTTGAACACACTTTTAAGACTTGACCACGAGAAAGAATGGTGTTTTTCTAAATTGTGTTGTTCCAAGCACCTAATACGACTTGTATTTCGAACATACTTGCGGGACTTGAAATCGAAGAAGAATCCGATTTTTATTAAATTACAATATCAGAAGCATCGAAAGAGAACTTCAAGGTTCGACGGAAAATCGTTTTTTCTCATAATTTCAGACGCGCCGATCGACGATCGATCGCAAAAAAAATTAAAACCCCGAGAAAAACTCTGACTCAGCTTATATAATTGCCCTTGTACCTGTTTAATTTGAATCGTGCACCGAAGAAACCTTGAGTAAAGGGACTTGCACAGTGCGAGGGCGGACTCGTCGGTGGAATACGCGGGATCGCGTGGTCGGCACTTAATCCGACACCCGAACAATGGTAGATTGTTCGTACGGTTAATTTATTACCTCGTTAGCCGTGTTATTTCGTAGCTGTACTTGCCGCTGGCGTACACACCCCCGCTGGACGTCGTTGCCCCATCACCTCGTTCTACCACTCGCTACATATTTCTTTTTTATTTTATTTTATTTTTTTCAATTCGTTTCATTTATTTATTTTTTTTATTCACCGCTTTTCCGACTTTTTTTTCTACTGCTGATGTTGTTGTTATATTGCTTTTATTGTACTCTGGTGCGATATGATCGAATGCTCCCTGTGTCTCGAAAACAATTATTCGCGGGAAAAAAAAATATATACATATACATACATCCCATGTCGATGTGTTTTTCGGCGACAATCATACTGAGATGGATAAATTACTAAGTTTATTATTCAAAACTCCAAAAGATCGTTGAACCTCAGTATCGATTAATTATTGTTATTGTTTTAATTGAAGATCATGATAATGATGATGATGATAATAATAATGGTAATGATAATTATAACAACGACAATAATAGTTGATATTATTATGATTAATAAATATTATAAAAAATGATAATGATTCCGTAAGTTGCTGTTATTATTACATTATTATTAACAGCTCAAGATTGTTTTTTATCAGTACATTGCACTTGCGAAATGCGAATGATAAATTGGTAACTTCCCTCGGCCCGTACAAGTCCATAAAAGTCCATACAAGTCTATGCACACAAGCCCCAGTTTGGTACGATTGGCCTTTCCCATACAGCACGATACCATACAATTCATATGACGCTGCAGTGCTATCGTGTATTCATATACTGTATCATATATGTATACCAGGGTGGTAAAAAAATATTGTAAAAAATTATACCCCAAAAACACCAAAAAATGTTGGCACCTAACCGGCAAACATAACCTTGAAAAATAAAAGAAAAATCATTTTGATTTTTTAGGTTATGTTTTCCGTATAGCTGTCAACATTTTTTGGTATTTTTGTGATATAGTTTTTTTATAATATACATTTTTTTCCGATTTTTTTCTTCGCCACCGTTTTTGTATTAAACTCGGAAACATAAATGATTTTGAAAACTTTGAAATGAATTCAGGCAATGCAGAAGGTGAATTTCAAAATCGGTAAAAAAAATATGAAAATTCCTTTTTCATGGTCTAGAATCATCGGGAAAGTGGGTAGCGATATTTTTTTTTAGGCCAAATAAGAACCATCCTAATGTATACATTATATATACATTTCTTTTTTTCATTACATGAACACATTGACCACTGGGCAAAATATAGCAACGATCTAATTGACACGTGTTTTATTGTTCCAGGTAAGGAATAACCCACAAAGGATTTCATTTCGTCATCGGATTTATACGTCGTTGAAAAAACAAAAAAAATAGCAATCCTTGGAAATCGTCTCGTCCTGTCGCGATGTAATGTCCATGACGACGAAACATCGCGGCAGCGCTTGACCCGCGTGGCGAATCTGCATATTCGTAAGTAATCGATCGACAGTGAATTGACAGATTAATTTACCGTTATACGCATGCGCTGGTTCGTGCGAGCAACAAAAATAATAATAAAGAATGAGAGTGAAAAAAATCGAAAAACGAAAAAAAAAAAAAAACGCACAGAAAAAATAAATATCACGCTGGGTTAGATCGATGATCGCGGATTGTCATTATTGCATTTTCTCGTCTCGTTGGACACACGTATGTCGGAATGTGAGTTACACCGGTTATATATATGTATATATACTTTCACTGTCAAGTAGCGTGGAGAGGGGTTTGCAATGAAGTTTTCGCTCTCTTACCATCTCATTTACCGTGTACGCGTACCGCCCGCGATGGGCGTGTCCGTTGCAATTATTATCACAATGCGCACGTTCGCGTGCTTGCAGAACGTATCCCGTATCTCCGGCTTGCCCGCACAATGATGCACGATTGCATTATATATATATATCTATTTTTTTTTTCAATTCTCGTCTATTGGCAAAACGGTCAAAAAGCCAGATTATTTTTGGTCGTTTATTTATACTCTTGATCACATAATCAGCGTGTTCCTCCGATTTGATATGGATGGAAAAAACATATATATATATATATATATATATATATATATATATATATATATATATATATATACGTAATTTAATTTGAAAATAATAAAATTCCCCAGGGAATTTAATTTTTTCAATTCTCGTCTATTGGCAAAACGGTTAAAAAGCCAGATCAATTTTGGTCGTTTATTTATACTCTTGATCGTATAATCAGTGTGTTTCTGCGATTTAATATGAATTTAAAAAAAAACATATATATATATACGTCATTTGATTGTAAAAAAATAAAATTCCCCAGGGAATTTAATTTTTTTTCCCGTCTGCATTCTCGGACAGTCTATGCGATATTGAAACAACTCGACATCAGCGCCCATAGTCCTTCGAATCCACTTTCGTGCAAAAAAAAAATGTTTATAAAATCTTCAATAGTTTCCGAAATAACGAGGACCGTGTGTCGTTGAAGAGACTGTAAGTCTTGATTACGCGAGTAACACGAGTCGTCAGTGATTACAGCGGTCTTGCGCGCCCGCGGTCCCTGTCTGTCCCTGTTTACACGCCTGATATACTACGACGAGCAAGTGTGACGATAAGAAAAAAAGAACTATACCGAATATGCTAAATTGAATTTCCACGGGCGATCTCGAATTACTATAAATTACGACTTGAAATATAATTCTGCACATTCGCCTATCGAAATTATGAGAACTGGTTTGCATCCGAATTGCCGAACTGGACAAATCGTAGATGCTCGAGGTAGCCAACCCCACCCCACCGGTTTTTCAACCGTGACATATATATATATATTTTTTTCAAAGTTTTTATCCATGACATTAAAAATAACCATTTGGCGATTTAAAAAATGTGTGGTTGCAAAAAAAGGTGTGAAATTAGCTCTGATTTTGTTGAGAAACATTTTGTTTATTGCAAAATTTTGTTATTTCAATTCAAAGCTGCTGGGGTACCTAAATTATTGGGGGTTGCTACATTTTTACGGAACCCTAACAATGAAACAAATGTTTGTTTCCGTGTGAAACAAATGTCGTGTGACGATAATGAATTTGTGTGTGTTCGTTTGTTGTGTGTGTGTGTGTGTGTGTTTGTTTTTGTGCGTGTGTGTGTGTGTCTGAACGTAGTTTGCGCATCTACTTGAAAGTCGTCGGGACTCCTCACGATTTCCACGTTACCGTGAGTCCGACGCGGCATTGTCAGTCTTCCGATTCGATCTCGTTAGTCTCGTGTTTACGAGAATTGTGGAACGCGTCCCCGCGCGACTAACCATCGACGAAACGTGGATGCATATATGTGTGAACGGGGGCGGTTGCGCATGTAGCGACCAGACCCGCGAAATCAGGTTGGTCGGTTGGGGGTTGCGCGACGAGACGAGAAAGAGATGGAGAAGGGAAGGATGACGACGCTCTGCTCTGTGTCTTCTGGGCGGTTTGGCGCGGAGCTAGTTAGTTATTTTATAGTTTCACCTTGATTCGCACCGGGGAAGAAAATGAACAGCGGAGGGGGCTATATTCTTTCGGAACTAGGCGTTTAGCATATAAATATTAGGGTGGTCCTCAATGAGGGTGTCAACGAATTTCGATAAGTGCACCCCCCAGATGGGTTTGAAATAAGTAAAAACAAATATGTGCGAAACCCCAGCGTCGTAGTCTAATGAGAAGACGTGGCTGTAAGCTCTTTTTGTTTCCCATTCGAATAACATGGGATTTTCAGACTAATTCAATAATTATTTTTTTCGAGTTGTCCTTAAGCACGCTGAAAATTCTATATTCACATAAATCTATTGATCATTGGTATAACTACTCGTACATTTTCCACAAGACCTCACCTGTGTATTATCGATAACGGCGAACCGATGAACCGATGATAACAACTGATAAACGCTTTGCAACACAAATTGAAATTTATTTGTGTTCATGTGTTGTAAAAAAATGTCCGAGTAGTTAAGATTAAGAATTTTCAGCGTGCTCAGGGACACCTGGAAAAAATAATTGCTGGATTAGTCTGAAAATCCCATGTTATTCGATGGTAAATATAACGAGCTTACAGGCACGTCTTCACATTGGACCACAGTGCTGATGTTTAATCACAATTTTTCCTCATATTCAATGAATACACGAATTATTCGTCGTTCCATTCGTCGTTTGGATTATTATTATTATTGTTTATGTTATTTATTATTTTCTTTTGTTTTATATTTTTTTCCCTTGAATTGTTTTTTTTTTCAAACAAGGTGTAAGACATCTAAGCTGCGTGTGAATGGAAAATGATATTCGTGAGCATGATTATAGTCGCAACGATCTCAAATGTTAATTACGTTATCATTAACGGGGTTTGCTGTTGCACCGGAATGTCGGTGATAGAAATAAAAATCTGTATATATATGTGATTGCTGTATGTGTGTGTGTGTGTGTGTGTGTGTGTGTGTGTGTGTGTGTGTGTGTGTGTGTGTGTGTGTGTGTGTGTGTGTGTGTGTGTGTGTGTGTGTGTGTGTGTGTGTGTGTGTGTGTGTGTGTGTGTGTGTGTGTGTGTGTGTGTGTGTGTGTGTGTGTGTGTGTGTGTGTGTGTGTGTGTGTGTGTGTGTGTGTGTGTGTGTGTGTGTGTGTGTGTGTCTGAGTTGGTCTAGTTGAGATAACACGAACAGAGTCTCGAGGGTAGCGCGAGATACGATCGCTCGGGTTTGCATTTTATATTCTTCGTCTATTGGATTAGTTATCAGACTCAATTAGGATTTGCCAGCTGTGCGATGCCTAATTGCAATGGTCGAGATTGTTCGAGAGGTTTCCGCGTTTTTTATCGAGCGATTGAAAACAAAATCGACGAACGTGCTCGGACGTAACGAATTGCAATGAAACAAAAAAATCGAATTAATTTTTTTTCCTGTTTTTTTTCCTTCTTTTACTCCAACGAATATCGATCGATTATCTTGACATACGAAAAATTGGAAGAATAAAAAAAATCTTATCATCGAAGAAAAAATAAGAAAAAAAACGTTAGATCGATCAAGCTAGATATTTATTGTTTTTCTAATTTTCGTTATCCGACGTTTAAGTCGATGTGATGAGAATTATTTGGTCGTGCCGAAAGAGAAGAAAAAAAAATAACAAATCTTATCAATTAAGAAACATAATTGAAACGTTAGATCGGTCGAGCCTAATATGTTCATTTATCAATTTATTGATTTTTATTCTTCTCATTCTATACACAACGTGTCTCGTGTTGCGTCGAAGATCATTTTGTCGTGTCGGAACAAACAAAAAACAAATCTCATCGATTATGAAAAAAAAAAAAATTAACGATTCGATCGGTCAATCAGATATTTATTTAATCATTAATTATTTTTAGTTTTTTTTTTGCTTTGGTCGTATCAGTTCTATATTCTTTAAACGCGCTTTGGCAACGAGTCTGACCTTGCTATAGTTGGAAATTCGTCTGATTATTTTTCTCTCCTGGTTCGAGACCGAGAGAACCCTACCTTACCGATGTACCTTTTTTAATCAGCTAATTTTTATATTTACTTTCACTAACTGTTTTGTTTTTCAATTAAATCCATTGCCCAGTTAATTCGCGAGAACTCAACGAATTAATATTTTTTCCATCAATGATGTGTCCTTCACAAATGAAAATCGATGGTTAATTATATTTATTTATTCCACAATTGTTTATTTACGTCACGATATTTGTGACAATCGAATTATCGATTATTTATTTATTCTTCACGTCCGAAGTTTCAGATTGCATCTGATTGTCGTCTGTTTATGTACGAGCTTGCGCAACGATCCGATCGGATGATCGTCGGTACCAACGACGAAACCCCGCTCGATCGTTTTGTCCCCCTCCCTCCCTCCCGCCCCCATTGCAAATGTCCCTTCGACGCGGCATTAAAACGTATATATCGATTCACGTTCGAGTCTCCCAGAACTCCCGAAGGCTTTTTCGAAGTAATAACATGCGCAATGGGCTTCGGGACTCCTCGGGTGATTGCGAGAGAGTCGGACTCGTGCGATCGACGGCGAGTAGTCGAGGAGGGGGGGGGGGCTGAGGCGGTTTTCGGAGAGGGGGGCGCGGGGGGCACGGTTGCAAAAGGAGCACGATCGAACGGGGAGAGAAGGTGGATAACGCGGTTTTGCTCGCGAGGAGAGCCTGGCGAACCGAGTTGGCGCCCTTGGCAGCGAGCCTTGCCCCGGTCGCGACGCTGCCCCCCTTCGCCCCCCCAAGCCCCACGCTGCTCGACTGCCGTGCCCTCTTTGTCTCGCGCTACTCCCTCGCCGCCCGCTGCTGCTCCACCTCCACATTTTCCTACTTCTTCTCTTTATGCTCTATACCTTCTCCGCCGTCCCCCCCTCTCCTCCTCCTCCTTCTTCTTCTTCTTCCTCGCTGCTTCACCTTCTTCGACGGGAAAAAGCCCCCCCCCCCTTCTCTCGCCCGATCTACCACCTCCCACGACTCTTTCTCTTGGCTCTTTGCAATGTATTCCGTGGGGGCATGCTTCGTGAACCATACTTTGTAGGTATGGGAGCTTCGATATCTCGTACCTGTGGGTGAACGAGAGACGCTGTGTCGGAAAAGGAAAAAATATGTTTTTTCATTCATTATTTTTAGATGGAAAATTAAAACTCATTTTTTATTTACTCTTTTTTTTTGTTAATTTTTCGAAAATTCCGATGATGCATTATAACTTTTTCATTTCTTATTTTTAGTGTCTTATTTTTAGGGTTTTTTTCGCAGGTTTTCGCATTGATAGAGGAAAGATGGAAAATATTTCCTTTTCCGTTGATTTTTCGAAAATTTCGATAACGCATTAATTTTCCATTTTGTGAAACGACTTCGTTGGTGTTGGAGTATCTGTATCGAACTGTGTGAACGAGACGTTGTGTCGGGAGGAAGAAAGATTTTTTTAATTTCATATTTTTAATGTCGGTGTTTTTTTTTCTTTTTTTTTTGCGGGTTTTTGAATTGATAGAGAAAAGATGAAAAATATTCTTTTTCGTCGATTTTTGAAAATTTGAATGATTTTGCATTAATTTTCCATGTTATGAAATATCTTGTGTTATTATTTAGTGCAGACCTGTAATGTCGAGCTGACAAAACAAGATGCTTTATCGAAAGATAAATGAAATCATTAATGAAATGAATGATTTTCTTATTCTCATTCAACATCTTCGTTCTTTCTTTTCGTTTGCAATTTTTTTGGCACTGCACAGCATCGATGGAAAAAAGACAAATAAATAAATATTTTCGTTGATTTTCAAAATTTTTGGTTGATCGGCCGAATGAATTTGAAACTTGGCGCAAAAAAAAAGGTTTCTTCTTATTTTGAGTCTCGTCTTTTGATTCATTTGGTTTGTTTCATTTTTTTAATTTAAGTCTCATCAGCATCGTAGAAGATACAAGAAAATCATGTTTTGCCGAATTTTCGGAAATTCTGTTGCATCGCGCATTATTAGAAATTCGAACCAACAAATGAGTGAAAAATGGTGAATGAAAAAAAAAAAAAAAAAAAAAAAATCGAAGAATTTAGATTTTTCCTTACTTTCTCTATTCGGAGACTCGAGACCTTGGTCACGTTTCGCATTTCGTTAGAGCGGTGCTCCGTGTGTGCCACAGTCACGAATAGAAAGACGGCGTTAGTTCTTTCTCTTGTCTCGTGACCGATCGCATTCCACCCGAGAAGAACAAATGACTCCCGGGAACTCGAGCGGCCCGGAGTCGGAATCGGTCATTGCGCAATTTACGTGTTTTTTTTTTCTTTTCGTTTTTCGATGATTACTGATTCATCAACTCTCATCCGTATTATTATACATACGGATACATGAACGCACGAACACGCACACATGTACATTAGGGTGACCGACGAAAAACAAAACTTTAGAAAACTTTGATTTTTCGCATAATTTCGCATTTTTTCGAAAGATTATTATCGCCGCAAATAATGAAATAAAATTTCATGCAAAAAGAAAAGAAAAAAAAACCAAGATGGCAACCAAGGTGTGTCTTCCAGACCTTTTGAGAGTTATCCAATTTGTGGGTGTCGGTGGAAGTTTCTATAACATGACAACCGACGTATAGAGCGCCCGCGCCGCAAACTCTCCGGCTACCGTAATGTGTCCGGGCGATGTATCACTTTCACGAGGAAGAAACGGGCAAAACCGGGGTTGTTCGCACGCTCCCACGGTGTTACGTCTGTGTTTCATCTCGAGCAACCGGGATAGTCTCGAAATGCAACGTTATGTATATATATGTGCACACTGTTTAACGAATAAATTATAAATGCGTAGGTCGTGGATATATTATACATATATATATATATATATATATATATTTTAGGGTGGTCCTTAAAAAAAAATATCGCTACCAACCTTCCAAATGATTCTAGACTGTGGAAAAAGAAATTTTTGTATTCTTTTTCGATTTATTAATTTACCTTCTGCATTGCCTGAATTCATTTGAAAGTTTTTAAAATTTTTTTTTATTTGCGAAAACGATCGGGAAAGCAATCTGAAAAAAATATATGTTGTAGAAAATTATACCAAAAAAACAAGAAAAGAAAATTTGGCAGCTACCGGGCCAACATAACCTAAAAAATCAAAAATAAAAATGATTTTTCATTTATTTTTAGGTTATTTTTGCCGGATAGCTGCCAAAATGTTTTGGTGTTTTTGTGGTTATGTTTTTATAATACACATTTTTTTCCGATTGTCATTTTCTGCCACCGTCTTTTTTTTATTGAATTCGAAAATATGACGATAAATGATTATGAACTGAACTTTCAAATGAATTGAGGCAATGCAAAGGGTGAATTTCAAAATCGGAAAAAAATGTGAAAATTTCTTCTCCCATGGTCTAGAATCATTCGCAAGATGGGTAGCGATACGTTTTTTTTTTTTAAGAACCACCCTAATACATATATATATATGACTGTATCCAACTGTGTTCACCGCGTTGGAAAACTGGAAAACAAGAAGATGACGCGAGAAAGGATGTGCGTGCGTGAATTGAAATCACAAACGAGCCTGTTCGCGTCTCGCTTGTTCCACATATCCAGAACAATCGTGTAACTCGTTGGATCATAAACTCGGCTTATAGTTTTGCGATGGGCGCGAACAAGTCTGTCATCTATTGTTCGATAGACCGCGATAAATCCGACGAACCCCGCGCGCGACTCGAGCTTCCGCGTCGTCGTTGTCGTCGTCGTCTCCCGCTGTCGACGGGGGTTCTCGAAAGAGAGTGAGAGAGAGAGAGAGAGAGAGAGAGAGAGAGTGTGTGTGTACGTTCGCGTGGGTATCCCATCCGATATTTCACTTGTGTTCGGCCGATAAAGCGTAGTCGGCCGTGATGTTCGTTTCTGTTATGCCCTTTTCCCGCGAGAAATTAGATGATCCACGACTAACGGAATATATTGTTGGAAACAATGAGAATCTGGCTGCTCGAATGTGGGTTAATAACGTATATATGTACACGCGTGTATTTTCTTCCCGGCCCCCTCCCCCCACCCTTTTTCAATAGCGGAACGCGTATTTAGAAAAAACATGTATAGCTAAAAATTATAGTTCATCGAAAAAGAATAAATTTCATAGCTTAACGGTTTATAAAACGAAAAAAAAAAAATTTTAACTAAACCCGCTCGGACCTGAATGCGTATAAAAAAGGAAAATTCATTAGTTAGATGCGTATTGAAAATAAAAATAAATAACTGATGGCTTCATTTTTAAAAAGCGTATGGACTAGGAGAAAAAAAATATCATTTCAACGCATATTTACAAAAAAAAAAATGTTTTTCATAGGACCCGACCGCCTATTGAAAAAAAAATTGTTCAAGAGCATGTTGGGCACGCACACGATAAGGGCATTCTGTAGTAGTCATTCAGATTTGAAAAAAGAATTTTTTTTTTTTTTCAATTTCAATTTTGGATTTTTTTTTTTTCTAAAAATATCATTTCTGTTTTTAGGTCACCGTTTTTAGGTCCAGCGTATTCGATAAAAAAAAATGCAGATATATATTTCACAACCCGAACGCGTAAAATCGAATAGAAAAAAAAACAAACAAATGCCTAACGCATAAAGCCGTGGAAAAAAGCATGAAAATATTTTTTTCGTGTCACCGAACGACGCGTCAAAATTTGGCCCCGTAGTAGACGCACGATTTTTGCGCTAACCGGCGCATCACGAAACGTTATTGTGCGCGCGTACCAAGCTGTTTGCTGGACCGGAGAACGCGATTCGCGATTCTCGCGAATTTTCCTAGCGGTAATTCTCACGCGCCTCCCCCTCGCTCTCGCGCTTCCTCGCTCGCGTTCGCGACCGAGTGCACGCTCGGCCAAAACGTCCGTTACTCGAACGTCGGTACGCCCCATATAGATACACGCGCAAAGAGAGTATATACCGCGCTTCTCCGACCGGGTGCAAAAGTACCACATCTTCAGCAGCAGCAGCAGCAGCAGTGCGCAGAAGCAGTTGCACCGATCCCACAGCAGCAGCATCGCGCACGAAGGTTTACACGCGGTTGAATTTGTTGGGTCGGGATCGGCCGCGTAGAACCCGATCACAGGCTTCGAGAGGCGTTACTCCGTGAAAATCTATGCCACGTCAGACTCAACCGACCTCGTAAACAATTTTTTTTTTCATTCGCTATTGATGTATATTGTATCCCAACGTTCGGCAAAAAATTGACAAAGATAAAACACGTACTTCAACTTTTTATAATACCGTATCAAGAACTTTTTTTTTTGTATATTGACAAGTTTGCTTTCTTTCGAAAAACGAGTTATTTCTGAAACTTTTATCAATAAACTGTTTTTTGCTACAGTTTTTGTCATAATTTTTCTAATTAAATCCTAACGTTCCTAATTAAAAGCTGCTTTCTGTAATTTTTTCTTCAGATAATGTACATCGACAGTTAAGTAATCAGAAGGGCCGAGGGGGGAGGGGTTATCAGAGCACCCCCTAATAACGACTTTAGAAGCAAATAACTCGTGATGCCCTTCAGGGTCTGATTGGGAAGGTCATACAATATTATTCGTTGCGTTTTAGGGAATCTATATTCGAGAGCTACTCACTCAATAGAATTTCGGATGGAAATGTAATTCGAGTACACTTTTCAATCTGCAGAAGGGCGGTCAAAAAAATGTTTTTTTTTCTTTTAATATTGTCATTTCTGTTTTTGGGATTTCGATATGAGCGTTAGGCTTGAAATTCGGAACGAGCAATGTTCGGAAAGGCCAAAATTCTGAACGCCGCAATGTTTGGAACGGGACAATGCACGGAACGGTCGAGATTCGGAATACGTAGATATATATAGGTATAGTTGCGTAGGTACCTCGTCCGCCGCCCGCGCGAGACTACATTGCCCGACTTTCGAGCTTTCCCACGCGTAAACTATCAATGTTAGATGTATGCCGTCGTGGACTTTTTTTTTAGCAAATCCAATTCTCCGCAACATTGTTCATGTAATCTTTTGGGCTAAATAGCGTTTTTCAGCCAGCGTTTTCACAGGAAGATAAAAATGTTTCGATTCTCTGCAATACATTTAAATCGATCTAATTTAATATTTTTCAGCTATGTTCTATATATACGAATATTTGCTGCATTAAAATAACTAGCTATTGTAAAAATCATACGGCAAGAAAAAAATAAATTAATAATAACAATAATAATAATAATAATTTCGAAAAAAATCGGCTAAATGTTGCTTTCGTCGTTGTTATACATTAACTCTTTGTCTCAGATTTCGGTCCCGCGGGGACTCGTTGACTCGCTCGCACGGTCGATGATTATCTTGGAGAAGCCTCTCGCGCCGCTATGGCCGCACGAGGTCACTCGGCCCCCGCATCACAAGAAACGAAATCCCGTAAATCTCGCGGCCGCGGTTTTGCGATCGTAAAATCGCGTATACAAGCCACGCGGATTCTCGCGGTTTTACGTATCAAACACACACACACACACACATACACGTTAACCCGTGAACCATTGCAGACGTTTCGAGACGAGGTTCTCGCGGGTTCTCCAGTTCGTTCCCCGGAAGAAGATCCGCTTCTGGACAATGCGCCAGGACTCGTCCTCTCTGGCGCAGTCCGTCCGTCTGTCTCGCTCTCGTTCAATCTCGTTTCGTGCTCGCTTTCAACGAGATCCGGAAACCCAGATTCGTCGCGTGCACGACACGGCGCGGGTGGGCGAAAACGGTATCGCTAGCCCGCACACACACACACAAATACACATACACATACACACGAATACTATAGGAAATAGTGATTTATTAATTATTACTGATTTATAGGCACGGTGTTACTTATAGTCATTTTAGTCCTTGAAGTCCTTGAAGTTCTGGAACTGTCCTTGAATTTTAGTTGTCTTCAAAAATCCTGGAATGTCCTTGAATTTCACTTCATGTTCTTGAATTTTTTATTTCCCCACAATTTGACTTTCTTCGAAAAGATATATATTATTAAAAGTAATCCTACAAAAATGTCCATCTGTCAGTTTTGCTGAGAAATATCATTGTACATATTCGTGCGTGACGAATGGATTATTTTTAAACTGATTCCAACATGAGCAAAAACGATTATTGAAACAATAGGATACATTATTGTACTCGTACGATTTAACGTTTTTCGATGAGTATCGAAAAAAAATGCAAAGAGCCACGAAAATGTACGCACGCGAGGGGTACCGTAAATTCACATTCGATGCTTTCAAAGGGTTATAGGGTTCACACAGTCAAAGTTAACGAGAATTATAGTGATAAATTCAAATTTTTTAAAAAATTAAAAATGACCCAAAATTCTAACGTCTAGATGGATTTGGCCCAAATGCAATAACCAACCAACTGTGTGTCTACAAATCTATTTTCGAACGACCATCCAGACAAACATCCGAAAACTTGCCATCGCTAAAGTCATAACGTCGTTTCTAGTGGTAATTTGAAAACAACACAAAATCCGAATCGCAATTTGAATCATGCCGAAAATTATAGTCAATTAGGATATTCTGGAGCTGCACATGTCTGCAAAATTTTGGGACTGGAGCTAGAACCGTTCTCGAGTTACAGACGTTTGAATTTTGGAAGGCCATTACAAACACACACACACATACACACAGCCAAACACACATCCGGACATTTTCTCCCACGAAGATATCGGAAAAAAAAAATTTCCCACCGTCCCTAAGCTTCCTCCATGAGGAAGCACGACAGACTTGTGTATACCTATAGGTACGTGATAGGTAAAACATGATGCACGAACTTGTTTTGGAGCGGTTGGTGATATAGTGTTTGCGTTAGGATTTTTTTTTTTTCATGATACAAGTAGATCGGTGTATCGGTGAATCGAAACTTTCGTTTTCTCCGTAACCCCGAGACTTCGTATGCACAACCGGCGACGATCTACATTCCATTACGTTTCAGACTGTGTGTGTGTGTGTGTGTGGCGACGTATTAGCTGGAACACAATTGATTCGTCCCGGGTCTATATCTATATATGTTTGCACGTATTTATGTATGTATCTGGACGCAATCTATGTGTGTGTGTGTGTGTGTGTATCGGGCGCAGCAAGTTTTATCCCGATAATGAGTGGGAAGTTGCACGAAGAACCCTGAAGCACGAGTTGGCAAGCAGATCGATGGTTCACACACACGCTGAGGTCATCGCTTCGTCGAGATATGTAACAATCAATGTAAATCTCATGGCCTCTGTCTCCACGGTTGGTTTTCGTCTTCCACGATGAAGACTTTGCTATAATAAACAACGATCATCCCACGCAGGGCCGTTCATTTAATGATTTAATGTATGTCAAATACTTTTTGGACTGAATAATAATGGATTTTACCGGATTCATCGAATATTTCAATTGATTGCGAAATAATAATTAACGTAAATTATTCATAATTTTGTTACGGAAATGTAAAAAATATTGATTCTTGGGTGATAAAATTAATCATGGTTATTTGTTTGAAAAAGTATTTTGAATATATGTATTTTCATCGATGAGATTTTTTCAGCACGTTTTTTTTTTTCAACTTTTTGTTTTTTTTTCTTTCATTTGTTGATGCTCTTTTTCTTTGTGCGTCCAGATGCGCTTGAAATTTACATTTCTGTCGATGGCTATATCGATTTAGAAAGTTTTTGGAGATCATTACTCGGTACATCCGGAAAAAAATATATGTATACATTAGGGTGTCCCTTGATTGGATCATTATGGATTGTTAATGCTCTCAACACCTCTAGAACGATTGTATATTTATATTTAAAAAATCTGGGCCTAAATTTCAGATCTTCACTATGTACATCATTAATCAGTGCAATCGAGCAATTGAAATTTTCCATTTGAATAACATTACAGTTTTTGCGATTAAAATAAATAAAATTCGTATAAAATTTCTCAACAATTAAGAAATAACTCAAATGTTCTGTTATTCGACCATTGATTCTGGATATTCAATGAGCCCCACAGAAAAATATTTGAAATTTGTTTTCGTTTGATTACTAACCATCCGTGAATAATAATACTTGCACCCCCCCCCCCCCTGCCCCCCATTCCTGATGGACTAACACTTTTGGTAGATCTTTTCCACCTACATATCGACTTTAATCAATCACGTTTGGAAAGATCACGTTACTCCACTCTGCCATGCACATGATAAATGACAAGTCAGACGAAAAAAAAAACAATTTTTCTTTCTATCTTTTCTTTATCTCTCAGATTCAAAACCGAGGTACGTTGTATATGTGAGTATGTGTTAGTGTGTGTGTGTGAGTGTGTGTGCATTGTCGATATTAGATAAATCATCGCTATGACGCTCGACCTGAGCTTATTGTACTAAACAGCTCGTGTGTGCCTGCTCGGGTTCGTGGAGAAACCATAGAAAATAATGAGACCCGAGGTGAGAGCATCAATCCATCGTGAGCGATACGCCGAAAGTATATATACGTCGTTAGGATTGTAAACTTTCCCATCCCCTTTCACCTTTCCATTGTCCCACCCCCCCCCCCCCATTCCCCCCACCCCTCATTATCGACATCTCCGTTTCATCTGCATCCGCACGCAACCTCGCGACCTTAAACTCGACCCGATATTGGTACAATGTCCCAATGTAGCGACGAATCCCCCCCCCCTTTCGCTCGTGTAATACCCCGTTGCCCACTTCCATCGATGCACAATGCATTTCGTCAAATTTTTCCACGTGCAAATAAAAATAACGTCACATATATACCGGAACCGTCGATTCCTCAAATTAACACTTGGTCTGAAAACCTTTTTTTTTCTCTGGCACCTTTAAACTGTTAAAGTGACTCGAAAAATCTGAAAAAAATTCACGAAGGTTCGTCGAGTTTCGAATTTATCCATCACCGATGGCCAATTTCCTCAAATTAATTTTTTTTTTCAAATCGCAAAAGAAACAAAATCACTATATTTTATTACCCAAGATAATAAATCTTCCGGTACGTGCTGAAAAAAAAAACAAGGACAATAACACGAGCGACATGCGTATCCTGTAGCCATATACGTTTCTTTCCCTCACATCCTGCCACATTCCCGTTGCCAATTCCCAGAACGAACTTCCCCCTTCTCTTCCCCCCCCCCCAACCCTCCTATCAGCTGCTTCTTTCATACTCGTTGCAATAATTAACCCTCGAATAGTTTTCGTCGAGTGTGACAGCTGATTGTGGATCCGAACTTGCATCTTGCACGTTGCAAGATGCAAGTTTTATTGCATGGGCTTCTTCTTCACGACCGTATTCCGTGTGAAAAAAAATCCATTTCGGATGAATGCAGCATAAATTCATGATGGATTCACCATGGATTCACCATGAATAATTCACCATGGATACACCAATTTTTATTTTTTAGTTTTTTTATTGCACGAACGTAATGGTGAACTCATGGTAAACTCATGGTGAATGCATGGTGAATGCATGGTAAATGCATCGTGAATGCATGGTGAATTCATGGTGAATGCATTGTAAATGCATAGTGAATGCATGGTGAATTCATGGTGAATCCATGGTGAAACCATGGTGAATCCATGGAGAATTCATGGTGAATTGATTGTGAATAAATGGTGAATTCATTGTGAATACATGGTGAATCTATGGTAAATCCCTGGTGCATCCATGGTGAATTCATGGTAAATCTATGGTAAATCCCTGGTACATCCATAGTGAATCCATGGTGAATCCATGGTGAATCCATGGTGCATCCACGGTGAATCCATGGTGAATCCACGGTGAATTCATGGTGAATCCATGGTGAATTCATGGTGAATTCATTATGAATTCATGGTGAATTAATGTCGAATTCATGGTGAATTCATGGTGAATTCATTATGAATTCATGGTGAATTCATTATGAATTCATGGTGAATTCATGGTGAATTCATGGTGAATTCATGATTAATGAATTTTTTTACACGGAATTGTTTATGGTCCCGTGTGTGCGTGTGTTTATGTGTATGTGCATATTTGCATTTTGCATCCCACAACTCATACGGCTCATCGCGTCAACCTTCACGGAGACCAACGGTCCACCTACTTTGCACGGCTTATTCACCCGCGCACGTTCTATATATTTTTATCGTGTGTGTGTGTGTGCGGCGACCGCGCAACGAGATGAGTATGGGAAACTGCAAGGCGGGGGCGGAGGCGGGGAGGGGGGGGGTCTATCCCGGAGGCAAGCTCTCCACCGTTTGCCGGTCGCGCGGGTTCCTCTCACCCGATATATCCCTCTTTCGTGCGGCTCGAAGCCTGGGCTATTCGCACGAAGGACAGGCAGACGTCGTGTCTGCAAAGCGGCTTCTTGAGCTGCCGGCCGAACCGTTACCTAACCTTCCTCCACCCCGGCATACTCTCTTCCCTCTGCTCTTTGTCGTGTTCCGCGCTTCTTTGCCACCTTCGTTGGCCGTCAACCTTCCACCTTGGTCACAAACGACGTGAAAAAAAATATAAAACAAAAAGATGAAGTAAAATGAGAACGAAGAAAAAAAATTGCTCTCTCTCTCTCTTTCTTTCTCTCTGGCCTCTGTTCTTTGTTGTCCCACATCGCGAGGAATCGCGTTTGTTAGCCGCGACGGTCCCATTGGGAACTCGTGACTCGAGCCTCAATCGTCATTATCGAATGATGATTCATTTTTTTTCTTTCTTGAGATAAAGAATCATGAAAAATCGGTGAAACAGATTGATGAAATTTTTTCCTTTTTAACAATTAATCGTGAAGAATGTAAAAATAGAATTTTTGTTTAACTCGTTGAGGATCACACCTCCGAGTAATAAAATATCGGTCACATGGGTCCAGCGGACCCCACTCGAAAATCGAATCGATCTGCGTTATTTTTAATGCATCGACTTAAATCTTGCGCCAAACTTCAATTTGACATGTTTTCTAAATATTCCAATAGTTTTTGTCTTCTATTTGAGATTTATGAGTAGTCAAAACACGATGAAAAAAAAATTCATGAAATCAGACTTTTTTTTACAAATGATAAATCCCGAAAAAAACTCATGTTTGCTGTATGGTTAAAAAAATCTTACGCCATTTTGCTCGTGAGATATTTTATCTTTGAGCAATAAAATAGAGCTTTTATAGACTTTGGAAAAAATCGTATATTCATTTTGAAGTTTGAACTCGAAGACTTTCGGTCGATGTTGAAAGATGGAAGTGGTACATTCAAATGTACAAAACGATCTTAAAAAATAGTATTTTCATTGCATAAATACCAGTGAAGTTGGTCAAGGGTCCAGTGGACCCCGAGTGGCCGCAACGGATTAACTGAAAAAAATAGGTGTTGAAAATAAATGAAAAATATCATCTCGATTCAATATTTCCACACGAATTCTCCATTGTTTTCGATTTGTAATTCCACACATACATTTTTTTTTTTTTGAACTTGAAATAAAAAAAGGATTGTATTTATTTCATATATTGTATGGATAGCCATTGACAAAGTATCGTTCTCATTCCAAGAAAACTATTTTATCGTTGTAAAATTTATGGACAAATGGGTTTTGTCCGGTAAAAAAAAAATTATTTCGTAAAATCATTTCTCAGAGCTTTCAATGAAAGAAAAACAAATTTCAGATCTGCATTTACAATATATAGATATAATAAACGTTTAGATGAAAAACATATGCCTCCATGGGATTGAGGGAAGCATCAGTCAGATCTGTCAGATTTTTGAATTCACGAATGCAACTATATATGACCGCGTGCAACGTGCCACATTGTGGCCGAACACAAGATTTTCTCGCGTAACTACCGTGGTAAAGTTACCCATATAGGTGTAACGTCCGAACTATTATCAAAACCACGCACCGTTCGTCGTTTATCGAGATGAGCGGTTGTGCGGAATCGACACGAGAGAGGCCAATGGGCGACGACGTTCCCTCGTTTACCGTTTACACTCTCGAGTCGATTTTGTTTCATATCGTTCGGATTTTACGAACGTCTTTTCGCGGTAACGGGCGTGTGCATTTATCGCACTTGGAAAATCTTTTGCATACACACGTGAATATCGAATGGAAAAACTGATTGCCCACGTGAATATGGACTCTTCCGCAATCGTTTGCTGAGATTCCTTCGGGTTTTATCGTAACTCATTCGTAATCGTTTGTGATTGTTCCTCGCGATGGTCGATATCCGATTCGATCGTTTCCTCGCATTTTATTTATTTTATTTATTTTATTTATTTTATTTATTTTATTTATTTTATTTATTTTATTTATTTTATTTATTTTATTTATTTTATTTATTTTATTTATTTTATTTATTTTATTTATTTTATTTATTTTATTTATTTTATTTATTTTATTTATTTTATTTATTTTATTTATTTTATTTATTTTATTTATTTTATTTATTTTATTTAATGAATAAAATCGTCATTGTTGGATGATCATCCGTTTATATCCCACATGCGAATTCAGCAACAAAGGAATGCTCGTTCGTTTGGGCTCTTCAGATTTCTGCCGAGCAGACGCGGACACAACCGGAAACCGGGTCGCAACTATTTTTTTTTTCTATTTTTTTTTCCGAGTGAAAAAATGTCGAAGTCGGTGTCGTGAAGAATTTTGAAACTCAGCGAGTGTGCATGCCGAGTTCCACCCGCGGAATCAAAAGCACTTCCTGTGTTCTCCGTTGCAGATTGAAATGCAGATTATATTCTTATCGCCCGAGACGTTTTGTCGTTGAGGTTTTTTTGTTCTTCCTCAATGACTGGGACGAGATGTTTGAGTCGGTGTCACGTGTGAATGATGCATATAATCGTTTTGTCAAAAAAATAATAATAATAATAATAAAGATGAGGAAGTGAGTCTCGTGTGACCGTTTCTTTTTTTTTTGTTTTGGAATAAGAGAGAAACGAATATTTGGGGACTGTTTTTAACCTCAAAACTCATGACTGGGGTACGAACTCACCCCACGCGAATTACTAAAAAATGCGCTTTTTACTTGTTTGTTATGTTTTTCAGTCTTTAAATGGATTTTTTTCATTAACTCAATGTTCATGAAATTAAATTAATGGAAATTCTGGAACAAACGGATCGAACTTGAATTACGGAAAATTCTTTCAACGACTTCTCATCATCAAAGATTCTATCTTATACATTGACAAAGCGATGATAATAATGCACAGGAAAAATAATAGCAATGTAAAAAAAAATGGTACAGTGAAATTATCCTGGACGTGAGTGGTCGTTCCAAAACGTCGGTAATGCAGAAACTCTTATCGAAAACCGCGAAACGAAAAATATCAACGTAAAACAAATGAAAAATAAATCTGTCTTTGAAGACAAAAATGCTGTCTGTAACGATTATATGACGAAAATAATTACAAACAACGTAAAAACGATGATAATTCACAATAATATTCATAACGTCCGACAATCATCTCACAGAAACACAAAGATACATCGGCGATACAGCCATTGTCCTCACGTTTTCGCGCATGCGCATCGATGTTTTCCAATAATCTAAAATATAAACAAGCTGCAAGCTGAAACTTGCAAATTGCTTCCTCATAATTTTGAGCAATGTACAAATGGAACATTACAATTTGCTTCCTCTAATCGTAGGTAATGAAAGAAGAATCCTTTATTCCTTTTTTTTTTAAATACCGGCAGTGAGATTCGAACACGCGACCTTCCGATTGAGAGTCAAGCGCTTTACTGGATGAGTTATCGGTTAGTTGAAAGATTTGTTACAAAAAGTTTATATAACTGTACCACTGATTAGTTTTAGTGGCAATCGAGTTGGGGTTATACCGACTAAACATTGATTACCTTCAACAATTCATCGGCGACATAAATTTGTACGCTTCTGTAACAGATATATTTCTTTGATGACGGAACTATCCATGTGCTACTCTTGTATACGAATCTTGCGGCTACTGTGGCGCATACCAATCGCCGGCAAACAAACTTTTGTTGCAATAACGTAGAGACATTTTTGTGCGGGTAAGATCGCACGATGCGCGCGGAGTGACCTTTGCTCGGATGTGGACCCGAAGAGCCGTCGTTGACGACGGAGTCGCGGTCGTGACACGTCCGTGACACTCCCGGTGGACGCGCCTAGACGACGACGAAGAAGAGGACGACGACGACGACGACGACGACGATTGATGTTCCGAGATGTAATATGCGGTTTGCGGGCCTTGGGGCTGCGTTGAAATCGAAGCGACAAGTGTCAGAGAGCCAAAGGTACATACCGGCCGGACTATCGCTTCCTGGAAGGTCGAGAGACCGGTCGTCGAGACACCGAGGAGCAAAACGCATTCTCGCCGCATCCTTCCGCGCGAAGAAACGCGTCTGGCTAACGTTTTTTTTTTTTGCTTTTTGTCTTTTCTTGTTCACGCGCCATCTTGCTTTTTTCGACTCTCGTTGATTGTATCTCGCGTTTGATAAATTGTACACGTGCGAACGGAGAAAAAATTAAATTTATTGTGATTTACGTTGATTGTGATTTTTTTTTACCGAAAAAGAAAAAAACATTCATCGTTGACTACGATTTTGTTTTCGGTTGACGGTTAAAAAAATTCGATAATCGTGCAGTAACACAGATTTTCTTTTTCAAATTTTCTCCAAATTTTCTTTTGTTTTGAAAACTGAAAATTTCGCAATAAATTTTGGGAAAAATTAAACAATAATATGTATTTTTTTTAACGAAGTTTATCGTTATCTTCTTAGTTCCTTTCTCTGTTTCGTCAACTTGGCTACGGAATGCACACTCGCTGGGAAAAAAAAGAAAATTTCTAGAAATCATGAAATTCGAAAAAGTCGTAACATTGCACGCTTGCCAAAAATGCAGCGATTGGACATTTTTTTTTCGTTACTCAATTCCATGTTTTTCTCATATTTCGTTTTTAATTGAATTAAAAAACAAGCGGATAGCGAGAGAGAGAGAGAGAGAAAGAGAGGTCGATGAGGTGGAATTTTCATGCGGCTCGCGACAGAACCGCCGCACACGGCAGAATCGCGCATTCCGCGAGAAACGACGTATACATACGTGTCCCCGATCTTTCCGCGTTCTCGGCAGGACGAAGAAGCCGCAAAGCCGTTCGTCTCGTGGGTTAGCAATGGCTGTGCGTCCTCGGAGAACTTACCATCGACGCGGTTCTTTGGCCCCGGGGGGAACATAAGCGTCGAGCATTACTCATTGTCGTCGCTTAATTGCGCAATCGATGCACCAGTTCCGCGTACACATGCTTCCACAATTGATCCGGCATACTCGTACGACATACAAATGTTTCGGTTAAAAATGGGTTGTACGATTGCCTGCGACGATATTAAGGAAAAAATTATATTCACCCGGGAAAAGGGCATGTGGGGGCCACTTTGACCCCGGCGCCCGGAATATACAAAAAAACGTCACTGGAATGACAAACAACGACTTGGGAATGGAAACAAATTGTCGAAAATCCCGAGCGTTTATGTTAAGCCATTTTTGCCTCATGGATGTTAGATTTTTTACGTAGGGCGATGATGCTCATAAACTACTCGCTTGTTATTGCCCCCCCCCCCCCCGCGCACTCTCTCTCTTTATGCGTGAAGCTTTGATTGAGTAGAAAAAAAAATCCGTGCTCCATAGGTTTAGATTTTTGACTTTACATACAAAAACTTTGACTTCACTTCTGAAAGTATCAACTTTACATTTGAAATTTTCGACTTTACATTTGAAACTTTCAACTTTACATTTGAAATTTCCGACTTTGCATTTAAAAATTTTCAACTTTACATTTGAAATTGTCAACTTTACATTTGAAATTGTCAACTTTACATTTGAAATTTACGACTTTACATTTGAAATTTTTTACTTTACATTTGAAATTTTTGACTTTACATTTGAAATTTTGACTTTACATTTGAAATGTTCAACTTTACATTTGAAACTTTCAACTTTGCATTTGAAATTTCCCACTTTACATTTGAAATGTTCAACTTCACATTTGAAATTTTCAACTTTACATTTGAAATTTTCAACTTGACATTTGAAACTTTCAACTTCACATTTGAAATTTTCGACTTCAAATTTGAAATTTTCGACTTTACATTTGAAATGTTCGACTTTATATTTGAAATGTTCAACTCTACATTTGGAATGTTCAACATTGCATGTGAAATTTTCGACTTTAGATTCGAAATTATCGGGTTCACACGTGAAGTTTTCGAATAAAAATAATCGACGAAAAAGTTCTACGTCGATGTTCTCCCCCATCGCTTTGGCTCCGTAGCCGGTAAGCGCAGCAATCGCACCGGTGCGTTTCGGGCTCACTGGAAGAGTGCTGCTTTTGCCACCTATGCACTCGCGAACAGCCGTACAAGGGACGTACTGCAGCAGGCTGCGCTACTCGCATCGGCAAGTCTCTCGAAACCCGATGCAGCGCACCGGCTGCAACTCGCGCGTTCGCGTCTCGTCGTGCGTTGCTGCGTGGTCGACTTGCATTCCATCTAGCCACGGTCACGTGTGGACTTGGCTCGGAACATGATCGCAGATGCGTGTTTTTCGTTGTTTCGCGAAATTTTTCGGAGAAACGGCGAACAAATACAAAAAAATAATAAAATATTGAAGCTCATGAATTGTGAAATTTGTGAAATTTTCAAAATTTTATAAAATTATCGAAATTATCGCAAATTTGATTTTTCATTTCAATTTCCATAAGATTCTCTATTCAATTAAGAAAACAATGACTCCTTGTTCGTTAATTTATCTCAATCAGGGGCTGAGTTATGTGCTCTCAAACTTTCCATTGCACAAAAATCTGCAGTTTGTTCTAAATTCCGTGTCATCGACAAAAATCAAAATATCGAAAAATTCTTGAAATCAGGTTTGTTTTTTGTCGATACCAACAATCTGCTCGAGTTTGAACAGCATCGACGAGGTCGAGGGTCAACTGCTAGTGAAAATGTGGATGGAATGCATGACACATTATCAACTCATTTTTCATTGCGGAACACACGATTCCCCATTCCAAGTGACCTAGATATTATGCATTGCACTCACTTTGGAATCCCCGAAAATTCATACTTACCTGAAAAATTCATTTCAATGGGCCAGGACGTTTTTTTTAAGTGTTTGTTTTCCCAATAAATTGGAATTGCAACCCCAAGTGGAAAAAAAATATATAAACAATAGATAGATTATATATAGAAGTGGTCATATGTTTTTTTATATACAAACTATACATAATCTGCATAGATACCATAGATACTTATGGTATCTATGCTGATTATTTACCATAGATACGTATGGTATCTATGCAGATTATGTACAGTTTGCATATAAAAAATATATGTCCAGTTCTGAATATAATCTGTCAATTGTTTATATATTTTTTTTCCACTTGGGACAACAGACAATTTTTTAATTTTTTCTAATGTTTTTTTTGATAAATGATTTTCTCATCTCATAGAAATAAAAGTTTGTCGCCGTGGGCCAAAAAAGTTTTGGTCTTGAAAAGGGTTTGCGCGGGGCGAGCCTATTTCTCACATGTGACTCGGGGCGGCTGTACGAAGCGCGATAACCCGTTGACATTTTGATTGGCAGTTTGCGGTGCTGATCGCAGAGTCCCGCTGCTTCTGCTGTTGCTTTTGCTGTTGCTGCTGTTGCTTCTGTCCATCTTCGTACATACGATGCGAAACAACCGCTGCTCTGTTCCTCGCGATAATTCATCGGTCTCATCGTGACCACGAGCACACGCGAGTGTCGTCCCGGATACCAAGCGTTTATCCGTATCAGTCCGTATATTGCCGCGATCGCTTATCATTCATAGTTCCTCGAACAATATTTTTTCGACGACAACTCGTGATGATAATTGCGACGACCAGGACATAATATATCGTAAGAAATACCGATTTTATATTATACATCCTTCATCACAAATATTGCGAGTAAGATCCATCGTTCTCGATATTCCGGTCGATAACTTTGAAAAAGGCCGAAAAACATGTTTTTTACAGCATTTTTTGAAAATTCAAAAATTTATTTTCAGTCTCTAGCTCCCAAAATTTTCGAGATATCGAGCTAAAATTCAGTATAATGTTGTACGAGTACAGGGACATGCTCGATCCCGAATTTGGAAAAAATCCACGCGTTGCTTTTGTTTTAAAGCATTTTTAAATGTGAAAAAAACGGTCCTTACACTCTAACTGGCGCAATTTCTGAGATATCGGACTTAAATTTGGTACGAAGTTGCGCAATTATCCAAAGAGATACCCCATTGAATTTGGGCGAAATTCATCAAGCCATTCATATTTTATGGTGTTTTGAAATTTTTTCCAAAAATCAATGTCAGTGCTCTAGCTTCCATAATTTTTTAGATATCTGGCTGGAATTTAGTACGAAGTTGCACTACCATCGAAAGAGGTTTCGTATCGGATTTGGACAAAATCCAACAAGATTTTCAGATTTTATGGCGTTTTGAAATTTTTCCAAAAATCAATATAAGTGCTCTAGCTTTCATAATTTTTTAGATATCCGGCTGAAATTTGGTACGAAGTTGCTCTATCATCGAAAAAGATTTCGCATCGAATTTGGACAAAATCTAACGAGGAGTTCACATTTTATGCGAATTAGAATTTTTTCAAATTTCACATGAATTGCCCCATGTATATTGATTTCGAATTACATCACACTCACCAGGAGCCCCTCAACGTCACAAAAGTAAAAAAGGGTGCAAAGTAGAACCTTGCACATTGCTTCCCCAGAATTTTGTACCGTTTTTAAATTATTGAGATGTAAAGTAGAACCTTGCTCATGGCTTCCTTATCATTCTACACATTTGCCAAAGCTTTCTTTATGAGGAAGCCAAAATTGATTGACACATGGTTCCTCATAGAGAAATCTTTGGCAAATGTGGAGAATGACAAGGAAGCCATGAGCAAGGTTTTTTTTTGTTGAGATCTCGAAAACGCTTCATTGGAAAAATGATTCAATATAATTTTCTTTCCCAGTGACTCTAAATTGGTTTATACAACACTTTTTTCATGAGGTTCTCGCAAAAAAACGGAGAACATTTGTAAACTAGTGTTGTTTATTGTTTTGTTTTGTTATTATAAAAAAAATATATTATTTATGTGTTGTTTCATTGATTGAAAAGTTGAAAAGGATTCGAGAGCCTTGTAATTGATATGCGTGGATGTATATATGTATAGGATTGTGGCATAAGATTTTAATTTATATATATAGATATTATATATATGTGTGTGTGTGTCTATACCGCTCGAGTCAACGAACTCGTGACTGTGTGTACACATCAGGCCCAAAGAAAATTTTGCGCGTGCCGAGTAACGAAGCGAGTGAATATATTACACGGGCTTGTAACGTTCATTCTGCTCTCGTGAGACATTAGACGGGGGCGGTTAGCCACGACGGAAACCGACACTCGTGAATACATGAATATCGATATGGACCATAAAGTATATATCCGTAGTAGTGTCTCTATGATTATCGATAAAATTTCAATGTATTGTACATCGGGCTTTTAAACACGTCGAAACATATCGTGAACATAACCAACGGTACAAAAAAAACAAACAAACAAACAAACATGAAAGATACGTAATAATTATCAAGATTTTGCTCAGGTCGGATTATTATTTCATTGCTTTTGAAGCTTTGGCGATTACGAACGAATTTTTATTACATTTTTATTACATTTTTCAAAAACTTCTATACACAACTCTTAGTTCGAGTTCAAGGAGAGTCCTACATTACCGACGTCATTGGGTCGCAAAATATTTTTTTTCTTTCATTTATTTTGGAAACAATGTTCATCGATTATACTCTGTTCCTTCCGTCTATGGATACGTAATAATGTTGTCAGATGCATGAATGAATTTAAAAAAAATGGTTAAAAAAAGTCTCAAATTGAAAAGTCTCGATTTTGGAAATTATGTTATAGTATATTAAAGTTATATTATATTGACACATTTCGTATGAATAGAAAAAAGATTTTTGTTTTTGATATGAATTGTGACGACCAAGATTATGATAAAATATGGTTGACAGAAATTATGATTTTCTCAATTATATAGTATAGTAATAACACTTCTTCGATGAAATTGAATGTTAGTCATTTTCGTTTTTAGGGACCTCAAATTAAGCTAAAATGACTTTTTGCAATGTCCAAAATCATGTGATTTGATGAAATTTACGTTGAACGCTGATTGCATTGTTATTGGGTCAAGGATGAAACCGGGAACAATAGCAAGTTAATTTTTTTATTTTTTTATTTTTTCAAATTATTAACGAACGCTATATCGGGGTTAGGATGGAACACGGTCATACGTGAAAATTTCATTGGTGCTGTGTGTCTCTGTTCGAACCGTCTCATGGTGACGTGTCTGTGTAATCGAGGCAACGAATAAAGGACGGAACGACGAGTGCCCGGCTGTTGGCGGAGTGCTGCGGCTGTTGGGACGATAATGGGGGGGGGGGAGGGGGAAGAGAACGAGGTAAGAGTGAAACCGAGTTGGAAGAAGGCTCTCTCGACGACTGTGAATTGAACAACTCTTCGACGGCAAAACCCACCCACGCCTCGCGGGGAGCGAACGGACGGGGGCAACACGGGCTTGTATACGCCTATGGAAGTCGTTGAGACCGGAGAGCTCGATGCCGGGCCAACGACGAGGAGGGACCGGTTTGCCAACAATTTCTCGCATCTCTTTCGTCGGACTTCAACCGCCTCCGGCCTCATTTTTTTTTTTTTTAGTTTTTTTTTTTAATTTTTTTTCATCTTACGTTTTTATTTTTATTACTTTTTTTCATCATCGTTATTTTGCTCTTTTAACCGTTTGGCCCATGTATTTCCGCCTACCGAGAATTTAACCAAAAATCATGGAGACTTTGGAGATTTTTCTTCCTCATCTTCTTTTTCTACTTATTTTTTCTTTGCTTTTGCTTTTTTATTTTCATTTTTATTTTTTTTCATATCCAACTTTATAATCGATTCGGCAAATGTATTCGATTATTTGAAGAAACAACATACTTTTTTTTTGTCCGACCGGGCTACGTCGTGCTGAGAGCCTTGAAGCCGGATCGATCGTTTCTTCGGGCGCCATACGTTTATTTATCGTCTCGTCGAACTCGATATGTGTCAATGTGAATATATATATATATATATATATATATATATGTATTGAATGGCTATACACGTATCTAATTTTGTCGATGAAACTTGGTTGCTATCTTCGTTCGAACGAATAAGATGTGAGGAGAATGGAAATTGAGACAATACTGTAACGATTTTGCAATCGATTTCTCGTGCAAACAAAGCAACGTCGGATTTTTTTTTATTATTATTTTTTTTTCGTTGTCCGAATTGTGTGTGTGTGTGTGTGTCTTTCATTCATTTTCCATTGAATCCGGCAATTGGGACATTTCAATGCTGTACAACGATTTTGAACTTACAATTATGGAAATATAATGACTGTAAGAAGTCCCATTATAATAAGAAAAGAACACCAATGGACTTATCTGTGGTTTTGCCTAAAATCATGGACTTGATCGATTCTGTCTCAAAAGAAATGTTTTGCATCTAAATTACAAGAATCTGATTTAATCTAATTTTTTTTCGACAAAAAATCGGAAAAATATAATAATAGGGAAGTCGGAAAAATATTATGATATAATAGAATTGAAAATATTGCAAGAGTTATAAGAAATCGGAGTCAATAATTTCGGATGAGTAAAGAACATTTTCATACAAGAATTTCGTAGAAGAAAAAAAATTTATCCGGATTTTCATCCTTAAACGTGGATTTTTTTTTTCATCATTTTGTTCCTTCAAACATTTTTTTTTCTTTTACCGCGAATATTGCATCGAAATATTTTTCTTGCGAAACTACATTCAGTGTCGCAAGCAGTAACACTGCAGCTTATGTTTTTGCATTTGAGATATGCATTTACTTATTCGTCGACGTCCCATGCGACTGTTTTTTTTAATCCTTTTTTTTTAAATTGTGTGTTTTATTCATTTCTATTTTATTTCATTTCATTTTTCTTTGGTAAGCTCCTACTGTTACGCATCTACGAATCGGGGGACCATAAATCAGATTGAACCGCACTTGGCTGGTAGGACAATGTTCGAAACCGGTAAAACGCGGACTGTCGGAGTAATGGCCACCCCGATTTTATGGAAACACGCGCGCGGGTGTAGTTACCCCGCGTGTAATATAATCCCTGAAACGGTGATCCGCTGACGTCGAGACACGATCGTGGCTACCACGATCAACCCGCGCACTACATATTTCTTCAAAGATTTTCATCTTCTCACACGCCCGCGTTGTGGAATTTTGCAATGAAGTTTTTTTTTTCCTTCGAAATTCGAACAACGACCGATGTTTATCGACGTTGAAAATCGTGGGACTTACAACTTTGTCGTATTGTTTCACGAATCATCGAGTTGTATCGCTGATTGTATTTCCCGTTGTTAGTTATTTTTTCAATTTAATTATTTTTTTCTTTCATAAACTATTTTATTTTATTCCATTTTTTATTCACTAATTTCTTACGCAAGTTTGTCATTTTTTTTTTTCCGAGGTGATCGTTTGGTCGAAGCCTTTTGGACTCAAACTTATAGCTTTTAACTACAATTGTTGATCTTTTTTTTTTTGTTTATAAAACTATTCTTTGGTGAACCGTCATTTTCTTTTCCTGCTGCTCCATTTTTTTTTTTTTTTTGCTCATCGATATCACGTAAACTCATGTGTCCACATGGTTATCATTGATTCGTTGTATCAGCAGGTCCTTTCCCATTTTCACAACCACTTTTTCAAACGTCTCACTATTTTTTTTTCTTTTATCTATCGAAGCTTTTTTAATTTTCGAAATTTCCCGAGTGTGCGTCAAATTCTTCATTTCTGTCTCACATTCTACGTTTTTCGATGTCTTCATCTCATTCACATATTTTCCACATTGCTCCATCCTATACACGGACCCTTTTTCTTTTTATGCATTCAATTGGGATTTTCTTTCTGACGAAAAAAAAAATAAAATCAACAACAAGAACGAAATAAAAAATGCTTCCGGCTTTTTCGTTTTGGTCTGTCAAGTCGACGACGTATACGAAATGCATAATGCATGTGCAAGCACGTCGCAAATCTGCGGACGGGTCCTCGCTTCGGCCAAACGGCACCGTTACCAGTCTCGCATTAACGGTCGCAGATCACGCGGAGCTTATGCCACGGCGAGGTTGCGTGAGCACATTAATTCGGACCCTCGGCAGTCTCGTGCCGAGTCCCAATGTGACGCGATTTCGTATCGCGTGGGGCTTCTGGTATTCTCGCAAATTCGTAGTAATCCAAATCGCAAATTAGTAGCAATCTTGTCATTCTGCAAGTTATATATATATATATATATATTTATAACAGATATAGACACACATGTATATATACGTAGGTAGGATTTAACGATATACATTAGCGTATCGTTTTGTCGCTAGAAAAATAATTGCTATGTTCCGGCAGATTCACGGATTATGAATTGTATTGAACTACTTAACGTAAAGTCGAGTTTTTATCGTCAATATTATTACACGATAAAAAAAAATCTATACTGCTCGAAGTGGTCGATTAAATCGAATTATGAAAATTTATTATGACAAGGTCCAGAATAAATTATATCGACGATTGAATCATTTGGATAGATTTTTATCGAACAGAAAATAAACCATAGTTTATGTAAATAAATAAACAAATGAATAAATAAATAAATAAATAAATAAATAAATAAATAAATAAATAAATAAATAAATAAATAAATAAATAAATAAATAAATAAATAAATAAATAAATAAATAAATAAATAAACAAATAAACAAATAAACAAATAAATGAACAACTTTTTATGTGAACCCGATCGCCATCAATCTCCAAAAAGTTGTTAAAATCGACAACGCGTACGCATTGAGATAGGCAGCCAAAACCGCCGGAATAATAATTTACGAGCCCCAAGATTGTAGCTCAACCGAACTCGTAGAAAAAACTTTTCGTCTCGTCTTCGTTCTGTTTTTTTTTTTATTCTTCCCCTCGTCGTTCTCAATCTTTCTTTCGCTCGCCCTTTTTTATGCCTCATCATTTTTATCGTTTTTTTTTTCATCTCCTTTTTTTCAAATTTTCTTTTATTTTTTCTGTTTTTTTTTTCTTTTTTCTTCTTTTCAATTCCCTCGTGTCTTCACTCGTCATTCCTCGTGTATCCCTCTGGCGTCTCGCGCGGTCCCGACTCTGCCCCGCCGGATTGCTTTCTCACTCTCGATGACTTCTCTCCCCCTTCTCTCCGACCCGTTCGTTTATTCGTTTCGTCAGCGTCACGATCATCGCCCGGAATTACATACGAACCCACCACTCGTGTATAATACTCTCGGCCAGTCAACGAACTCAGCGCGCATTAATAACGTGATGTAATCTCCCTCCGGTCTGGTTGATGTTACAAGTCTACGCTCACCATACTTCTGCCAACGCGACCGCCGAACGACCACATGAGCACAGTGTATGGTGCACATGAAATATATCATGGATTTATATCTTCGATATTTTCTTTGTGATGATTATATTTTTGTTTATTCGGTATTATTTTTTATGAATATATCTCATTTATTCACATTTATTTGTTACATTTATATTTTATTTATAAACGTTAATTTTTTTTCATGATTTTAACCCGTTCCGGTCACTGCGGGCTTCACTGGACCCCAGGCCAACTCCATGGCCATTGTGCAATGAAAATACCATTTTTCAACGTTATTTTGTAGATTTAAATGTGCTACTTCCATTTTTCGACATCGACCAAAAGTCTTCGAGTTTAAACTTCAAAATAAATATACGGTTTTTCAAAGTCCATGAAAGCTCTATGTTTTTGTTCACAAAACGTAATATCTCAAGAGTAGAACGGGATAAGATTTTTTCATCATATGGCGAAAATTACTTTTTTTTTTTGTAAAAAAAATCAGATTTCGTGAATTTTTTTTCTCTTATCGTGCTTTGACTACTTTGAAATCAAATAGAAGACAACAACTGTTGAATTATTTGGAAAATATGTTAAATTATCTATTCCCCAATAAAAATCTATTCCCATGATCATGTTACATTAATTAAAATTTATTTATCAAGCTTCCACCAAATATGACTCATTAAAAATTTTCATGAAAATTATTGCAAATACGCTGATCCATCAGTGAAAAAACTTCTTATCGCACAACATCTTTGAATGCGGCTTAAGTACGAAAAAAAAATAGGAACGCAAAATTTAATTGTGAAATCTGTTAAATCAGAATCTCTATAAAGATTAGCTGCTCCTTAAATCACTCGTTTCTATGCCACTGATGAAAAATTAAACACATCAATGCATGCAAAATTAATTAAACTATATATATATAGATTGAACTGCACGATATACAAATTCAAGAATTATCGGGGAAATGGCGAACCGTGTGTTTGTAATACAGAATCGTCGGACCGGTACGTTTATCAAATGTGTTTCACTTGGCTGGAATATTTGTTCGGACGAAACTCAACTGCGTGTGTATGTGTGTGTGTGTATACATGTATGTGTGTGCTGACTGCATAGCAAAGCTGTGGGCTGACCGGACTGTGCGCATTCACTCTCCTTCTCGCGGCAATTAAGCGACGTGATTTAAGAGTCTCGTGGTGCTGACTCAAAGCTACTGCTCTGTTCCTGCTGCTGCTGCTGCTGCTGCTTTGGCGTTTTCGGTTTGCTTTTCTCCATGACGTATAATACCTGTTGCACTCTATACCTGTTGCTCCACAATTCCGCTTGCACGCCAGAACAAATGTACTCCAAAGACCATACAAAGTCGACTATCGTTATCCATAAATGATTCCCGCGCCGACAATAATTTAATTGGTCGGTAATAAAATTTGTGACTAATTCAAACAGCAATGATCAGATTTTCACACGGTTTCTTTTTTTTTTTTTTGAATTTATTTATTGATTTTTATAACTGAGCTTTGACGTATTTTTTCTATTTTCAACCCTCAGCTTGTACAGCTGGAGTGAAAAAGCCCCCGAGCAACATCAACCCTGATTCGAGACATTTATTCTTTATTTCTCAGAATAAATTTTTCCTTTTTTCCAACAATCACTATCGGACTATTTTTTTTTCGAAAGTAGAGTATTTGTATTGTATTGTATTGTACAATACAATACAAGTAGAGTATTTTGAGAGTATTCAGTTCAATTTTGAGATTGCAATATTAAAAACTGCGGAAATTTCGAATTTTTTATTTTACATAGTCAATTTTTCTATTTTTGCATCTTCAGGTTTTTCTTCAAAGTAAATATTTAATTTGAACCAAATAACATGTGGCACCGCTTGAAGAGCGTATACAAAAATATAAGAAAAAACTTCCAAGTCCCAAAAAATGAATTGGTCACTCGCAGCAAGCCTTTTTGTGCCTTGGGGTCGAAATGACCCCTGTGTGCCAACTGTGTTATACTCCGACAAGTGTATGTCAGTTAGAGTTTCCTTCCTTCCCGAGTCGAAATTTTCACCTTACATCTCAACTTATTCAACCTTACAAGTCTAAATTGGAAGGTAAAGTGAGTTTGAAATATTTTTTCATCTTCATTTCAACCTCAATGGGTCGTCGAAATTGTTTTCATCTTCGTTCCACTTTTCGAGGAAGGGTGACATTTTTTTCATTCGGTTATTTCTCCTGCATTTCACCTTCAGAATGAGGGTAACCATTTTTATCTTTCTTCACCTCACCTTCGATTCACCTTCAACACTTGAAGAATGATAAATAACTGCAGGTTTTTAGGGTAAAGTGAAGTTGAAACGCAAACATAATAATTGTTTGCAATTTCATCCTACTTTTAGCCTTCGTCGCCCTGGAATGTGATGTTGAAATAATTTGAAATAAAAGTAAAAATTTCGACTCGGGTCTGGTTGAAAAAAGTTTGACTATCAAATTCAAAACTCGTCTCTTTTGTAGTTTTGGCTTAATTCTCCGATCTCATCTCTGTCTCCATTTCGTTTATTTTTTTTTTTTAAGTTCCGTTGATTTATGTCATATAAATTTTTGCATCGTTCAATAAAATTGTTTATCGTTGGAACACTACTTCACACAGTTCGTTAACATTATAATCCATCATTTCAGAATCGTTAATTTTTATTATTATTTTTATTTACTTCACTATATTATTTTTTTTCTATTTTTTAACGACAATATATTCAAATGAAAAATAATTGATCGTAAAAACAAAATGACCAGTGACTAACGTGTCATTGTTTTAACGGTCATCCATATATCTTTGGTTCCCTCGAACATTTTTTGCCACCCGCGACTTATCGCGCGCAAGCGCGTTTCCGTCGAACCCGAAGGAAATTAACTCGGGGATACTTATCGCTGTTTCTACGTTCCTTCTTTTTTTGCTTCTTCGTTTTTTTCTCTTTTTTCAAATTCTTTTCCCGTCTTCTCGGCATCTTTGGCGTGTATTCGCCGAGTCTCTCGCGCGTTCTCGGAAGACCACATACCTGCGTGCTCACGCAATTCGTATTGGTTCGCATAAATGTGCATGTGTGTGTGTGCGTGTTTCTGGTGTGCGTTTGCGTATTTCACGCACTCACGGATGTTCGGTGTGCAAGCAAAACTCTACCGAGATTAACGGTCATTCACCCGTCGGACCGTCGAACGCCAAATAATTATTATTTTCACTCCCACGATATTCGTTTCGTCTTCGTGCGGATAACGGAACGAAAAAGCAAAAAAAAATGGTCATTCGCGTTTGTGCGTTGACGATACCGATGTGAATTATTTGCACATCGAGGATGTCCACTGTTTTGTTGGGAAAATTATTGATCATTCGGTTGATTGTATCGACGACACGTGTCGATTGTTTGATTTCGATATGGTTCGTCGATAATAATTAACGAATAACAGAATATCATTGTCGAATGAAAATCAGATGCGAGGGATTTTTTTTTTTTTTGAAATTATCGTTGATTATGGTTAAGGTCTACTTTTACTGGATAACGAATTAGTCGTACAATGAGAATGAGTCTATATATCTATTTTTTTGCTCTTGTGACGTTGACAATATATATGGGGCAATTCATGTCAAATTTGAAAAATTATAAATCCCATAAAATCTAAACGTCCCGATGTATTTTTCTGAAATTCGATACCAAACATCTTTCGATAGTAGTGCAACTTTGTACCAAATTTTAACCCCGAATCTCGAAAATTATGGAAGATATAGCACTTACGTTGATTTTTGAAAAATTCCAAAACGACATGAAATATGAATGGCTAGATGGATTTTGCCCAAATTCAATCCGAAACATCTTTCGATAATAGTGCAACTTCGTGCCATTTTTTAATCCGATATCTATAAAATTGCGACAGCTAGACTGCACACACCGTTTTTTCCACACCTTTCAAAATTTTTTAAAACATAAGCACTGCATGGATTTTTTTTCAAATCCAGTAACGAACATCTCCTCATAGTCGTTTAACGTTCTACCGAATTTGAGCTCGATATCTCTAAAATTGTGGGAGCTAGAGACCAAAAATCAATTTTTGAATTTTTTTCAAATCGCGTAAAAACAAAAGAATGACATGGATTTTTCTAAAAAATGTATTCATGCTATGGGCCGTGAACCCTCCACAGGTGTGACCAGTTTCAGCTTGATATCGTGATCCGTTCTCAAGTTGTGAATGCTCAACCAATGTCAAAACACACACACACACACACACACACACAAATACATACATCCGGACATTTTTTCTGAATGTACATAATTTTAAGATGTTTTGGGACATTCTGAACACGTTCTCATGAACATCTCCAAAAAAAAAATTCACTAAAACGAAGCTTCCTCTATGAGGAAAAAAACACAAAAATTTTCCAACTGAATAAAATAACAATCTTTTTTTTCGCATCTTCGTGATTGCAGCTGTAATCCGGATGGCGGGGACGTTGGTAACGCGATGACGGAAATTCAACCGTCACCGCCGGGATATCGCGGCCAGGATGAGACCCCGGGACCAACCTCTTGCAGCCCGGGGTCTTTCAAGTACACGGGTCACGTTTATCATGCCGAACAGCAACAGCAGCAGCATCATCAGCAGCAACAGCAGCAGCAGCAACAGGCCCTCGGCAGTTACCCCAGAAACAGCGCCGGTCCATACAACAGTCAGGACGATTTTATTCACAAACAGAGCGGCGGCGGTTCGACGTCAGGCTCGGGCCCCCTCGAGGAACAGATTTACACCGGCAACGGGAACTACCGTCGGAAATCCGACAGCGCCCACGACAGAAGATCATCCGCCAATGACGAAGAAACGAACAATCGTAACGTCAATAAAAAAACCACGAATACCGGTTACAACGACGGTTACAAAAAGAATACTCCGGGCTATAAAAACGACAGCGGGTACGTTTCTATTTTAGTTTCTATTTAAAAATAGAATATTCTATTTTTTTCCATTGAGTTCTTTTTAACTTTTTTCATTTATTCATCTTAATTTAATATTATATTGAGTATGAAAGTCATTTTATTGCGTGACATTTTTTCATACATGTGGTCATATTATAATATCGTAATGGAATAACAATTGGAATGGAATAGTATCATTTTAATAATATGAAATATTTTACAATTTTTTATAGACTCCCGATGTTATAATACTGTAGCATATAAAAATTTCAATCTCAATTTCTCGGTGTGTTTATATATAACCAAAAATTAATATCTGATAAATATTTATTTATTCACATATTGATATATTATAATTTTTACCGAATTTCTTTACTATGATTATTTTATCATATTTATTTTATTAACACGTTATAATATTATAATATGTACATGAAAATTTTGATGAAATACTCCAATCATAATACAATATTACATTACTTTTCAAATAATACAATATGATATTACAATTATACCATTTCATTACAATTGTTATATATCATGATATCATAATTATACAACATTCAAGACATGAAATAAGATTATTTAAAAATTGTCGATTATGTATTAACATGAAAAACCAATATTTATCAAATATTTACACATTTATTTACACATTCGTATATTATTA
The DNA here is from genome assembly GCA_963662125.1 of Diplazon laetatorius. Taxonomy (NCBI): domain Eukaryota; kingdom Metazoa; phylum Arthropoda; class Insecta; order Hymenoptera; family Ichneumonidae; genus Diplazon; species Diplazon laetatorius. The sequence continues at coordinate 10,414,278 of OY759152.1, forward strand.
TTTCGCAATGAATTTATCATTGATACACGAACATTGTTTTTTACGTTGTCAACGACAGTTACAGCGAAAGCGTCGGATTCGACAGCTTCAGTTTGCCCCTCAACGAGAGGGACGACGCATCCCCGCCACCGACTCCACCGGTACGCGATGCGTCGAGCCTCAAAGGCGTCTGTTACGGTCCAGGTCACGAAAAATATCCATCGTGGCCAAGCGCCCCCGAACGTCATTCGGACGACGATGTGCACCACACGTCGACCGGACACAGCGGCTCGCACAGGTCGAAATCTTGGACCGATCACACAAACTATCCCAAGGAAAAACCGGCGCAGTACACGAGACCCCTCGTCAAGCGTCCCAATCCAACCTTCACTCAGCAGGTACTCATAAATAATTGAAAAAATAAATGAATAAAATAACTAAACAAATAAACAAATAAATACAGTCCGACCTCGAAATAAGAGACTCAGGCGTTTCGAATTTTGGCGTTTCCGAAAATTGCTTGTTCCAAATTTCGAGCCCATTTAAACCGCGAGACCTCCAAAATCGATTTACCACATAAAACAATAAACAATGAATAAACAACCACGATCGACATGAATAGAGTTTCACTGGAAACCTTCATGAACTGCACAAAAAAAAACACCTCAACAGATTGCAATAAAAAGCTTAAAAAAAAACTGAGCCCAGCCCGAACATTGCGACTTGAAAAATTCTAAATTAATAATTAATTACGTTTTTAAAAAAAAAATAATGGTGACGTTAGGACTGGAGTAAGTGTATGTGATATGTGAGTCAAAGATCGAGAAACGTATGCAAAGGAGTAACATCGCAAAAGAGAATTAATCACCGCTCCCACATTTGCCTTTCTCTCTCTCTCTCTCTCTCTCTCTCTCTCGCTCTCTCTCGCGGACTTCCTGACGTCATTCTTGAATTCGCACGATGCCCGGAGATGAATAAGAGAATGTAACAGCGAAATCCAATATCGTTGTGAAACAGTCGCAGTCGTTTTGCGATTGCGTTATCACATCGGAGTAAATGAATTTTTAATCGTTCGACGATTCTTCGTCTTCTTCTTCTTCTTCTTCTTCTTCATCATCACATCTCCGTCAACGTAATTTGCTTCCAGCTCCCCTCCACAAATCTTATTTAGCACCCAACTGAATGCCACAATTGCGTAATGATTGTTTAAAATTGAATATCAACGATTTCGAATGATTCTTAACATTTTTTTGTTATCGTTGCAGTTGAAGACCGTGATGGAACGTTGTGAAAAAATTCCAGCCGAGACATTTGAGTCGCGTGGTTCGCGAGGGCCAGCGTCCGATGCCGAGCCGAGATTGTGGCCGCGTGTCGATCGCGAGGGCAAACCTCTGGGCGATGCCGAATACGTCGTGCCCTCGCCACCCGAGAGAGAACAGCAACAACCCTCGCAGACGATAAGCCACGCCGAGCTCGAGGCTTACGTCAGAAGCTACCAAACGCCAACGGTATCTCAGGTAATGCTCGATTGTACCACACGATCGTTGTAAAGATTCAAAAAAAAAAAAAAAAAACATTTTTATCATCGTAATTATTGCTTGAAAGTTTACGTTTTTTCGAGTTTATCCAGGTGGACATCTACGGTGAAACGTCGTTGACCCAAGCCGGACTCGAAGAATACACGAGGGTTCAACATTCGCAACAAGCGAGTTACGCGCAGTCCGAAGGTTATCACAGTTACGTGTCCAGCGTGGATTCGACGACGAACACACCGTTTCTCGACAGGTATATCACACTCTGTGCCTTACACATTTACATTTTTAAGGGTTCCGCAGTCTATTAGGAACCCTCGTGGTTTCGATATATCCATTTTTCCCGATATTTGAGGTGGCACGAGTTAGTGCCTCACCCTGTATAACTGTTAAGATGAAATTTGGCATTGAGGGGCATAGATTGATAACCCAAAAACGGAAATGATGAGATTTTTGAAAAAAATAAATAAACTTCTTCTGGACCTTCTTCCCCATAGACTGAAAAGTTTACTCAACATTTTTTTTCACTCACCCCATTGAGTGGGATGTCTTTGAATAGATTTCATAAAATGCAACAAAACATGTTTTAGGACTTTTTGATTTTGATCCCCGAGTGACGAGATATTTTCTTTCAAAGTCGTTAGCGTAGCGTTATCCTTCTAGTTTCTAAACTATCGATGCAAAAAATTTGAAACAATGTCAGGATGTCGCTTCCGATTAGTACTTTGAATGAAATTTATAACGAACACTAGCAAAAATGATTTATGAAAAATGTAGTAATATCTCTTTTTGGAAGCAAATACATTTCTTAAGTTGAAATAGATTTTAATTCGTATTATGGAAAAATGTTCAATTGCCCGATTATTGAATGCCGTGTCTTTGAATAGGTGTCCTAAAATGCACCAAAAAATGATTAGAAACTTTTGATTCTAATAATTAATTTCGAAATTAATTTCTAAACTATCGATGCAAAAAAATTGAAAATAAAGTCCAGAATGTACCTTACAATTAGTACTTTCGCTAAAAATGATAACCAAAAATCAGTAGCAAAAATCATTCACGAAAATCGTTTAAAATAACTCATTTTTCGTAAGCAAGCAAAAATGTTGTCAATGGTGGTTAAGCTCTCAATAATCATTACAAAAAGCTGAAAAAAAAATGATTACGGAACCCTATACATGGTGCGTGCCCAACACCCGCTCGTTTCATTTCAATCACGTAAAACGTGAATTAAAAATTGTTTTTTTCCCCAAAAGTGTATTTTACTCACGCATCGTTGTTACAGACTTCGAAGGGACAGCGAGGCAGTTGCCCAGAGATCAACAGCGCCATCGTGGGACGAAGGCTCGACGCGCGAGGGTCGCGACAGTGTGGTGACAACGTCGAGCGGTGGAAGCGCATCGAGCAGCGAAACCCTCAAATGGCACGGTTCAATGTCGGACGTGAGCGTGTCGAGCGGTCATCCGGCCGCTCGACAACCATCGTCCATCGATCGTTGGGAACGCAATTCAATGTCCGACGTATCGAGCGTAAACGGTTTGCTCGCTACGTCGACGAATCAAAAACGTGAAAACATCTGGCAAAGTTCGATGAGCGATTTGAGCACATCCAGCACCATGTCCTCGTCCAAACACGGACGTCACGGCAGTGCCAGCGGTCACAACAACACCGCCAATCCCAATTCCGAAAACAACAAGAACAATAACAACAACAATAACAACAACAACAACAACACAGGCAGCAGCAGCGCCACCAGTGGTGGCAACGCTAGCAGTTCCAGCAAAAACATCAACAACAACAAATGGAAACAAGAAACGAACAACAAGTGGCAATCATCGATGAACGACAGAAATTGCAAAGAATCATCATCATCCCCATCATCATCGTCCTCCCCAACCGTCAGAACGAGTTTGCCACCCGTTATCCCACATTGCCCATCGATGAGCGACGTTTGTCAAGCCAGTTTGTCCCACGAAGGCAAATGGCAAGAATCAAACATCGACGATGAAGTTCCAAATCGCACGAAAGATTGTTCGCGTAATTGGGATCACGGATTCGTCGTTGATACCGTGAATTACGATTGTCCGTCGTCCAGAGCCGGGCCCCAGAGTCCAAATTCCAGATTACAAACGCAAAATCGAATGACGAGTTTGCAGGCAACGGACGATTGGGATCCGATGCACGGTTCCATGTCCGATGTCAGCCAAACTAATTTGCCGATGCACAGTGGCAGCTGCAGCAGCAGCAGTAGCAACAGCAGCAGCACCAGCAACAACAACAACAATAACAATAACAACGCCAACAACAACAACAACAACAAACAGTTGATAGCTCACAGCGCAAGAGTTCAAACCCCACAGAGACATCATTCGGAAAGCGTTTTGTATCTGGATCGTGAGAAGAATCAGCGTAAGCTGCATCGTATGAACTCCAACAAATCGACGGATTCCAACAGCGCAACGACGGAATCGTCATCGCGAAGAATTTCCGAATCGCCTCACAAACAATCACATCCGTCGGTTGCCGAGCGCATAAACGAACTAGAAAAACAACAACAGCAGCAACAACAAACGAGATACACTTATTTGGATCCGGATAAGAGACACAGAGTGTCGGATCCGACTCTGAAGGCCATACAGAAAAAAGCTTTGTTGTCGTTTTACGAGAGGCATCAATCGTCGTGGCGTTCGGAACCGCAATTGGCTCAGGGTTTCGCGTCAACCCCGCAGAGTCCACCGCCCCAACCCCCACCGAGACCCCGACCAACGTCGTCGAGACGAGCGAGTTCCGCATCGGATTACTCGTCCGGAACTTGGAGGGACAAAACCGCAAGCGTATCGACTGTAAATTCCACGGAAGCGACGACGACAAATGCTAAGCATCAACACAGCAACAGTTGCGGAAGTCTTTCCATGGATCTGTTGGGTCCGGTTATAGTCGGACCCGCCATATCCATCGACGATTGGGTACCCGAAAGACCACCGAAAAAACCACATTTGCGCACGGTTTACAACGATCGCGTGCCCAGTCCGGATTTACCACCACCATCCCCACCCACGGTCATGGAAAACGAAGTTGTAAATTGCGACGAACCTTTGCCACCGCCGCCACCCGAATTAACGGAATTCAATGATAAAACTTTGGCCGGTAAACAACAAAACAATGTAGATGATAAAAAATTGAAAAAATTATCGCAACAGATTGAGAGACAATCGACGAGAAGATCGAAGCATGGTAAACGCGTTGATAGGGATGATAAAGCGGTGGTCGAGTCGTCGGCCATTGGTTCACCGTCCAATTCGACGAAACGTCAACGCGACGATTTTCCACAACAACAACAGCATTTTGTACGTCCGGCGTCGTTGAAACACGAGGAATCATTGTTTCCCATGGAAAATGGGGTTTCGGCGGGTTTCGCGACTCATCGAATGGTCGCAACCGGACGTTCCAGTTTGCGTTATCAATCTGTACAAAAATTCATGATGAACGAAAAAACATTTTCCACGCAATCGAAACGTTTGTCGGATGATCGACGCTTGTCTTCGAGACCACCAGCACGATTGCCGGACATGATTGCACAGCGTTACACGGATTCGGGTAATCAACGACCGGCGCCTCAGGTACCCGTGGAAAATACTCGTGTTATACGTCAGGAATCCATGAGAATGGAAAACACGAGAAACGATGTTTCGGGATTGCCGAGAACGGTTGGTGGTAATAATAATCATCGTTTTGAGACGTCAACGGGACAGAGACCACAACCACAAGTACCCAAGAACAACAATAATAATCTGGGATTGGAAAAAAATAATTATTCGATGAATTGTCATCAACAAACATCGAGACCGAATTATTTGTCGCTGAATACCGAAGTTGGGAAAAATTATGGGAAGTATGGGGATGTGGGGATTGGAAATAATGCGTCTTATGGTATTGGGAGTCCTGTGAAAACGGGTTACGAAGCCAGTTCGAAGATGATGGCGGCTACGAGCCCGCGAAAATATCACGAACCACCGAAATACGTTGCTGCCGTGCATCATCATCATCATCAACGTCATAGTGAGACGGGTGAACGTAATTATTTCCCATTGCCACCGAAATACAACGATTCGATGAAGGCGGGTTATTCGCATTGTAATAATGAGAGATATCAGGGTGACGGGTCACCCGTTTCGTCGCCACCCCCACCGCCTTTGGCACCCAGACAAAATACTCCGGGAAGAAAATCGTTGCCACCACCGCCCAGACCGGCACCTCCGCAATCACGACACGAGTGAGTATTTTCACGGTTTTTTGTTTCTATACTTTATTTTATTTGTTTTTTTTTTTTTTGACGGTCTTGTCGTGTATCATACCCATTTTCGAGGTGATTTTTTGACAATGAAATTTAGGAAAAGAGAGAGAGATGAGTAGAGTAGTGCGAATCGGCGGACTTGCCCTCTAAACAAAAAACCCTGGAAGACAAACCAACTATTTAATGCTGTAATAATAGCAGCTTACAGTTTATCGCTGGAAAAGCTGTATGAAAAAAAATAGAAAAACGGTTGAATGTACAGTGTTAGTATTTCACGGTTACATTTGTACATGTTTTAAGCAACATCTTGAAATTTTTTCCAAAGCATTTTATTCGAAATTGTACGAGATATTTGACGTTATCAATATTACCGATGACCAGAACGGGCACAATGTCAACACGCCCGCGTCGATAAAGAATTTTCGCGACATGACCTGCGCAGCATCAAATATCTCGTACCATTTTGAATATAAAATGCTTCGACAAAAATTCAGGACGTTACTTCAAACATTTAATCAATGTAACTGTGAAATACCAACACCGTGTATATTTAACCGTTTTTTTTTTTTTTTTTCAAGTTGAATTCTCAAAAAAAAATCACCTTGAAAATTGGTATTTGGGTGTACATACATGAGAATACCCCCCTCAATGTAATCTCGCTCGTATCTCATCAGATGATGGCTCGTGCGCGCGATGATGCATCGCAATCATGAGTCAAAGTTTCAAAGTACATCCTCAAAGTATACACCTCATGTTAAATTTGTGTGAGTGTCAGTGAGAAAGTGTCGACCTGTGATCTCGAGAACACGTGTATTTGTCACGCATATTTGCTCATAATCGCGTTTGAAAAAGTATGACTCGTCCGTCGCATCGCGCATGCGCAGAGACATCTTCTTTTCGACTGCGATTGACATCATCGGTTGCATCGTCGTGTTGCAATGTCTAATCGCAACCGCGTAGCGGTAATTGTCGAGTTGATCGCGGCGGTATTCGTACACAATTACAGGCGGGGATGTGCAGAATGAAAAACGAAGAAAATACCTTCGCATGGGAAGTGAGACATTAAAATCTCGTCCGATTGAAAAACAAAAGAGAAGAAGATGAAAAAAAAACAACGGCTACAATCGAATCAATAAAAATTGCATCGTTTCAAGCCTCGCCGACGCTTCTTCATGTATATATGTATAGGTATATATATATATATGTAGGTGTTTGTGTGTGTCTTGCGGTCGCTCGTGGTATCGGACATTACCTTCGAACGTCTTTCTTCTTCCTATTCTTCTTCTTCTTCTTCTTCATCATCTGCTGTTGTTACTTCCGGTGGCGTTCGTCGGGTCAGGTTGATGATGCACAGGATGTAGGCTCGATCTCACGGAGCGATAACTACTTTCACCTTTCTTTTGTTCCCTTCTCGGTCTGATTGGGCGAACCGCTCGTCTTCTTCCGTCAATCTTATCCACTCCGTCACTATATCGTCGTCCGTCTATATTCGCGGTCGTTCTCCATCGTCGCCCCGGGTGTGAGCACCGTCGCCGGACAGTCTCCCGAAATAACATCTCGACCTTCTTCATCCATGCACGTCGGTTTTTTCAAAATTGCATTTACGCGGGAATAATAAATTTGCTGCAGTTAATTAAAATGATGAATAGATTTTTGAATAATGCAAGTTTATAATCATATTTATGTTCTATTTTATTATAAATATTCGTTGAAAAATTAAACGAATTAAATATTTTCGGTATTGAAAGAATCGAAATTTTTACAAGATGGAAAATTAATGAAATTTGAAGTTATCGATCGAAGAAATTTAATTGAAATTGAAAATGTTTAGCAGAGAAAATAAGTCGAATCGAAAATTCGAAAACGAAAGGAAATAATAAAAATTGATATTTTTCAATTCAAGAAAATTAGGAAATTAAAATTGAAAATTTTAACTAAAAAAAATCAGAAGAATCGGAAATTTCGTCTGAACAAAATAAGAAAATTGATGTTTTCAGTCAAAGAAAATTTTAAAAAATTGCAAATTTTAACTAAGCAAAATTAGAAGAATGTGGAAAATTTCATCCAATCGAAATAAAAAAAAATTGATATCTTCAGTTAAGGAAAATTTGAAAAATTGCAAATCTTAAGTAAAGAAAATAAAAATAATGAAACATTTTCACCAATGGAAATGAGACAAACGGCAAATCTGCAATAAGAATAAAAAATAACTAATTAAATATTTATCAGTTATATGGAATTAATTTATCCAGGGTTAAAGTGAATTCGTAAAAAGTCCCACGGACTCGTGGTCGACCGAACAACTCGTACATATTTACTACAATATCCACATAGTTACTACAATATCACCAATGAATAAAAAAAAATTTGATTTAAGCAAAACTTATTGCATATCGTTTAAATAAAAATGGCTAAGCGATGATTGTGCAACCTGATCCAAGGTCCCTAGATGAACGCACAAGACTCGAATATCTCACTCAGCAAATTAATCCGTCGAACCAATTATATGTCGTGCATTTGGGGAGAAAAAAAAGCAGAATTAAACCGACACATGCATGCAAAAATAAATAAATACGTGCAGGGCAATAACGCGTCGAGCGTTCGAGCGAGTATTATTGCGCAATCGCCGTTGATCCGTGGAATTCTCGTTAACAGAGATCACTCCGCGACTACGATGATAAATTTCAAATTGCCCGCGGTCGAACGATATTTCCACGCTCGGGGGGGTTACTTCCTTTCGAGAAACCGCGACGCCCGTTCGCCGGCCAATTTGCACTTTGTTCGTGCAGTTCGGACGCCGCGGTCACCTCTCCTCGTTAAAAAAAAAAAAGAGATAGAAAGAATAAAAAAGAGGGTCAATTATATGGATCCCGAGGTCCGCAACGCTACTTGGTTCGCCGCTTTGTCCATAAACGGCGGATCGACCGCGCCATTTGCTCCATATTTGTCGACTTGTCGATCATACCGAGATACGAGAGTTCATGGAAAATTATAATCGTTGTCGCATACATTTTCTCATTCTCACTTGGGGTCAGGTGACAGACTCGCGAATTGTTCGCGAGTCATTCGAGTGTCTGAATTTCTATTTAATTTCAGAGAAGGATTCTTGTTTGTAGGCCCTGAGTCATTTTTGGCATTTTTTTCATACTGAATGACTATATATGTATATAAATTTCACATCTTTTTCCCTTTTGGTCAATTGAAAAACATAAAAATAAATTTGGCAATATTTTTTTTTTTCAAATCTAAACCGAAAAAATAAAGCGCAGATATTTGCACGGATTGGCACGTCGCAAATACAAAGACCAAGAAGTTAATTCGTAGAGGTGTTGCTATGGGCTGAACTAAAATTATTCATTCAAATTGAGCTGCACAGAGTCAAACTAAGAATCCGGAAAAAGTCATTTTTTTCCTCCCCATTTCGTTTACTGAAAAAAATATACATACATTTTTAATTCAAAATTACAATTCTAGTTGGTTGTAGAGCCATTGTTGTGGAGAACATTGTGGCAAATTCGGAGCAAAATCGCACAAGTAGTTTTCTCGCCAATATCCATGCTAGGTTAAACAAAAAAAGTAGTTTCGATCGAAAATTAATATAACGACGGGATGACGACGAATTCCTGTAGAAGCTCATTACATGGATATCTCACCGATTATACATTATCGCCAAATCAAACACCAACAAAAAATACGTTTATTTTCTCACGTCAAACCAAAAAAAAATATTCCCTCAAAAACCAGCCCGGAACAATAATTCATCAAAGTTATTTCATAAACATGGCCCAAATATGTAACCGCTTGTGTTATAATCGTAATTATACAGTTATGAGGTTTGGAAAAAGTACTTCACATACATTCTCATTTAATCGCACTAGCCCGTCCTTTCTTTTAAGATTATTATATGCTCGAACTTTTCTCGGCGTCCTAAAAAGATTTCATCATTACGTATTAATATCCATATATTATAATCAAGCGTGCACGAGCCCCCTCGATTATAACACATAGACATTTATCTCCCCGAAAAAATGTCTACGTTATTGCAACAAAAGTTCGTTTCCGGGCGATTAATGTGCTGCAGTATAAGCACGAATAGTATATACGAGTAGCACATGGATAGTTCCGTCATCAAAAGAAATATCTGTTACAGAAGCGTACAAATTTATGTTGTCGATGATTTGTTGAGGTAACCAACGTTCAGTCGGTATAACCCCAACTCGTTTGCTACTGAAACTAATCAGTGGTACAGTTACATAAACTTTTTGTAACGAATCTTTCAACGAACCGATAACTCACCCAGTAAATCGCTTGACTCTCAATCGGAAGGTCTCGTGTGTTCGAATCTCACTGCCGGAATTAAAAAAAAAAGAAATTCCTTAGGAAACGTTGTCGTAACAAATATGATTTGCTGCCGCTAATTGACCGATATATATTTTTTTCTTCTTTTCAAAGAAAAATACGAGTTAGTGGATTTAGCTATGTATCAACATATTGTCCGAAACGATAAGACGTTTTCCGTAACCTGACCCCACTGATTATTGTACAACTTTTTCGATCAAGATCTCTTTGTTACAACGACTTACAACTTGCCCGAGCACTTTTACTTTTGACCCCGAAGCGGGGTAAAACGTAACACTCCGCATTTGACAAAACAAAGTTCAATAGCTTTCTAGTTTTGAGTCATTAAAAATTTTTTAAAAAATCAGGATGATAATCTAATAACCAATAAACAATATGCCCCAAGAAGCTAGTGAATATACTGAGCCGCGAGCAAGATAATCAGATTTTTACGAAAAAATGTTACAACTGGCCCCGGTCTCCGCTAAGTATGTTTACAGGGTGGGCCTCAACTCTTTTGGTCGTTCGAATATCAAACGAAAAATCAAATCAAAACGATTGGAAAAAGTTTGTTTAAAAAAAACAATAAATTTAAAAGTCTGCTAAGTGAAACTCGCAGTTTGCTTCCTCTGGATCGTATAGGGAGTCCACAGAAAGTCCTTCAATGCGGAAACATTTTCATTTTTTTCAAAATCTTAGGCTTTCAATTGGACAAATCTTTATTCACTACCTACACTATTCAGGAGCAGGGCATCCATTCAGTGAAAATGTATTTTAAACACTTTTTCAAACGAATAACTATGATTAATCATCATTCAAAAATCAATATTTTCACACTTCCCCAATAATTATGACCAATTCACGTAAATTATTCTTTTACAATTAATTGAAATATTTCATAAATTCGGTAAAATTAATGATCACTCGGTTCGAAAAGTATTTGAAATACATTTTCATTGAATTAATTCCCATCCCTGTTCAGACGAAGAAGCCTAGTGAATATACCGAGTGCATGTCAAGATATTCAGATTTTTGCAAAAAAAAAAACAAAAAAATGTGACAACTGGCCCCGGTCGCCCCCAATTGACCTAGAAAATTTGCTGCGTTGACATAGGGTGAGTTATCGTAACGTAGAAATTTTTCTCAGTGTGGTGAAGACGAGCAGAGGGTTTGGGAGGGAGGGAAGAGGGTGTGGAGAGGCAAATGCACGTGTAACACCGAAGACAATGACCGCGCGAAGCGAGACCGAACAACGCGACACCGGACACGAAATCCACGAACCGCGTCTTTGGCAACGGGATGTTGCTGCAACTCTTCTTCTTCTTCTTCTTCTTCGTCTTCTACTTCGTCTTCTTCTTCTTCGGTCGTAGCTGTACCTACCCGCGTAACTCGCCGTGGTTGTTGGTTCTCGCCGTGAACGCGGTCGTTCACGAACATCAGGCCGAGAGAGCAAATTGTCCGGCACTATTATCCGCGGGTCGCACTGCTGAATTAACCGTTACAAACGTCCGGAGACTCGGGGCCGCCGATCGAGATGAAAGAGACGGCGAAAGACGGCTGCGATACTCTCGGCGGCGAACTGTTGCAAAGACGGCAACCGACGACGTCACGAGGACAAAAGAGCGACGGAGGTGACCGAGGATCGAGACAAAGGAATGAGAATGAGAAAAACGTTTGGAACGAAGATGGGAAATTTCGTTGTTTGCGAGCGAGTAGACTCGGCCCACGTTTTCTGTGTTCCATATTTTCTCGAGGAACCTCTTTTTTCTTTTTTTTAAACCAACTACTGCGTCGAATTGATTTGGAATTGAATTGGGTGGTTAGGGAGGGGAGGGAAGGGTGGATTTGTATTGTAAATAATTTTAACTACGAGTGTAAAGACATTCTATTCGAATTTTTTTATTATAATTTGCTTTGATCAAATCATTTAATTCTGTTTGAAATTTTATTCAATTTTTTTCATTATAATTTGCTTTGATCAAATCATTATAATTCTGTTTGACATTTTATTCAATTCTTCATTATAATTTGCTTTGATCAAATCATTATAATTCTGTTTGAAACTTTGGCGATTCTGATACCGAATTTTTTCTTGCCACATCCTTGAACTCTGTCGTGGACACACCTCTGAAAAATTATGTATTCTGCACATGGGCTGTGACTTGTCTCAGCAAGTTCAAACGTTTGTCACGGGCACGCTATGAATTATTTCAACCAAAAAAAATACTGGGTACTCTTCGAAGCTTCTCGAATATATAAAACCCAACACAGGTGATAGACATTAACTTTTTCGAACATTATGAAATGGATGAAAAAAAATTATTTTCAAGGACACATAGTGCAAAATATCAAAAAATCTATAATTTTCTCGTGAATAAAGATAACATCTGCACACTTAGTGTAGCAGTTTCGAATTTTCTCGATAATTGCGAGAGCGCAGACGCGTTTCTACGAACATCATTTCTGCCTAGAAACAAAAAAATACGAAATAAGTAAATAAAATAAAATAAAATAAAATTGTAATGAAAAAAAAAAAATCTCGCCTTGCCTAAAAAATTGCGACGACTCCGACTTTTTTCCATAATCACTTATCGACCAATCGCTGGAAAATTCTCTTGTAACTTTAAACTACAAAATAATTCGAATTAAAAGAAATAAATTTAAAAAATAAAATCACGCTTTGCCTCAAAATTGCGATTTCAAAATTTTAATAATTATTCCCTCATCGACAATCGCTCAAAAATTCTCTCATGACTTCAAACGACAAAAAAATTGAAATTAAAAAACAAAACATCGGATCTCTTATAAAAAATCGCACGTTGTCACGTCTTTTTGATAACCGATCCAAAACCGATTGATCATAGTCAAAACAAATTTTCCGCCAATCGTAAAATAATCGGTCGATCGATTTGCTCTCTCGCTGCCCCCCCCCCTCTGCCCCCCGGGTCCCCGCACGTGCACGCTCCAGGTGCTCCGAGATTCAACCCGTTCGCCCGCGGTACAACTTGGAGTCATTCGGCCAGAGGAGCGAAGCAGACAATAGCGGTAAACGCGAAGCCACGCGGCTGCCGCAACACAATGGAACCCGCGGAGTTTAAGCCGAAGCAAAGTTCACGTCGTAAAGAGCAATGCGCCTCTCTATTCAAAACCCGGGGGCCCCCTCGCGGGCGCCCTCGAGGGGCCCCTTCAACGCGGTGCTTCGAAAAAAGGCAATTGGGTGGTGCTACCATAATCGGAATCGAGCGACGCAAGACGACCGCGATCGAGACGGCGAGTGACGCGTCGTGCTCCCATGTCCTCGGCTACTTGGGTACACACCGTATGTACAATTGTACATGGCACGTATTTGTTATACGTTTTTTTTTTTTTTTTTTTTTTTTTCGTACGCTCGAGCTGCGAAGACAACACGGCACAATTGAATAATACACAAAGGAAAGAAAATAATCACTTTTTGCTTCCTCATAGAGGAAGCTTTTTTTTGGTGACATTTTTTTTTCGAGATGTTCATGAAAACGTGTATTGAATCTCCGAAGCATCTAAAAATTACATTTAGAACGAATGTCCGGATGTACTATGTGTGTGTGTGAAATTTGTCACACATGTAAAGGGTTCACGGCGCATAGCATGATACAGTTTAAAAAAAATGCATGTGGTTCTTTTGTTTTCACGCAGTGTGAAAAAAAATTCAAAAATCGATTCTTGGTCTCTAACTCCCACAGTTTTAGATATATTGAGCTCAAATTCAGTAGAATGTTGAACGACTATAAGGAGATGTTCGTTAATGCTTTTGAAAAAAAAGCCATGCAGTACTTTTGTTTTAAGAAAGTTTGAAATGGGTAAAAGAAGGTGTGCGCACTCTAGTTGGCGCAATTTTCTAGATATCGGACTAAAATTTGGCACGAAGTTGCACTATCATCGAAAGATGTTTCGTATTGAATTTGGGCAAAATCCATCAAGCCATTCATTTTTTATGTCGTTTTGAAATTTTTCAAAAATCAACGCGAGTGCTCTAGCTTCCACAATTTTCGAGATTCCAGGCTAAGTGAATTCCCACCAAATCTAGTACCAAACAAACCTAACCGTCAATTCATGCAGCCGAAGTTCGAAAATGAAAAACTTGAATTTCCGTCAAATCTGTCAATTCTGTCTAAGTCAACTTGAAAACGCTGTCAAAACCAAGTGATTGCGTCGATTATTGCAAAAATTGCAGATGACATAGGGCTTATAAGGGACTACAGGCCCGCAAAATTTGAGCGTTGTAGCTTGAACCGTTCTCGAGTTATACACGTTTGAATTTTTCAAGGTCGTTATACACATGTGATTTCAGGATGTGTCAAGACATTCTGAACACCTTGACATTGTATAATCTCGATAAAAACATTTAAGAACTATAACATAGGTTCCCCTATGAGGAACCACGAAGAATGAGTAAAAATAAATGAATAATCACATAATAAGGAATAAATGAACGATAAAATAAATTAATCGAGTCGAATGGATTTGATCATTGAATATTCCAGATGCCAAATTCTCTCGACGATCTTCATTGTAACTCGAACAAGTCTTCAACTACTCGACTTATTATTGAACATGTGTGTGCGCGCGCGTACTCGCGAATTATTACGACTGTAACCCGACCGGTCCGAGGCCTGGGCCCATCGTTCGCGAGCTTGCGGAAGTATACTCGTGGCAGAAGCCGTTTTGCTTTCGTTACGTGCCAGGGCCACGTCGCCAAGAATAGCGCAGGACGAGAGAAAGAGAGAGAGAGTGAGTGAGTAAGGAAGAGAAAGGAAGAGAGAAAGAGAGAGAGAGAGAGAGAGAGAGAGAGAGAGAAATACACATCGTTGGATTTATCTGGACGTTGGTATATGACGAAGACTCAGACATGGCAGTTGGCGAAAATCGTGTTATCCGGCGATACTCTCGTACCAATCGCTATTTACAGCTTACACGGCATATTACGATCTGTGAAAATAGACAGTGACGTCATTACGATGATCGAGCGTTACAGTGTAGACCGATGGCCGGGCTAGAGAAACTGCTCAACGGAATACCGTTTTGAAAAAAAAAAAATAATAATTATAATATTGATTACTCATGGAGGAAGCTATATGTGACGGTCAAAACAATTTTTCATCGGGATTTTCATGTCAACGTTTCATGTCAATTCAAAATGTCCTGAAATATCCAGAAACCATGTTTGCAAAAAATGTCTGGACGTATGTATGTATGGAAGTGTGTATGTGTGTGTGTGTGTAAACACCCTGAAAAATTGAACCGTTAGCCTGGAAACTTTTTTTTTATTGTTTTTTACCTACAGCCTGAAAACGTGGGTCATGACGTTTTTTCAAACTTTCATGTGCTGCATTAAATCTGAAAAAATTCACAAACATTCTTGCTTGAATTTAAAGTCTTTTAGAAAATTGTGAAAAAAAATTTAAAAAAGCAATGATAATAATAATTTCAAAAAATAATTATCGAGATTATCGAACTAACATCAACTCGTAGGTAAAAAAAGGCTGAAGAAATTTCTTGTTCACCGCATTGTCAGATAAAGACAGAAAGAACGATATCGAATGAAGGTTATCGAAATTATATCAACTCGTGAATGATATATAGTTAAAAAAAAAAAAAAGAATAGTGCAACAAATTTATCGTTCGTGCCATTGTCGACAAAAAATAAACACAAAAGAATGAATCATGAAGATTATCGATACGATGCCAACTCGTGGGTAATATAATCATGTAAACGTAGCAAAAAAAACAATTCAATGAATTTTTCGTTCATCATATTATCTTCTAAAAATAAAAGTAAAAAAACCAAATGAACCTTCAAAGTTATCGAAATAATATCAACTTCTAGTCAATAAATCATGGCAAACAAAACAATTAAATGCATTTTTCGTTCATCATATTACCGTCTGAAAATAAAAGTAAAATTAAACCAAATCAACCTTCAAAATTATTGAAATAACATCAATTTCTAGTCAATAAATCATGGCAAACAAAACAATTAAATGCATTTTTCGTTCATCATATTACCGTCTGAAAATAAAAGTAAAATAAAACCAAATCAACCTTCAAAATGATCGAAATAATATCAACTTCTAGTCAATCTATCATTAAAAAAAAAACGATTGATTGCATTTTTCGTTCATCGCATTATCGGCTGAGAATTGCAATTAAAAAAGAGAAAGAAAAATCGATTATCAAGATTATCAATATAATATCTACTACGTAATATATCATGAAAGATACACACACACACACACACATATATACATAAATATATAGATATGCGATATATATATATGTCAGACTCGTCACGAGTCTCGTTGCTCCAATTATCTTATTTCTCCAACGTCTCGTTTTTCCATCGTCGAATGGGGTTCCCTCACCGTCGACGATGACCCAACGTCGCTGATGACCCAACCACCGCGATCCACACCGCAAAAAAAGCAAAAAAAAAAAAGTTTTGGCGCGCGACTTTGATGGAAAACGTAGACAGACTCGATTCCCTTGCAACTTCAAGTCACCGCGTTTTCGGTCTCTATTTCACACCGCGACCGGTCGCTCCCCGTGCGCATAGACCAAAAAAAAAAAAAAAAAAAAAAAAAAAAAAAAACGAGTACCAACCACGCGGCTTCTGATCCAATAAAATACGCGAGGCGACTCGGGTGCTCTCCGCGCGATCGCGCGCACCAGCTCGATTCCCCACGACCTTTCTCTTCGGCTCCTACGCGCGGGCCGTCATCATCGTTCTCTCGTATATACCGTGTGTCTGTGTCTCGTCGTCGTTACGAATTCCCCACCATAACGTTAACGAACGGCATAAAGAAAATTCACCGCGAACAGTCCCGGAGACTGCTCCTCCTCCTCCTCCCCCACCTCCTCCATCGTCGTCGTAGTCGTCGTAGTCGTCGCGGTTGTAGCGCTTGCGCCAGCGGACTCACCTCTCCGCGGCTTTGGACTCTCCAATCCGGAGTACCGACAATCCCCGCGATTCATTCCGCCGACAGCACCCGCGCCGTGCACATACGGAAACAAAAAATAAAATAAACAACTGTGAAAAAACCGAAGATACAAAACAAAGAAGAAACGTCAAAAAAAAACACGATAGATAAAAATAAAAAGAAATTCCAAGCAAAAAAAAGGAAAACAAAAAATCTACATGGATGATAATTATCGGACGATTTGTTTATGAATGTTTAATTTGGGATTTTGATTGATTTTGTTGCATGATTTTGTTTCAAATGCGAGTTATCGGGCGGCATCCGTCGCGAACAAAATTAACGACGATTGTTTGTGATTGTGATGAAAAATTGTGTGATCCCGATCGACTGAGGTGCACGACGTAAAGTTTGTGTGGTTCTTTTTTTATTTTTTTTATTCGGTTCAGTTTTGTTCGTCGCTGTTCGTTTCATCGAGTGCAGTTAGCCAGTGAGCGTGGGTGTTGATTTTTTTTTTTGGTTTTTTTTTGTTTTCACTTCGTTGAGCAAAAAATGGGAGGATTATCGGCCGGATCGTTGCGCCTTGATGCGTGACAATAGTCGGTGTCTTAATCTTGCATTGGGAATAATTTGGAAAAGAAAAAATCATAAATTTCAATAAAAGAGGACGTTGTACACATGTTGAATTTTGGAGCTCACAACATCGTCGGAAGCATCAACACGATGGTTTTTGGGAGCAATAAATTTCGGATACAGAGGTACGAAAGTTGTTAACGAATTTTATATATATATATATATATATATATATATATATCATAAGAATAAATGTGTGATCTTATGAGATAAGGTTTTCACCGCTATTGCATTGTGCAAAGAGAAATTATGAATTTTCATTTGTTTTGATTTCAATTTAATACTTCCCGGTTCGTTTTTCATTCTTTCTACAATGGAAAATAAAATAATAATTCAACTGTGTGTGTGTGTGTGTGTGTGTTCACATCCTCGATCCCCACGTGTTCCGTTGATAAGGTGCAATAATTTAAGACCGAAAAAGAAAACCATCAAAAACTAAATTAAATTCAAATAATTGATAAAAATAGTAATATTATTCCAATGGGAAATATCAGTGTCTCGGCGGCACGGGTTAACGATGTAGTAGAGGCCTGCAATTTCGTCCGGATTTTTCTTTATATATATTGAATCGTTCTAGAGGTTGACTGCATTAAAAATCCAAAATGACCGTAACAAGGGACACCCTTATATATATATATATATATATATATATATATATATATATATATATATATATATATATCAAAATGGTATGGCAAGTAAGATCGATGTGAAATTTCGCATAACACGTACGTGTTAATGTCGCCCGTGTAACTTATTTATCATGTTTTTTTTTTTTTTTTTTTTTTTTTTTTTTTTTTCGTTACACTCAGTCGGTGCACTGACAGCCCCTTCGAAATGCCGTTTCTAGTTATGCAACTAATAATATTATGCGGTTACAGTGAAATAATAACAGTGAGGAATGGTTTTTCGGGCGTGTTTGTGAACGGTGTTTTTCTTTTTTCCGCCGAACAGTCGTTTTTTGTCACGCTTGCGTTCTATCACAGATATCGACGAATATTCGCTCGGGCCGTGTCTCGACGACGTCATCATTGCTGGTGCAAATATAGGTGCATCGACGAAAACAAAAATAAAAAGGCAGAAGGACGAAAAGACTGGACGGTTCGGATGTCGTAGCGATGGTTGCATCGTCAGCAACCGGCTGACAAAAGAACGTTGGTCGCGTTTTTGTGTCAGAGAGAGAAAAATGTGTGATGACTAACATCATTGTCCAAGGCACCAATCGAGATTTTCCATGATTGCTCTTTTTTCGGCTCATACCTCTATACCTTCCCCCTCAAAAACGTGTTTAGTTTTTTTCAACCCTTAGCTGGCAGAGTGCGATCAAAAAGCCTCCAAGCAAAATCAACTTTAATTCAACTTATTTCTTTTTCATTTCTCAGAATAAATACCTTTTTTTTCACCAGCCACTGTCGGGCTATTTTTTTTTCTCAAAGTAAAGTACTTGGAAAGTATCCGGTTAAATTTACAGATTCAAATTATTCGAAACGGAAAAGTTTCG
Source organism: Diplazon laetatorius (assembly GCA_963662125.1). NCBI lineage: Eukaryota > Metazoa > Arthropoda > Insecta > Hymenoptera > Ichneumonidae > Diplazon > Diplazon laetatorius. The sequence goes on from OY759152.1 coordinate 10,433,505, forward strand.
ATTTTTTTTGCAAAAACCTCCAATTTTGCTTTTTTCTCTCCTTCGACTTTTTTTCTTTTTTTTCATTTCACTGTAAATATTGAATTTAATCCAAATAAACAATGGCACTTCTCAAAAGGAGTATCCAAGGATACATGACAATTTTTCCAAGTGAAAAAAAATCAAAATTGGTTACTCCCAGCAAGCTTTTTAGTGATCGGGGTCGAAAAGACCCCTGTCTGCAAATACGCCTGTATCTTATACGACGAAAAGTGTGTCAGCCAAAGGTTAATGTCACGTGACAGTGTGCATTTTTCAGAAAGGATTGTTCAGTAACAATAACTCGTCCGATTGTTACGCCATATATTCCCATAACGCAATGAGGACCGAGAATTTATTCCCCGGTCTGATGGCATTTGTGTCGAAAAATGACTTCGTGTTTTTATAACAACACCACATATACGTTTCCTCGATGCGTGCCACATGGAAACAAATATATTTTTTTTATTCATTCGCATTACCATGCATTGTACAAGCGATTATTCGAAATTGCATTTGTCTAATCACACGGTATGTTATCTATATGACAACCGCGCCGGTTTTTCAAACGACATCGATGGTGTGCAGTTGCTTCGATGACGTTGCAAATTATTCGATTAAGGATGGTTTTATGACACAATAACATATCATTTGAAACATGTGTCAAAAATATCAATAAACATCTGAAATTTTCGAAGCTTTTCACATAAGCTTTCATCATTTCGAAAAAAACTTTCAAAAAACGATGAACCCATGCACTCGTTCAACAGTTATGAGCTGTATGAGATTTAATATCTAATTTTATGGAGAATATATACATTGCGGCAAATATGGATGATAAACGCATGAAAATAAAGTTTTTTTTTCAATAAAAAAAATATCCAGTGTCTGAAATACAGTTTGATGAAATATCCACGAAAAAATGCAAATCAATCGACCTTCAATATTCAATATTTAATATCAGCGATTGAACAAAGGTGAAAAAAACGTGATACAACTTGTAATAACATCTGTTTGGCGATATTCGATGATTATTAATTACTCCAGAATTCACAAACCATTTACAATCGAGATTACTCAAATTAGCCTATTTTTGGCTGGGATTGTACACGTGATCATACATCCTTAAATCAATTTCAAGCACATCAACGTGATTGAAACAGCGAAGATTTTACTTTTCAAGCGTACAAAACCGAAAGTACAAGAACATCATAAAAAAAAAAAATAACAAACATTTCCAACACTGGAATGTTTGTCATAAACACAAATCATATCCTTCAATCCGTTATTATTATTATTTTTGCATTGACCCATAGGTCCCATGGTTGACCCCTGCGGTGTCACGTTCGAACAATAATAAAAGAGTTTCAACTTGTGGTTTACGTTAGATCGAAGAAAAAGTTTTGATAAAGACATTTATTGGCGATATTAATAATTTGTCACGTACACAATGCACACCGATGCTGAACGTTGGTATGTGTGTGCGTGTGTGTGTATGTGACTGTGTACGATGTTGGGACTCGTGTGCAAGCGATTGATCACGCGGTTGGGAGTCTTTGATGCTGACCGTGCGATACGACCGTCCTCAAGTTACACGCGTATTTGTGTGTATTCGTTATTGGTTGACGAGCGTATACGTCCGAGATCAACTCGTGTGAATTGTAAGTACGTGTGTATATGTGTTGGTCCATGTGTGTGTGTGTGTGTGTGTGTGTGTGTGTGTGTGTGTGTGTGTGTGTGTGTGTGTGTGTGTGTGTGTGTGTGTGTGTGTGTGTAAGTTGACGGATATAATCGCGGTTTATACAAACGATTGGTTCGCCATCGACCTCGCCCAGGAGGTCTGAGCCCGTGTGCGCAACCGCCACCGCATATGAGAATCGAGACATATCGTCAGCCACTGATGACTTCATTTATTTCTCGCTCCTTCGACAATGAAAAAAAAAAAAAAACAAAAATGGTCGAGAGCGTGTTGGGCACGGACATGATAAGCTTCTTTCAGTTCTTTGGGTTCTTTGGGTTTTCCGTAGGCATTCTGTAGTAGTCATTGAGATTTGGAATTTTTTTTTTTTTTTTTTTTTCAAAATTTCAATTTTGGAAGTTTTCCTTTTTTTTTCAATTTCAATTTTGAAAGTTCTTTTCTTTCCTTCAAAATTTCAATTTTGGAAGTTATTTTCTTTCCTTCAAAATTTCAATTTTTTATTTTTTATTTTTTTTCGAAATTTCAATTTTGGAAATTTTGTTTTTTTCAAAAATATTATTTGTGTTTTTAGGTCACTGATCTACGTCCGTGTGACATAATTCATCTCAATCGCGGTACATAACTGAGAGAATGGGAGGACTGTGACATACAGACAGACGGACGGACAAACGGACGTACTTGGCGAAACCATAAGGGTGTTCGTAGATTTCTACGAAACCCTATAAAAATAATCCAAAGGACGACTATCACACGAATATATTCTTTTGCAAATTTTCATCTCGCGCAACTTCGATTTGTCCCGATGATTTCTCGGTTCACTCGCGCAGTCATTGGCCTCCGCCCACGGGCGAATTCCAGGACTTGTCTCAAGAGCATTATTTGCTCTTCTCTCTTATTATCGTTTCACACATTGCGCGTTCCGAATTTGTGCCTTTCCGAACATTCCTTTTTCCGAATCTCGAGCCTAATCCAAATAAACTCGCTCTCTCTCTTTTCCTTCGTTATTATTCAGAATTGAAAAATTCAACGGCTCATGAAATCGATTGGAAATTGGCTATTGCGTGACTTTGGAATTCCTTGAAAAAAAAAACAAAAAATACGCTGAATTCCATCCACGTGGCGTCGGTTACGTGCACTCCGATATTCGGTCATTAGCTTTGGAATGCCGATGTGATAATTTCGACGATGAATCAATGTAAATCTCACTGTCGGAAAATGTCGATTTTCCGAAACACGGAATGCGATGAAAAATCACCGAATCGACGAAGCACGAAATTAAACAAACAATCAAATGTATAAATTATTATTTTTCAAAATAATAAAAATAATAATAATAATAATAATACCAACTGTGATTGCATACATAAACGATTAGGATTCGGCCAACTCCACAAGTCGTTAAAAATTGGTTTACATATCATTTAAATAATCAATTCATTTTTTACCTTTCGATCTTTGGTTACCATAATAATAACAATATAAATAATAACAATAATGTAGCGTACACGAGTGTCGACTGATAAATTTGTGCTAGATAAAACAGATTCGACTACGTTGTATCGCACCCACACATATATATAACGAACAGTGGCCCGTGCGTTGGAAGACGATACGAAACGATAATCGAGTCTTCGCCACGTACAAAGTGCCGAGGTTGCCCCGCGGTCTCTCCCGTGTCTTTGACATCTGTTCTCGCAGCTGTGTGTATGGGGTTCACCCCCTCGTACACGGAGATCGGTTCGTTCGTTCGTTAAATCCGTCGCGGTAAGTTTTCCACTTGATACCACGGAATCCATACGACAGCGAGCGCGCGCGCGTTCCGACAGGTGCAACAACCTACTTTCGAGTCGTTTTTATAGCGCAAACTTGACGGTGACTACGAACGCGTCCATGTGTTGGCGATACGTCGCGTTATATATACATATATATATATATATATATATATATATATATATATATATATATATATATATATATATGTGTGTGCATATATGTGTGTGTGTGTGAATGCCGATACGACGATCACGTCTCCGGGTAATAATGTCGATTCGACGAATGCCACTTGTATGTCGCTCGCGCGTGTGTGTGTGTGTGTGTGGTGTGTGTGTGTGTGTCGGCAAGTCTGGTTTACGCGTAAAAAAAGAAACGATTGACAATCGTGCTTGCTCGTCGTCGGATAAAGCTGATGCTGCTGCTGATGCTGCTGTGTGACGTTGGTTTGAGAACTTCTTTCCACATGATTTTGTCCGATTCAAAACGTTTTCCAACGATTATTCTCACGCACGCTTGGCCGCAATGAAAGCGATCAGCGTTGACGATTCGGCAGCTCTGACACGACGAATGAAATTATTTATTTGTTGGAATTTGGATTCGGTTGGATCAAGTGATTAGTATTATTTTTTATGGTTTAGCGTTTTTCGAGTGTATTTTTATTTAGTACGTTCTTAAGATTGCACATTTAACTCGGGATTTTAGTCAGAGAGGAAGAAAGAGAGAGACGGAGAGAGGGAGAGCCCTACATTACCGATGTTATTGGATAGAAAATATTTTTTATTTCATTTTTTTTGGAAATAATTTTCCCAGTTCATGGAGAATCAACGAAGAAAGTTGAATCATCGATTTTTTGAAAATAAAATTGTAAAAAAATATTTCAGGTTGTGGCGGATTTTTTTTTCCACGATTTAGTTATGAAAAAAAATCGTTGATTCTGGTGTCTCCGCGAAGTCGCAATAAATTAGTGGAATAAAAAGTATTATGGACAAATAAGAAATGATGATGGAATAGAGGAATCTCAAGAATGTAGCCATAAAAATACGGTTGACAATGGCCGAAACTTGGAAAAGGATATAAAGAAATTATTTGTTTTCTAGTCCGATCGACATTATTTTTCTTTTCGCTTTGCCGCTTGTGATTGTTAGATTACTTTATCTCTCTCTCTCTTGTTCTATCTCTCTATCTTTCTCTCTGCCGTTGAATTATTTATTTTTTCCTATTTTTCGTTTCGTGGTAAAATTGGCGAATGAGTGGTACGAATAACCTGTGAGGTATCGGTTGACAAAGGAAGATGTCAAACATTTTCGGGGATTTCGATCGTACACGACACGAAACACACACACACATACACACAACCGAAGCTAATTACTTATTATGCGCGAGGCGTGTCGCGTATGGAAAAGAAAACTGGAACGCAAGCCGCACAAGCGTTTTAAACGATAGAATGCTCGGTATGCCGGTTACTCCTAACTCTATCACATATATTCACATATTAGGGTGGTCCTTATTTAAGTTTTTTTTCTATTTTGGCGCTCACAGAGGATAATACGGTTCCAAATTGATTTTACAAAAATGTCCTCAACATTTGAGGTCGCTATCTCAATTCTCAACCCTGCTTGTTATCTAAATAACATAGTGTTTTTCATATTTCAGATTTTTTTCTTCTTTTCATTACGACTTTTAACAATTAACTTTTTTCGCGTCAGCCAAAATAAAGAAAACACCTATTTTTTATGTACATGTGATTCCAAATAAATAACTTTCCATGATCTACAGTGCAGAACTTCCGTCATAATAGAAGAAACTTCTGAAATATGGAAATAACAATATGTTATTTAAATCGCAAATAAGGATCTAAAATTTTGAGGATTTTTTTTTCGATATTATTTCGAACCATATTGTCTTCTGGTAGCTCCAAAATAAAAAAAAAACAAAGTAAGGACCACCCTGATACATATATAGATATACATATAAATATATATATATATATTTATTGGCTTTCGGACCACATCTAAGCAAGCAGCCTCGAGGACCACGAGAGCTACCGCATAAACGAGCGCAAAGCTCTCTAAACGATCACTAGTCGGCTATATATACGTATGTGTGACTCAAAAGACCATAAACGCCACCGCCAGTGAGCCGATCTCCTTGCCCGCGCTCTCGATCAACGTTTCATCAACCGTGCCCCGTCTTGATTAGTATTAATTGTCGCATACCGGCAGTCGTGCTGTTTCGACAATATCGCAAGTCGAACACGTCATCCTCAAACTTCGAATATTTATTTTACATCATTGTATTTGATTTTTCTTTTACGAATTCACGCCGACCGGAATAACAGCGCTCCCATTCACTATACATTCAACAAAAAAAACGTCGACATACCTCAATGCACATTCTTTCGAATAAAACCAACTTGAATTCAATCGGACCAACAGTTTTTGAGATAATAATAGCCAAAATTCACCCATATTTCCGGCAATCTACATAGATGTACCCTCTTAACGTACCGCAATATCATTGACATTTAATTGTTGTTGTTATTATTATTATTTGGCACCTTTTTTTTCAAAGTTAAAAAGGTTAAAATTACCTCCCAAAGGTATTAACCACGCCTCGACAGCCCACGACGACGATAGTCGAACGTCAATGTACTTTTATGCGGGCAAACTGATAAAAAGCTTACGATAAAACCCCTACGTTTACGGGCTTCCCACGCTCGAACTTGGTCATAGTTGTCGCTCCTCGACAAACCACCTTAATCCTCCTTCATTCGATTTTCACAGGTCGTTTGCGTTCGTTGTCACATATTTTTCCAAGAACTATTCCGATATTAATTATTGTCGATCTTATCATTACAATAATCATCCTCATTACCGACATTAATACTAAAAATATATTAATTACTATCATTGTCATTATAATTATCATTATTTCACAAATAGATTTGTACCCAAGGTTTGTCGGTATTGCATTTGGGCCGAGACCATCGAGATGTTTCGATCTTATAATTTTTTCATCTTTTTCGAAAAAATCGAATTCAATATATATCTCCGTTATCTTTGACCTATTGAAATCCAACTTTCCAAAAGTATAGAACTTTCATTCAGCCTAAATGTAGAACTAGTTCGGCAGATATCATAATAACTATTACCATTATTTCTATTTTTATTATTATTATGATGATGATCATCATCATCATACGTATTATCAACTTTATCGTTATCATCATCATCTTCGTTATTATTATTATTACCGAAATTATTAGCATCGAAACAATCATTCTCATTATTATCATTAAAATCATCAGCATCGTTCATTATCATCATCAATATTATCACGATATATCATCGCTGCTACCGTCGTTGTTATGCAATATATCTGTCGTTGTCCCGCTCATGACGTTCCCGACATTCACCAAAGACGTGTCGTGCCAGGTTAATCCGGCAAAAAGTAATTATTACAATCGCAATGTACGTCCAGTCAGTTGATTACGATATGAAATCGCAGGATCGTGTATTACGTAAAACCTCGGAAAAATAGTACAGTTGAAAAATAAAAAAGAACAAAACGAATATAAAAAAATTAATTAAAAAATTAATAAAAAACAAGAGTGGAAAAATAAAAAGAAAGAAAAATTCCGTGCAATACGGAGCTCTGGCGAGTGAGCGCAGAGTCGCGCGATGATAACCGTGTGCCATTCCTACCGTAACTCTCGGTTGATGCCGTTTGCGAGGCGAAGGTCTCGACCCTCGCGACAAAACGTCCTCGGCATCCTTAGTCACTGTGAGACTGAATCTCTGTACACTTACCACGTTGTACGCTACTGAACTTTTTTTTTTCACGAGCTCGCGGACGATAATTTATTTGCTGTTCTAACGCGGTGATTATGTGAGAATCGGGTTTTCGTTGTGAATTTCAATTTCTCTCACACACGCGATATACTATATCGCTTGTCGTTTCACGAATTTTGTATTACCCGCTTGAACACATTTTTTTTTTTGGTTTTTTTTTTGTTTTTTTTTATTCGGTCAGACTCTGCGGGTTAACGAGGCCGCGGGTCTTGCGAGAAACTTGTCACGTACTTTCCGAGTCCACGTGTAGTATTCGGTGGTCGTGGTGAAACGAAAAAGAAAAAAAAAAGTTTGAAAAAAGGTCGACGAGTGAGTAAGTTTGACGTGGTTGACGTGGTAGAATGATGTCGCCCCGAGTTAAAAAATTATGTATAGTCTGTATGTAAACTATAGATGGAATTAGGCATATTTAGACAATATATGGATAATACATAGACAATATATGTAAACTGTATACAGACAATATATAGTCTATATATATATAATCGATATGTATTCTATATATGGCCAATCTCAAATAGAAATTTTATATTATTTTTTGTACTTGAGGCTGTCGTGTTGGATCATCTTGTTGGTTCTGCTACCACTCACACAGCAAAATCATGCCTGTACATTCATTTCCTTATTATTATTGTTTTTTTTTTTTTGTTTTTTCATTTTTTCTTTTTTTTCGGATGGTCGATGATGTGGTTGTGGATGCCAATTATCGAGCATCATCTTCCTGGCATACGCAAAGGGTTTTTTTTGGCTGTTATGTAACATGTAACTGTTACGAGTGTGCCAACAGCCTCGACTGCCATTGTCCTTGGTATTTTTGCTAGCGAGCATGTTTTCAATAAAAATCGAAAGCCATGGAATTAAATGTGATAGACATGCGAATTTGTCAGCTGTCTTGGTATTCCAGAATATCTGTAAAAGAAGGGCGAGTGGGGGGGTGGAAAGAAAAGGAAAGTAAAAATTAAATTGTTGCTGCAATGGTGAAACAATTATATTTCGGTCCGGAAGTGTTGAACGTTGTAATGGTCGTGACGGCCAACGCGCAAAAGGGAAATCCGGTCACTCGAAAACTAATGGGATTGCCGTGTAACTCATTCCGAAGAAACAATACGAACGAGATACGGGGTCAAACTATGAATTCGGATGGGTAGGGTGAATTTGGGGCATCGCGGTGCACACGAGTGAATCGGTACCGAGGTCGTAAACTCGTTGTTACACCCACATGACCGATTTTTTTTTCATTTCTTCGAATGTTTTGTCGGATTTTTTTTCCATTTTCGATAATTCAAAAAATGTATATTTTCGTAATTCGATGATAATTCGCAAAGAATATACCGGGTGTCCCATTTTAATCTTACACCCGATTTATTTCGATAAATACTACTTCCATCGAATATTATAAATACCACTTCGAATTGAAGGGTTCGAAGGGGGGCGTACAAAATAAAATAATTTTGGTCCAAATTTCAAAAAGGCGGTGTTAAGGTGGCTGACATGTTTTTTTTTAATGGAACCATGCTTTTTTCTTTCCACCAAAAATGTTGTCATGTCAAAAATCACAACTTTTGTGGGCATTTTTTTTTTTTTAAGTCTATAATTTTTCGGTTGGAACACAATTTTATGTGAACGCAACATTCGGTCGACGGTGGATTGGTCAAGATAGACGTTTGGCCTCCAAGGTCACCCGATCTCGCCTCTCCTGATGTTTCCACATACTGACACGCACACTTACACTCGGGATGTGAGGGTTTTCCTTCTCTCCGTACATCCTGGATAGCGCTAAAATAGTCCAAAATTGTGTTATAACCTAAGAACTGTAGATTATATAAAAAAAAATTCCTACAAACGTTGTTAGTTTTGACATGACAAAATTTATTTTATTTTTCAAAAAAGAGTTGTATTTATACCCTTATGCGATTTCAAGCTGTTACATTCGCATCAATATTACGAACTCAACCCAATCTTCATCTTATCTTCATTTCAACCTAATATCACATTACGAATTAAAAAATATATATTTCATTCCATTCTTCTTCCATTGAAACAAAAAAAAAGTTATTTCACTATTTTCGACCGAGCACAATTGCAACACATTCATCATGGACAATCATTAACCAAAACTACCTTGGATTCCACAGTTGCAACACTCACACTTGACAGAAACGTGTTCAACCACATGTGTTTTAACAAACTCCCGTCGAAATTCAATTGCAAAATTTTCTTATACACGAAGCACTTGCCAGTTAACCGAATTCGCAAATACGTTTTTAATTAATAATTTTGTTTTTGTTTTTTTTTTTTCATGTTTTACAGGAGCCAGTCGAAGGCCTCTTATTTGGCGTACAGACGTGAACGTGGTGTTCCGGACAGCGAAGGAAGTTACAAGCGAACAATGTCACCGACTGCACGTTTGGAAGATTGGCAACAACAACAGCAACAACAACAACAACAACAACATCATCATCAGCAGCAACAACATTCGGCCGGATCGCGTGAACACGACGATCCGATTCTTCTCCGTGTGACTCCTCATCATTCTCATCAGCAACATCGTCAACACTCAGATCCGGATCATCAGCAGCGTAACTCGTGCGATCTTCCAAAATCTCACAGCGTCGATGCTCTTCATCAGCGCATCGAGGATCGTAATTCGGCTCATTCGAGCCAAGTTATGGGAAAATTGTCTCACGAACTCGCGAGGAAGCTTCAGGCATCTGAAAATCGTTCGAGAACGGAATCCACCAGCAACAACAACGGCAACAACATAGGACCTGTAAATCGCACGAGTCCCAACGACGAAGACAACAACGACAACCACGAAGACGACGACGACAACGTGCCAAAAGTTTCCAGCCCCGTTCACCGTGACAAAAAACTCGATTACAAAGAAAAAACATTTTCCCAAAGCGTTCAAGTGCTGAACGATCGTAATCGTCAACTCGAGCGAGAACGTAAAAAAATAATCACGAGTTGCGAAATTTCGAGCGTCGAATCATCGAACGTCGTTCATACGCGTTTAATTTCCGATGGGGAAACTTCGTTACGTGGAATCGATGATTATCATCGTGACGGAATTTCGACGATCGAGATGACGTCGAAAAACGTTGAATTGCTCAATCGACGAAATCCATCGACGGACAAAAAATCATCCGGATCATCGATCAGTAACAGTCCTGTCAAGGAACATCAAAATGGCGAACAATCGTCCAATTGTGATAAAATCATTGATACGAATGACAGTGACGAAACGAAAAACTTTGTTATTACCGAACAATCAATGACAAACTCGCCTCCTAAATCACCGGTGACTTTTTCCACTAACGACGATAATTCATCGTCCGGTCAATGTTTACGCGGTGCAGTTCCCAGAAGATCCGCACCCTGTTCGAGCTCCACCGTCGTCGAACAATCGTCGATTGACGCATCGTCGCGGATTATGAAAAATCATTGCGACGATTATTTGGAAAAATCCGAGCAAACTAACAAAACTGATGGGGAGGCTGATGATAGCGTTGCGGGAATTGTTCGTCGTTGTGAATCATCATCGTCGGGACGAACAATTTCGAGCCCCACGCAGACGGAAAAAAGTTGGACGCGATTGAATTCACCGAGATCGAGATCCAGTCAGACCGAAGATGGAAGCAACGAATTTGGAAAAATTACGACTTCGCGATCGAGATCATCGTCGTTTTCCGTTGTCACGAAAATATCGTCGTCTTCTTCGTGTTCGTCGTCTTGTTCGTCACTGGATTCACCGAGATTGTCACCCATCGATGCGATTAATTCGACGGTGTCGTCGCGACCCGTGGTCGACGGTTGTCTGACCATGATTCAGCGATCGGAAATTGTTTTGCGGGTCAATGCGTCCACGAGCGATGCATCGTCGCAAACGGACGTTTTTCACGATGATGACGTGATTTCTGGGAAGAAAAATTCGATCGTGGATTGTCAAAGTGTTGCGGGAACGAGACGAAAGTTTCCGGAAGAAATCGAGTGCGAACAGTTGAGCCGGGATCTCGCTGATCAACTTGGACCGAATGACAAACTTGTACCGATTCTCGGTGAGTCAAATTTTTTTTATATTAATAAATTCGTCAAATTTCGGTGATATTGATAAATTCGTGTAATTAAAACAGACAATTAGTTATTCAATAATAATGTGAAGATATAATCTGTCTATTCTTATGAAATAAAGTTACATCTTCTATCATTTAATGGTAGCTGTAACATATTATTAACACGGCAAGGACTGCTGTGATTTTTTAAATCATTCGAATTTATAAATTTAAAAATCATTTTTCAAAGCAATATGTTGTTACTTGATGCAAAAATATATTCTTTCAATGTTTCCAGTTGTTCTCTCACCTTTTTGTACGTGTTGAAGCGCGCTCGCGTGAATGTACTTGTCTCAATTTTTTTAGTCGTTGCGTTTTTTCGTTGTGATATCTATACAATTCGTGTAATTGAAACTTTGGATACTATTAAAGTATTACTGGATAGATATGGAAAAAATATCAGAAATTGTTGATAATTTGAGGAATGATAGTTAGTGTTGGAATAATAATACATAAATTATTTTATAAGTTTTGACTAAATAATTTGGTAGTTATAAATGTATCAATTTACTGGCATTTAACACGGTCGCTTATGAGAAAACAGGTTGTGCAGACGTTAATGGTTGCAAAACGAACTTCGACTGACGCGAAAAAAAATATTTGTTCGCTAACAACAAATTCAGTCATAATAAAAAAAAATCTGAAAAAATGATAAACATTAAGTTTATAACTGAAGTACTGCACAAAAAAAAAGCAAACTTCGTAATCTTTCTTCCAACTCTGGTAGCAATATCGAGAGTTCGTTATAGATACTGGATAATTATTATTTATTCGCATCAGTCGAAATAGAAAGAAAATCTATTTTCAATGCAGAACGACTCGAAATAAATAATTATTTTTAATCCAAAGTATTATCCATAGTGCATAACTTCAGTCATAATAACATAAAATTTTGTAATAAAAAACAAACACAATGTTATCCAAATGGCAAACTTCGGAAAACTGACGGCAGGGTTGAATTTTGTATAGTAGTTACTCTTTTCAAAAATGAAAAAATATTTGAAAAAAAAAACAATTCCTAGGTGCACATGCCCCCTCAAATACGTAACGTTATTGTCCATTAACATCATCGGCATACGGTAGCGCGTGTGTGCATCCGCGCGTGGGTTCGTTCAGCCGTGGAAGAGAAAGAAGAAGAAAAAATGAAAAAAAAAATGAAATAAAAAAAATAAGTAACCGGTGGTCAGCCGCCCGGAGCGTCGACCTTTCGATTCAATAAGCGTTAACACGATCAACCTCGCGCGCGCACACCGTCTATTAAATTATCCACACGCGGTTGGTTGGAAAAATTGAAAAAAAAAAAAAGTATTTCGGGACGAGTTCTCGTTCGTTCGCTTCTTCGACGTTCCTAATATTTCTTCCATCAACGTTGGACGATGAAAAAAAGAAAAAAACCATCATCATTTCAGTTCATTCGACTTTTCAAAATTTTCTTAACAGTCTCTTTTCGTTTTATTTTTCAGTGCCAGCACCGGAACACAAAAAACCAACGGACTATGTTTCGGGTTTGTTCAGGGTGGAGGCGACGTTGCAGCCGCGTCCGAGAAGAACGGTCCTGTCGGACGTTTCCAATTCATCCGTCTCGATGGACAACGAAAACGACGTCGATGGTTCGGCATTCGCGCGATGCTTGATAAACGGACAGTGAGTATAATGCACAAAACTTTTCCCCAAATGATCCGTTAGATTGTAACACCGTGATCACGTGCCTTGAATCATATGCCCGTGACGACGTTCGTCTTCTTCTTCTTCTTCGTCTTCTTTTTCTTCTTCTTCTTATTCTTTTCGTGCGTTCTCCGACTCTCCCTATCTTTCTGTCGCACTTTTCCTTATTCCTTTCTTCTTCTTTTTTTCTTTAATATTCTTTTTCATTCGTTCCTCGAGTGTTACGACCATGGAATTTTAAATCCAGACACGCGTGAAACTTCAATCGATATGTCTGTTGCTATCGAGACTCTCAATCCTCGTTATCGGAGTTGAGGCAACGTTCTGGCTTGGACACGTTGAAAACATTTTTTTTTCTTTTTTTTTCATCTCCTCCTGTCGTTTTCGATAATGTGTATCGTCGGTGGAATATATCTACGCGTGGACTTTTTTTTTTATCGTGAATTCGGAATAGCTGAGAGTGTCTATTGTCAAAAAATCAGACGACCGAAAGATTACTGTGATCGTCATAGCCGTTGTTGAATCAATTTTGCTCGAAACGATTTTTTTTTCCAACGTGGCGCGGATGCTTGCGAGAAAATTATTCGACCTATTTTGAACATTTTTCAAAGTCCCATAACTTTTTTTCGGTTATACTAAAAATGAAAATTCGTTCACTACAAACGTTTGCACACCTAAATCTTTAAGAATGGCGAAAGAAATTTTTTTTTCCCAAGTGGAATGCCAGAATTTTTTTTTTTTAATTACATGTGTTCTCCCCTCCCCCCTTTCACAAGTTGCATGACTCATTCACGGCAACGAAAGAAAGAGGAAAAAACAACAACAACATCGTATTTATATTCTTGCCACCGACTGGCCACTTGCAAATTGCTACCCTCTATTATGAAATCCGTTCTTGAATTATGTTTTTTTTTGCTAAAAAACTAAAAAACTAAAAAACTACTTGACCGAATTGGACCAAAATCCAATCAGCTCTAAGTTCCGGCGAAAATAGGCTTTAATGAACTCAATGACCTCGAAACTCGAAGATCTGCAAAAAAAAAACGATTTTCGATTTTCGAGGTCATCACAATAACTTCCCCATAATCGGCAAGATAATTATATCTCCGGTTAGTCGTTACGTGAAAAAAAAAGAAATTCCGAACAACGACCCATTGACAGGATCCCGCAAACTAGAATCCGCCCTTCACATACTTCTTCGAAGACGTTGAAATCTCAGTGGTTGAAAATTCTCGTCTGAATCACGCGTAGACGATAGTTCTCCACGCGTTCAAGGCAAGTGAAAGTCGCAACGGGTAGACCGGAAAAATTGCGCAACTTGTCCATAAATGATATTGTCAACGGAGTAACGTTACTACTACGCACAAATTTACGGGGTGGGGAGAGGGTTGACAATTGTCATACAAGCCACATAGAATCCGTGGACTTTGTTCGATAGTTCCGCTCGAGTCGTCGCTGTAATCGGCCGCGACGCGTGTGCGCTCCGATCAAAAGTATTTGTCGCAATTTCAACAATTATTATTCATCTTATGGAGATTTTCGTAGGTTAGAATTTTCAATCGTCGTGTATTTGTTATATTTATGAATATTTTCAATTCCATATTCTCCATTCTTTGGCATTCTAATTGTTTACATTTTTATATTACAATTTTGGGCAAACGATAATGTTTGTTTGTACTTGCAAGTCTAGTCGTGCATATATCGTGGCAGTCGCACATTCACACATCTAACGATGAACCGTCAGATGACTCACTCAGAGTTAAGACTTTATTTTCCGTTCACACCTACACGCCACCCAAATTGAATAATTCGACTGAATAGTTTTATTCAGAATCGATGGATAACTATAATATTCAATCATTTTCATCAATTATTATTTACATTGATCCGTATTATGTAATTTTGTTTTTTTATTTAAAAGCTATGAATAACAATGTTTAATTATTTTCATAAATCATTCCTTTCTTTGGTCTCTATTGTGATATTATGTTTTTTCATTTAGCAGCGATGAGTAACATTATAAAATAATTTTCATCAATAATTATTCGTTTCGGTTTTCATCATGTTATTTTGTGCCTCATTTAGAAACGATGAATAACAATATTCAATCATTTACATGAATTATCATTCTCTTTGGTCCTTATTATATTTTGTTTTTTTATTTAGAAGCTGTGAATAACAATATTAAATTATTTTCATGAATTATAATTCGCTTTGGTCCTTATTATGTTATTTTGTTCTTCATATAAATGCGATAAACAACAGCATTTAACTGTTTTCATGAATTATTCTTTGGTTTGGTTCTTATTTTTATCTATTTTTTTCGTTTTATTTTTTTTCAGGAACGAAACGATGCCTTCCACACCTACCAACCAGTTATCGACAAACACCACGAGCAGTCCACTCTCGGCGTCTTCCGCTTACTTCACAACTTCCGAAGGCAAAGCCAGGTTTCTCACCAGATACTCTCGTGATTCCACGGACGAAGATATTTCCGTGGATTCGGTACATCCGTCAGCGGTCAATGCTACCTCCTCGTTCAACGACAGTCACGATCTCCGACGAAAGAAGGTAAATGCGTTGTACAAATAATTTTCGACGTTACGACAGTTTCGAACGTGTATAACTCGAGAACGGTTTTAGCTACAGCCCCCAAATCTTTCGCACATGTCCACTTATATAATTCCTTCATTGACTTTAATTATCGTCGTGGTTCAAGCTTGCGACTCAGATTCTATATCGTTTCCAAATCACCATTAAAAAAAGCGACGTAAGGCTTGTTGGAATTTTATTTAGGCCAAAACCATCGAAAAGTTTTGATTGAATGATATTTCGAATTTTTCGATAAAAATCGAATTTATCTTTAACTTTAACCGATTCAGCTCCAACTTTTCAAAACTATATAACATCATTCAGCCGTGATATGTATCAAATTTGTTGGAGATCGGCTGAATGACTCGCATTTTATATAAAATTCAAGTTTTTCAATTTTGAGGCCTCTTTTAAAAATATATTTGACTTGCCATACTCAATCTCATGAATTCCAATCAATCAACAGTTACGGTTGTTGAGTATTGAACTTGATAGAAATTCACATACACATTTGACGAGAAATCGATATTTTATCCACCCATCGATGAACATTCAATTTTCAGAACAAGCTGCAAGTTAAAATTTAAAACTTGCAACAGATTTTAAAACAAAATGCTTCCTCATAGATAAATATCTTCGTTACCGACGATTCAGAGGAATCAAATTGCAAGTTTAAACTTGCAAGTTTAATTTATTATTTGTTATTTGATGATAAAATGTTTGATTACAGGAGGAGCTTGTGCTGAGACTGGACAAAAAAGTTGTGATTCTGAGAGCAGAACAGGAAGCCGTTCGCGAAGAAGGTGAATTGAACGAAGCTCTTGGGGCTAGAGTGGCTACCCGAGTCAGTGCCATTGCCCGTCCCACCGAAGCCTCCAAATATCGTTTGCACGTTGAGGAAGTTGGAAAAATAACGAGTCTCCTTCTTGGACTCAGTGGAAGATTGGCTCGGGCTGAAAATGCTCTTTACGGCATGCCGGCTGATCATCCTGAAAGGGTAAATACTCTCATCTTTCATTCACAAACAAAAATATTTAATACAAAAAAAAAATTGCACTTAGTCGAACGAATAAAAAATGTTGAAACAATGTTTTTGCACAGAAAATTTTGGAATCCAAACGTGACAAATTGATGGATCAATTGGAGGAAGCGAAAATTTTGAAGAGCAACATTGACAAACGTAGCGTAAACGTTTCGGCGATACTCGCGAATTATCTCAACGACGATGAATACGCCGATTATCAACATTTCATAAATATGAAAGCAAAATTGATAATGGACGGACGAGAGATTCAAGACAAGGTCAAACTCGGCGAGGAGCAACTTGCGGCTCTCAAAGAAGCGATCAACTAGTTAATCACCAATTCGTTTCGATCGTTTATCGCGTTTGAGACGCAATAACGGAGTATAATTATGAACAAAAGGTTCCGCACTGCCGAGTGTCGTACCTATGAAAAAAAAAAAACAAAAAAACAAAAAAAAACCTTAAGTGCCTAGTCTTTGTTAAGCTTGCATCGACCCCAATGAATTCTACGAGCTTGCCGTCCCACTTCCGCTCCCATCCACCGGTGATTACGGTTCGTGAATGTCCACAGTGAGAATCGATTGACGGACGAATCAATTGAGTCAATTATTATTCATAATTTTTTTTTTTTTGCTTATTATTTATTTCGTATTTTCAGAAGAAAATCAAAATTTTAATATATACGCGAATATTTATGTGTACATTGATTGGGCTTTCGTGAACAAAATTTATTGCAATAATTATTTTATGTCGGAATTTGTGTTTGTTTTTTTTTTTGTTTTTTTTTTAACTTTCGATTTTCACGATAGAGAAAGAGAAAGAAGAAAGGATTAAATGTATCGTCAACTGCTCATTGGTAGCAAGAAACGATTGACGAAAAAAAAATATAAAAAAATAAAAATGAAAAAAATTACACGCAGCTGTGGATTAAAAAGAGAGAAAATACAGATTCGTCCGAGCTTTCACCGAGTCTCGTTTCCCCGGTGGTGGTGCTGCTGCCTTCTTATATACATGTGATATAAGGATATAAATGAGAGAAGAAGAATAGAATTTCGTGATGGAAAAATTATCACGAATGTAAATAGATTAGTATTTTTTTTTTTTCAATTTTTTTTTAAATACGATATTTGCGAATAAACGTTGTTGTAACTCGAAAAAAAAAAAAAAATAATTTTCCGTAACCAAACTGACATACGTCTAAAACAACGATTACAATTACCATAACGATGATTATTAGTGATACGATGAATTTTATTTTATTTTTATTTCTTTTTCGTTATTACGATTTATCTTAAGTGGGTTAACGCGAATCCACAAAGGGTTACTCCCAAGACGCTTGTGATCTTAATTACTGTTAACGAACCGAGTGAGTTCGTCGATGAGAAAATTTAACGGGTCCCCCTCCGTATAGTCCGCCGCGCGAAATTTCCGGCCTACGACGATTTCCAATGGACCGATTTATGTTAAACCGTTAAACCGACGTTCTCCGGATCTTTTGAACTCAGTAATGAAACACTTATTGCAGTTACAAATATCTCGCGATGATAGTCGCGTTATTTTAATCGTCGATTGTGACAATATTTGATTTTTAAAAATTAATGGAATTGCATTATAAATTCGTATGGGAAAAAAAAGGTCATAGAAATCGTGTGGCACGAGATTTCGCGATATAATAGTCACTTTTCTGTTCCTTGTTTCTCCATGTTTGATTGTGCTATATTTGTTATCATGCACGAAAACGGGCACGAGCCTCAGCACTTATGTCACCGTTAATATCGGGCTTTTGAGAAAACGAAAAATAATGGTAATTCGTTGAAAAAAACATTTTAAAAATAATAATAATGATAATAATAATAATATAAGAGTCGTGAGCGTTCAGGGCAAGGAGCGTATCAAATACGCATTTGAAATTTGTAAATAATAATACAATAATTATTCGGAAAAATGAGAAAAAACAAAACAGCGTGAAGCAAATGAGGAAAAAAATATATATATGGTGCTCTGGATCTTATTTTGTACAAGATGAAGAAACGTTCCCATTTATTCGTAAGCTACTGATCATGTTCTTCGACGAAAAAACGTTTTCGACGTATTTCGGAATATTGGAAAAAAATCTTAGCTCTCTTCACAACTCCGAATTCATCCACCTCCGTTTGTACATACATTGCATAGAACGTCTATATATATATACATAATTACATATAATCATATGTATATATATATAGAATAGATTATACGAACGATAATGTCACGTGTTCACGTGTTGGAACATGATGGTTAAAAAAAAAAAACATTCCCATGCAAATACAGTTAGGTCATGCGGATTATGTCCGAAATTTTTATCTTTTTTTCTTTTTCATTCATAGTCCGACAATATTATTCACCATGTACGTAGATCATTACAATAGCTACTTCTTCGAGCTCGCTTGCAATAAATAACACGTTGAAAATAAATGAATTTTATGTGTGATCATTAATTTATTGAATTTGATGTATACTTTTTTCCTGCAATTCTACGAATCACGTGAAAAAGTCGGTACGAACATGTCTTGTTATGTACCAATAGAGATTGGTAGAGTGCTGAGATATCCATGTTTCTTCCAATCAGGCGGGTGTACTCTGCTCGGTGGGTAACGAAAACTGTAACATATTGTTCTCGGTCGGAACTGATTCTTGAGACTGAAACTGAGAATACTCGACTGCAGAGCGTTAAAGCGCAGTCAACCGTTCTCATTATTTGTCTTAATATTCAGTTCTGACCGAGAATAATGTTTTTTGTTGAGACTTAGAGCCACCCTAGTTTCCTCTCTTTCTATTGCAATTTCACTCTTTCTCGATAAATTAGCAGTCCATTTTTTTTTTTGAGCCTTGATTGGATCATTCCTATATGAAACCTGTGCCACTCTTATCCATTAGCAGTCCATATCAATATGTCAATGATTTTAGGTGGCTGGAAAAAAAAGTGGGCGCTAAATTGCAGTGGTCAGATGGTGAACCCGATCAAGTATGATCACCAAACGGCCGATATTACAGTTTCCGAGTTTGTCGACTGAAATGCTTAACCTCACGAATTATCGCGGCAATTTCAAATGCTTTGCAAGATCATCTTCATTTTCCGAATAAATTATTTCTGAATATTATCCCATTTCCGTAGAATTGCGTTGTAATATATTTTCGACGTTTTGAAATTACTTTATTTATCCTATTCAGCGAAACTCTGGAATGAAAAACTTTGGTAAAATATTGTATTTATTCATTCTCAAAAATAATCATCCGATATTTAACATAATTTTACAATAATGACGTAGTTTCAGTTTTATGAATAATAACGATAATAAATTAACACAATTCTTACAAAACAACGCGAATTGAAGTCTCTTGCCGAATCATTGGTACATCTAACCTCGCAAAAATGTTGTACGTGATTGATGAAATTAAATTTGGGTCAAAATAAAAATTAAAAATGGCAAAAAAAATTGTGAGACCTCAGCGATCAAACGTGATATTCACCACCATCGAGTTTTTCGTCCGTCAGCCAAAAAATGAGGCCGTTGCATGTTTCAGGTTCGAGATAGATCAATCCCACAACTATACCTTCGACGATACCCAGCACTACACCAGCAATTATATCCAAAATATGGTGTCTTCTCATTAAAAGACGAGATATGCAAACTGAGGTGGACCAAGCCAACAAAGGAAGTATACAAACTGCATGGATCTGATACAAGTGGATGAAGAAGTAAACAATGAACGTGGCACGAGATGCATGACCGGAAGGAAATGAATATTTGTCAGGTCCCATAGCAAAGGGATCGTCGTTTACTGCGGGACGTCTTCTACGCGTCACCGCTTTGATGAGAGCAACGACTACTATGTCGATCAATAAACCTGGAAAAAGAATTGTTCAGACTCAGCGAGATGTTTCATTGAAATAACCTCGACTGTGTATGCTAAATTATGAAATCGAGTGGATGCCGTAGATGTAAAAAGATATATGTGCAAAGCGAGCAGACTATTTCTTGCCTACGTTCAAGAAAATATCATAAAAATTGACACCAATTCAATTTACAATAATGAAAAAAGGAATATTGAACCAGAATTAAAAATAATGTATTGTAGTTTACCAATGAACAGATTGACTTGCATCTGATACAGATTTTTGTTGTTCAGGATCCAAATAAAGGCCAGCCACCCGGCCAACCACGGAATACCATGGCAAGAATACTGAACGAAAACAAAGAATGAAAATCACAGAAATAAGAGACAAAGAAATACAATGAATCAAAGAAAAGAAAAAATTATAGATACTTGAAAATTTGTACAAGCACTGAAACATTGGCAATGGTATATTACCTCGAGGACCCTGTAATGCACTTTAAGCTGCTTCAGCATCAGAGACTTTTCGACAGTATTGACAAATGCATTTGTCAAGTAGGCATCGACCGCCAAACACTTTTTCAGCGTCGAAGGCACATCTCTCTTGTCGCTGACCTGCGATAAATCGTATATGAATCGAATTCACTCAATCGGTTAGGGAATGTTTGATGAAAAACAAATTTTCTATTATTTCGAACAAATATTTACCGTCGTCATTGTTTTGAACTTTTATACAAAATGCCTTTTTGCTCGTTTATAGCAACGTGGCAATTTGTCGAGGTCGAGGGAAGATAAGAACTGGAATTTTTTTCGATCGTCGGTTTTTCGGGAATTGATTGACAATGATTCGGCACGTGCAAATAGATATGAGATTGTCAGATCAGAGATTAATACAGAGTTTGCCAGTGAGACTTTGCCGGTGTGAGTTTCACCACATATACGCAGTGTTCAGAAACACCCGCGGCTTACGTCGTAGAATAAATTGTGAATGTTCGCCTTAAGGTGACGGAAGATCTATTCGAGTGCGAGAGAGACCGCGCCATCGGCGCTCGCAGCGGAGCGAGCGAGAAGGAGAGAATTTTTGTCTTCCATCATCTTAAGGTTCTGGTAACTCACATGCGCGTCGCTATGGTGTGACGTGGCGCTGTAAGCGCATTAGTGTTTTGCGAGCCTGCCGGTATGCATACAGCATACAATATAGCATACATCGTCAATTGTTCTATATATGTTACGTGTACCACAACCCTTCCATTACATAGGTACTATATCACTCTACGACGGCAATCGCGGGATAAATTCAATCAGCTGGGGCGCGCATATAGTACATTATGACACCAGTACGAAAAAAAATGTTGTGACGAGTGTGAGTTTACCAAACAAGCCGAAGGCGAGTGTTACAATCACACGAGTCCAGAAAACGTTTTTCGTACAAGTGTCGTACGAATTTTTATGTCACAAAGTGTGTAAACACGGTTTGAAGCGAACGAAGTGAGCGTGAAACTGCTGCCGAAATATGATATAAAAGTAGTACGAATTAACATATCAGCTGTTTCTTGTTTATCAGCTCAGCACTGCTGCCAACATTTCGAAATTTGTAATTCTCGAAGTGGAATCATAACCTATAAGATAACAACAACAACCTCATCGCAGACGTAACGTCGGGTTTTATTAATTTTCAAAGAGAAAAGTTAAATCCCCCACATTTCGGTATGGCCGATGCACCAGTAACAGATGAAACATCGTTACCGAATAAAATAATATTCAAGAAGAAAGTCAGAAAACCTATAAGACGACGAAAAATGAGTTCGGATGACAGCGACAGCGAGGGAGATAAGGAAGATGAGTCGGTCAAGTATGCCACATCTATTTATTATTTACCGTTTGGCTTTATAATGAGCTATGGCACTTGTTGAAATTCGGTAAAATTTGGTTACAGGAGTACAGTCGAAGAGCTCAAAATCTTACAGAAGCTTCGTCAACGTCCCAGCGGAGTTAACGTTGCGGAACTTGCTCTTGGACAAAAACTAAAAACCAACGACGGTTCAGCTGTGAGAATTTTGCATGATCTTTATATTATTATTAATTTGTTCGCAGAGAAACTGGTTGTTGATTCATAATGGTGTTTTCAGACGGATCCGTTCAATGTTAAAGCCGGAGGAATGGTGAACATGGCTGCGCTGAAGAACAACAAAATCAAGCAGGACGACGCTTACGATACCGGCATAGGTACTCAGTTCAACGCGGAGACTAATAAACGAGACGAGGACGAGGAGATGTTTGTATTACTTTGAGCTACGTTCGCCTAAATTTTTCGATTCAATCGGAGCATTAGCATTAAACATTATTTTTGGCAATCAGGTTGAAGTACATAGAGGAGGAGTTGTCGAAGAGAAAGAACAAGAATAGCGATACTGGCGATACCGGCGGTATCGGCGGGGACATAACTTATTGTTCGCCGGAGGAAGCTGCTCTGCAAGCTGTACCCGAGCACCTGAGACAGAGCTCCACGCAGAGAAGTGAGGAGATGTTGTCCAATCAGATGCTTTCTGGTATCCCAGAAGTTGATCTTGGAATAGAGTAAGCCCATATCCATTCATAATTTTCACACTTCCGAACGAAATTCTGCAAATTGTTTCACTCGTTGCATTCTTACAGAGCTAAGATACGAAATATCGAAGCGACCGAAGAAGCGAAGCTCAAACTATTGTGGGATCGCCACAGGAAAAAAGACGGTCCGTCACAATTTGTTCCAACAAACATGGCTGTGAACTTTGTGCAACACAACAGATGTGAGTCGGCTATTATCCACCATTGCTAATTAGATCATCGATGAATTTGGTCAGAGTCATGGTTCCATTGACGGTTTGTGTTATTTCAGTCAACATAGACGATCCCGACGCGCACAAGGGTAAAAACATGGCCCATGCCCGAGCGAACAAGGTCGCTCCCAAAGATGATGCCAAAGGCAAACGCAAGGACAACGGCGAGAAAGCAACTGACGATTATTATTACGAAAGGTTCAAGAAACAATTCAGAAGATTTTAGGAATATTTTTACTGTATTTTGCATTGTAAGGTTAACTAACTGTAACAAATATATTTCATCCATGATGACACAATTGTGTATGTGCACAGTGATTCGATCATTCTTTTATTACCTACACACGATTGAAGTTAGCCAAATGTTGCGACTGAAACTAGTTTTGAAAAGATTGACAGTCATCGACAGTTTCCGATTCTTTGACAACCCAACAAAGTCCATCTGAATTTTTTTGGTTATATCGGATACGTGAATAATTGATTGAAACGTTTTTTCAATCGAACATGTTTCCTCATACGAATATACCTCAACAATATTTCGTGCATAATCCACGATTTGCCACGCCAATGCCAACGAACATTCATCCCCCAACTACGAGTCCTGCTACATCAGTACGCCAGCCTAGAGAATCATCCCCTATACCGGCAACGCGTAATTGTCATCAAACGTTCAAACATAACCTATCAGTGGAAAACCAGAAATCCGTGGAATAATATATTGAAAAAAAATATTCATGGAATTTTAGGGAATGGGAAAAGAAAATTAAATAAATGCAAATGAACCGCGGTTCTCTGGTCACGCATGCGCCGCGTCGTCGTTACGTCACGCGACGCTAGCGTCGCGGCGCTTCGCGTGACGTCACTACGCACTATTCCGAGAAGTAGCGGCGCTGTCGTCGTGACGCCGCGCGAGCCATCCCGAGACACAAGACGCTATAGTAAAAAAAAAAAAAAAAAAAACGCTATAGTAAAATACACACGAGACACGAGACTGTAGACGTTGGAGCACAGAGTAGTCATCGTGTTACCGAAGCGCCGCGCTTACTCACTCAGTACCATTATTCACTGGATTCCGGCTCGGTTGTTTCGGAACTCGTGTGACAAATTCAGAAGAAAAAAAAGAACATAATCGTGTTGTGTTTTTCATTGCAGTTATGAGTTGTGGATTCGTGACTTGCGGGCCAAACGAGGCTCTAGTTGTTTCAGGTAAAAACACAGCGTCGTAAGGCATTGTTTTTTCTTCGTCTTATTCGTGAACTTTTAATTTGTCGAATATTATTTATTTTGTTCGACCGACGAAGAGAGATGGTAATTATTGACAATGCGCGTGGATCGAACCTCGCGACGTATGGACTCGTCGTCGCCAAAGTGGGTGTGGAATTGACCGCTCTCGCGTGTAGGACTCATCTTCGCTACTATAATTCATTGATTCCAATAGATTATGGCAATTAATGATTCACGAGCTAACACGACAACAACGTTGTTTATAATTATTTGTAATTCTAAATCAAATGATTTTTGACCATCACAGAGTCGTTTTTATTTTTATTTTTAAAAAAATGTATTATTATTATTATTATTTGAAGTCTGCACTTGGCGACGATATTCATATCAAGATTGAATTTTTTTTTTTTTTTCAGTGCTAAAATGGCATGAAATTTGTGAATCATTCTTAATTATCTTCACTCGTTCGTAAATAAATTGGAGTGTTTCTTTTTTAAACTTTGTTTCTCGTTTTCATTTGGTTTGTCACACTTTGATATGATTTTGCTGGTCGATGATGCATAACAAGCAAGATAGAAGCATCGCTCTCATGGGTTTCGATATCACAGTTTAACATCGTCGATTGATGATCCACGAGCTATCGCCACAACAATGTTGTTCATAATTATTAGCAGTTTTAAATAAAATGATTTTTGACTATTACAAAGTCGTTTTTTCATTTTTTTTTTAATTGTAACTCTGCACTTGGCGACGATATTTATATCAGGATTGAAATTTTTTTCTGTATACAGTATATATAATTTTGTATGCTAAACAGCAGGAAATTTGTGAATCATTTGGATTTTCAACCTTTCTTTTTTCTGCTTTCAAATTAAGAAACAACAATTTTCAAAATTATTGTCAAATAATTATAGCTTAATTTTTTTTGGAGTCGACGAGACAGAGACTTGAAATTTGCTTGAGAATTTGTGCGCGACGTGATTGACCAGCACCCATTTGACCCATTGGCACTAATTCGTCAATTCAGTAACTCAATTGTTCTAATTAATTTTACCAAAGGATGCTGCTACGGCAAACCTCTGCTGGTACCCGGAGGAAGGGTATTTGTCTGGCCCATCGTTCAGCAGGTTCAGAAGTAGGTCCATTTACAATTTTTCTCCTTTTTTTTTTTTTTCAAATGTTTATCGACCGTAATTTAGTAACTCATACATTTTTTAAAAAATTAATTTTTTATTTCTCATTTTTTAGAATTTCTCTGAATACCATGACGCTGCAAGTAGAGAGCCCTACGGTATACACCTGCCAGGGTGTTCCGATATCTGTGACCGGAATAGCACAGGTATGCGATCATGAGAAATGACATTAATTTATTTCTCCGATTATTCGATCGGCGATGTGTCGGATTATATCGATGTGGCATTCGTTACATGTATCCGATGAACAAATTTCAGGTGAAAATTCAAGGACAGAACGAAGAAATGCTTTCCACGGCTTGCGAACAATTTTTGGGCAAGAACGAAGACGAAATACACAACATAGCTCTGGTGACCCTCGAAGGACATCAGAGAGCCATAATGGGAAGCATGACCGTCGAGGTAATAAAATTAACTCTCCATCGAGCAAGTCGCATTTTTCATCGGCTCACGTTTAACGATCCATCGAACATAAAACTTAAATTTTTCATTCTGACTTTCAGGAAATTTACAAGGATCGCAAAAAATTCAGCAAGGAAGTGTTTGAGGTTGCCAGCAGCGATCTCGTCAACATGGGAATCACAGTTGTGTCGTACACCCTGAAAGACATTCGCGACGAGGAGGTACGTTGACGCACAAATTGAAAAAAAATATTCCGGAAGAGTCCAGGAATTGTCGAAGGGACGAATTTCTCACTCGGCTGAGTCTCCCAATATTCATTTGCCACCACAATTTAACGATATAATCAAAAACCGTTCGTTGAAAGCTACAGCATTGGCTGAGTAGGCTCTACGCTGAATCAGCGAAATGTGGTTGACAAAGTAGTCGTTACATTTTTTTTTTATCCGCTGCAATTGAAAAACAGACGAAAACCGCCTTCGAAAAATCGGAACGTGCAGCATTGGTCGACTATTGACTGAATCTGCAAAATTTGGGTAATAAAGCAATTTCTAAATTTTGTTTTCCATCAGAATTAAAATCACAATTGAAAACAATTTGAAAGATCTGTGGGATCTAAAATCCAGATTGAACCCACAAATTGTTAACAGCCGGGATGGCGGGAGGGAGGGAGGGGGGGGGGGGGTAAAATAGAATTAAATCTGCCCCTTAATGATCAATGCACGAGTTCATCGTAGATTGTTCATCTTTCGCCAATTCGTTAGCACAAAATAGGCGAATAGCGTGATCGTGTTAGTCGACGACGAAAAAAAAAGGAGAAAAAAGTTTCAACGATGATCCACACTAACAATAAGAGGTAACTAATCATCCGATTGTCAGCGAAAAATAAGTGATCGAGAGAGAGAGAGAGAGAAAAAATAACAAATTCCGCGTCTTTATCGGCGTAAAAACGAAACTCTAATGTGTTTCAAAATAATCGAAAAAAGCACAGAAAGAAAAACCAAAAAAAAAGTAAACGATATTACTTTTTATCTATTTAAACTAAAAAAAAAATATTCAATGCCGTTTTTTTTTGTTTTTTATCGTTGCAGGGGGCAAAGGTACGTTCAATTATTTCCTTTTTTTCGTACTGGAAAGCGTATCACTGCCGAAATTACGTTGTGACTTATTTATTTATTTTTATTTATATTTATTTCAATTTTCACATTTGATTTTTTTTGTTCTTCACTCGTATGTAAATCGATTGAAATTTTTTCATTTTTTCAATCCTCGTTTGTCGTTATCGTTTGGTTTGTCAGATTTTTATATGATTTTGCTGGTCGATGATGAATAAAAAGCAAGATAGAAGCATCGCTCTCACGGGTTTCGATCTCGAATGGGTCTGCGTGTTCCGATCTCGTGTGAATTTTGTGACCGGTGGTGGGGGGGATGTGCACTTTTTTAAAGAGAGAGAGAGAGAGAGACACATCGCGATTCTCCGTCACTCTGCACAAGAGACTGCTACACACATTGCATATAACGATAAAAAATCACCCGTAGCTTTAGAGGAAGAGTTGCTTTTTATTTGACCATTTCCAGGATTCTTTCGAAGAGAAACGTTGAATTCAATGCAGCGAAACATCAATACTATAGGTGAAGCAGGATTTTTTTTATCACAAAATATCGAAGATTCCAGATGTTCTAGTAATCTGAAAAACAGAATACTTCACGAAAATGCTAGAATTAACAAGATCGAGAAAAAAGGAATGTCCGAAAAAAAGCAGGTCTTCCCTCAAGACGTCGTGCTATCTTTTTTTCATTTCGAGGCTCGAAGATCCGAATGAGCAATGTTCGGAAGGGCCAAAATTCCGAACGCCCAATGCTTCGAATGACAATGTTACGAACGGTCGCAGCGTTGAATGACATTTCAGCGAATCGTCAAAATTCGTAATGACATTGCAGCAAACGTACAATATTCCGAACGCCTACCAGTCGGCGCGGTTTTCAACATTTGCCGACTTTCGAGCTTTCCCACGCGTAAATTACCAAAGTTAGATGTATGCCGTCGCTGACTTTTTTCGTAGGAAATTCAATTCTCTACAACATTGTTCATGTGAAGTTCCGGTCTATATAGCGTTGTTTATCCAGCGTCAGGACAGAGAGAAATAAAACGATAAGAAAATCAATGCATTTTTACCTTCCCGCCTAAACGCTGGTTAAACAACGCTATATAGACCAAAAGTTCACATAAACAAAGTTGCAGAGAATTGAATTTCCTATGAAAAAGTTACCAGCGCAACACATCTAACTTTGATAATTTACGCGTGGCAAAACGAGAAAGTCAAGAAATGTTGAAATATTGAACGTTCGCTACAATTTCATTCGGAGTTTTGACGATTTTCTACTATGACCGTTAGTAACATTGTCATTTAAAACTTTGACTCTTCTGAACTTTGCTCATTCTGATTTTCGAGGTCCACCCGGTGCGGAGCAAGGAAGGTAGCACATCGCCTCAATACATTCGAACAAACAAACAAAATTAGCTTATCACTGAAACTACAATTTATTTATCTCTTTTCATACACATGTATATTTTTTTAAAATCATTTTTCGTTATTCGTTTTAGTCTTCATTATGCCTCGAACAATTATGCTCTTTAGCGCACTTATCGTAACGCGTTGTAGAACGCTTTGATTTTCCGCCGCGTGTTTCATTCGAATTGTGTCCGAGACAATTTTTGAATGACACTTTTTTTTTTCTTTTTTTTTCTTTCAAATAATTTCGCAGGGATATCTGAAAGCTTTGGGTATGGCGCGAACGGCCGAGGTGAAGAGAGACGCTAGAATCGGTGAGGCCGAAGCGCGCAAAGACGCGCAGATTCGCGAAGCCATCGCCGAGGAACAGAGAATGGCCGCGCGTTTCCTCAACGACGCTGACATTGCCAAAGCTCAGCGAGATTTTGAACTGAAGAAAGCCGCTTATGACGTCGAAGTACAGACCAAGGTATGCGCTATCACACGCACGCGTTATTTATTCGTGCAATACGTTTTTTTAATCACAATTTTATTATCACACAATTTTGTTATAGTACGAAACGATCTACGCGCGAGTCGAACTCACATATAATCATTTTTTTCTCTTTCTGTTTGTTTAGAAAGCTGAGGCGGAAATGGCTTTCGAGCTTCAAGCTGCAAAGACAAAACAAAGGATAATGGAAGAACAGATGCAAGTGAAGGTCGTTGAGAGGGGACAAGAGATAGCGGTCCAGGAGCAAGAAATGTCACGTCGAGAGAGAGAACTCGACGCGACTGTCAGACGTCCAGCCGATGCTGAAAAATACCGGTGACAATACAGATATATATACATATTTATAAATATATACATATTTAGATTTTTTCTTCCTTCTCCGTTTGGCCATACGCAATTGATTTTTTTTCCCTCGATAATTTCGTTAACGAATGATTATATAACGCAATGGGGGTCGATAAATGTTTTGCGAAGGCTCGAAAAAATGGCTGAGGCAAACAAACTGCGACTGGTTATGGAAGCCGAGGCGGAGGCCGAGGCGATAAAGATTCGAGGTGAGGCCGAAGCTTTCGCGATCGAGGCCAAGGCCAAGGCGGAGGCCAGCCAAATGGCGAAAAAAGCCGCGGCCTGGAACGAATACGGAAACGCGGCGATGGTCGACATGATGCTCGAAACACTACCAAAGGTTCGCAAAACAATTTTCAATCGAAATTTTAAAAACTCGACACATTTTTTTCTATTTTTCAAACCCAAATTCTTATTATTGTTTTTTTTCATCCAATTGTGATTTTTATTTTTTCTCACGTTCTCATTTTGATTTTTATATGTTTTTATTATTTTTAAAAAAATATTTTTGATTACTATTATTATTATTATTGTTATTATTATTATTGTTTTACAATTTTGCGACATTGATTGAATTTTTACAGGTGGCCGCTGAGGTAGCCGCACCGCTTTCACAAGCCAAAAAGATAACGATGGTGTCGTCCGGAAACGGCGCCATAGGCGCGGAAAAATTGACCGAAGAAG
Source organism: Diplazon laetatorius (assembly GCA_963662125.1). NCBI lineage: Eukaryota > Metazoa > Arthropoda > Insecta > Hymenoptera > Ichneumonidae > Diplazon > Diplazon laetatorius. The sequence continues at coordinate 10,463,785 of OY759152.1, forward strand.
TGTTGAGCATCGTTACGCGAGTTCCCGAACTTGTCAAAACATTGACGGGCGTTGATATCGCGAAGGTAAGTTATCCGACGATTTATCGACAGCGTTGAGGAGGACGGTGTCGATTTTGTTGTGGCTTCCGTTCGGGTGGCACGAGACGGCGATCAATCGGCGTGGGGTGTTCAGTTATAGAGTATAAAACAGATGATAACACATACAAACAGGGTTCGTCAGTTTTGACGACTTCGGGAATTGAGTTCCTGAAGTCGGACAAAAAGAGTATTTACGACATTTTGAATATGTTGACATGAAAAACTCGATAAAAATGTTTTGTACTGTCTCGTAGCTTCCTCTATGATGAAGCAAACTTGCATCTACGAACTCTGTACATCGTTCCTTATTTATTTTTTTTTTTTTCGTTTCAGTCTGTCCACGCGGCGTAAGTTCATCGTCATTGGAGAGAAACGGAGGATCCTATTCGAGAAGTTTCATATCGACTCTTCCAACCCCCCACCCCTCCCGTTCCTCACCATTCCACGTTTGCAGTTTGTCAATGTTCTTCCTACGTGTGTTCCATTGGGTTTCGAAAGAAAATTCAATTCACCATCCATGTCAATATCTCGATCAGCATGATAGCCGACTATCATCTTCTTTTCACTTACTTTGTCGTATTTTTCGATAAAATATTTTCGTACATTACGAATGGGTATATTTTATTTCTTCGGATCATCGATGTTCAAATTAATATTGTTCGCTGTGAATTATCGAAAATGGATATATATATACATATATATGTATATTCCAAGTCGTTTGGGAAAGAAGAAAAATCAACTTACCCGAATCTCATTTTGTAAAAGTTTTTCCAAAACAATTCGTATTTACCTCGCATTTACAAATTTTCATAGCAAATAATTAAATAAGAGAAATTATCTTTGATAAGATTTTTTTCCTCAATTATTTATCTGATGGCACAAAATTATGAAAAAATATATGTATATTTATATATATAAATATGCCGAATAATAATATCGCTGTACCGGGATTTTTTTCTGCAGTCTCGTCATCAAAGTTGTCAAAGCGCAAATGAATCGACGATTATCATATGAAAAAAAATATCTATTATGCCAATTAAAATTGTATACATTAATTTTTCGACGAGATTAATTTTGCGAAATTCCGCGTCGTTAATCTCGTACCAATGTACCTCCTTGTAGTGATTAATCCGTGTGAGTATATCTGCGTTTTATCGATCATTCATCGTTCTGTTTTATCGACGAATGACTTTGTGCCATCGTACGCCCACTGTTTGTCCAATTATTATCGCAATACGACTTCTACGAGGTTTTTTATTCTATTATTTTTATTGTCATTATCATTATTATTATTATTATCATTAGTATTATTATTATTAATATTATTATAACATATATTGAACCTTCTTACCTCAATGTATGTAAAGAAACTAAAGAAAAACCGACAAAACATAATATTCCAAGTGCTCTCTGTCTCTCGGGGGCACGTGTGCTTGATATTAAATGCGTAATTAGTCTATCTAGTCCCCCCGGTTTGACAAAGACATTATAACCGGTTAGAAGACGCATTTTTCATAGATGTCTGACATATTATATTTTTTCTATTTCAACAGACTCACGGTGATTATAACCCACCGAATTAAAAAACACGCGTGTATTATCCAACTCGTTCGATATCACAGAGGTATGAAGATAATGAAAGAAATATATATATAAATATATATATTCATTTACGATAACGTAATGAATGAATATTTTCCGAGATACCTCGACGAATTCATTTCGAGATAATCCGATTCCTCGAGAGTGACTCGCACTGTAAACTTTGCACGTGAATTGTAACGAATAATAAAAAAAAAACAATCCTCCGACGTATAAACCTTGTGGAAATTTTATTAGTTCACGATTGTTGCTAGAGAAATGCATAATCATCAATTTCATGCTAGTTATATGCGTTTATCGTCAATAATAGCCTCAATGGCCTCATTTCCCATGAGAACACATGTTGAATTTCATACAGCTATAACTTCCAAACGGGAAAGACGATCGTTTTGAAATTTTGCATGTTGTTTCGAAATTATAAAAGTTGCTGACGGTAAAAATTTCGAAATTTTCTTGATACTTTGACACATGTTTCATACATCTTTAATTATCAGCCATTGCCCCGCAGCTTCAATATTTTGTTTAGTTTTATTTTCTCTACAAAAATATTAGTTCAGAATCCCCCCTTACAAACTTGATTTCCGGGAAATGATGATAGACATGTGTTCTATCCCTTTTCAAGGAGAATCTGAGTACCAAGTTTCACGTTTATATCATGTCTAGTTTTTCGAGATATCGGTATCCTAATGAAAAAAAAATTCACATGGCCTTTTCCCGCCCCACTCAACTTAATTTTCGGAAAAATAATGAAACACGTGTTCCATAACTTTTAAACGAGAATCCAACAATAAGTGCCAAGTTTCACGTTCAGATCGTGTCTAGTTTCAGAGATATCGGTATCGCCATAAAGAAAAAAAGGAATACGCCCTTCTTCAAACTCTCAGGGTTGAAATTTCCAAAAATCTTTCATCAGTGGACATGATAAATCTACTCAGTCTGATCAGTCTACATGATAAAAGCAACGTACCTTCTAAATTTCACGTTTCCAGGTCAAACGATTTGAGCTGTTCGTTGATGGATCGTTCGGTCGGTAACTTTTTTTTCATTGTGATTGGATGCACGAAAAGCATCGAATCTTTTCGACCAATCAGCGTCGATAGCTAAAACTTGGGGTTGGAAACGAATCAACATGATAAAAACATCAAAACTATCAATACGGAAGAAAGAAAGAAAAAAACAAAACATTTTTGTTTTTCCCTCCGTTCGATCAATAAATGACAAAAAAAAACATTCGACAATTGTTTTCAAAAATAAACATTTATTTCAAAAAATGAATGCTTACGAGTTGTACGTATCCCTAAAACCTAAGAGCTCTATCCTAATACACCGACTGTGTTTAGGTAAATCGTTTGTTTCATCGCGTTCATTATTCACGGACACGATGATAATTTTTTTTTCTTTTTTTTAAAGTTGTGTACAAGATTCCTGGGTTGTTTCTGTTTTAATCTTTTTTTTTACGTCATTATGCCTTTTACGGTCGATGGCGTGTTTCATCGTTATCGTATGTTTAAGCGCGTCTTCAACATACGAATTTTTTCGAATGCTCATCGATTACGAAAAGAAAATCACATGATTCGTACGCTTACGTATATTATTGTTATCGTTATCGTTATCACTAATTGTTATTAATACAAACTATCATTATTATTATATTACAATCGAATTGTAGCTGCCGAACGACTGTTTCGAAACGACTCGTGGCTTTTCAACACACACAATGAAAATGTTCTTACCCAATTTGCTCTCGACTCGGTTTTCGCTGCGTCGCGAATTTTCGAACGTTTCTTCGTGATTTATTTTTCCGTGTCAACCGAGACAGATCGTTCACGAGAAACATCGGTTTTTTCTTTTCATTTTCTTACCTAACCGATATGAATATCGATGTATTCGTTTGAAACGACATTGCTGGAATAAATGTTCATGTCACGTTCGTCGGTTTTTTTGTTTTTTTTTGCGTTAGCTTTCGTTCAGACCGGTATTACGGTTTTGCAAAATTTTACACCGCGTCCTTGGCCGATTGCACGAGTTCGCTGAATGAAGTTTCGAGACACTGTTTCAACTCGGCGTAACTCACAACAAGTACGCTCTGTTCGTCCCGGGACATCAGACAAATCTGGGAAAAAATATGTAAAAGTGTATTATTGACGGGAGTTCATTTTTCGAATGAAAATGTGTTACAATGACAATAAAATTTAGCGACAAATAATTCATTTCAGGAGTAATAAAAAATTTGTGATTAGACGAAGAAAAGCAAGTGGAAAGTTTGCAATTTGCTTCGTCTGAATGGTGGGATGTAAACGAAGATTTATCTATGAGGAAGAGAAAGCAATATTCAACTTGCAGCTTGTTTCGATATTTTAATATCGACCAGTGGGTGTATAAAATTTCAATTTCTCCTCAGATTCAAACGTGTACATGAATTTCCACCAAATTCAATGCTAAATAACCCTAACCGTCAATTTATGAGAATTCACGAGATTGAACATGGCGTCAAATATTTTTGAATCGACAGATTATCAAAATAGAAAAACTTGAATTTTTGTCAAATCCGAACCAATCAGGGGATCTCCGTCAAATTTGATATATATTACGGCTGAATGATGTTCTATACTCTTGGAAAATTGGAGCTCAATCGGTCAAAGTTGACGGCAGTTATATTGATGAATTCGATTTTTCGGAAAATTCAAAATATCATAAAATCAAAACTTCTCGATGGATTCGGCTCCAATGCAATACCAACCAACCTTGGATAGAAATCTCTTTGTCAAAAACTATTTCGACAAGTATCTCAAGTTTTGCGATCACCAGAGTGATAACGTCCTTTTTTTGGTAATTAAAAAACGACATAAAATTCGAGCTGCAGCTTGAATCACAAAATTTACTGACATTAAGTTTCATTCATTTTGCAACCATTAACGTCTGCAGAACCTGTTTTCCCACAAGCTACCGTTCTAAATGCCAGTAAATTCATAAATTCATAACTACCAAATTATTCAGTGATAAATTCTAAAATAATTCATGTATTATAATTCCAACAAGAACAATTATTCTACAATTCCTCAAATTTTCAAGAACTTCCGACATTTTTCGATATCCATCCGATAATACCTTAATCAACGTTTTAGCACATGCTAAACATGGTGGACACGAAGACATCTCTCATAGCTTCGTGAATGGTAAAGAAAAATAAAATTACCTTGTCCGGTGAGCCACAATCGAGTTTGTTGAGACAGGACACGACATGGGCCATGTCCAACCAGGGTCTGCCGTCGGCGGTAACCTGATGAAATACGTAGTCCCTGAATAATTTGAGCATGTAACGATCACCGGTTTCCGCCCACGTTAGTTCCATATTAAGTTCCGGGCGTTCGTTAATCGTCGCGAGTTTAACGAGTAACCTGAACAGTCGGCCGTTCTCGAGTTCCTTGGCCAATTCGTTTTCGAGCACGTCCGAACGCAACTGAACCGCGTCCAACTGCGTGTAAAAACGGGCTCCTATCATCGGCATGAGATCCGTCACGCTTTTACGCGCTTGATCGGAAAGCAAGTACCTGCGAAAATTACCCACACGAGATTTTCGAATGACAAAATAAATTGTGATTGTGAATTTTCGTGACAATAGGTAGGATTATGATATTGATGTCAAAATTGTGTCGAATGGTTTTAGGCAAAGAAATTACGGAATGGAACATTTTCGGCAAAACATTTTAGTTGAAGGATGAAAAATTATTAACAGGGTGTGATTAAATTTTTATGTGATATATTCGAGTTTCTGTATACCGAATTTCTGTATTTGTCATTTCTTATTCAAAAGAATGAATTGTGATAATTAATTTTTCTCGATAATTCATACACTAAAAAATGTATCTCAAAATCTTGTACAAATAGCAATTTTGGGCAAAAAATTTTTTGCGAATAATCCAATTTCAGCAACGAAACTTTTTGTCGAGGGATAACAAATTATTAACAGCAGTCCTTGTTTTTTGTGTGATTGAATTTTCTTCGTAGATGTTCGAGCTTCTGAATCCTGAATTCCTATATTCGTGACTTCCAATCATCGACATTGCAATCTGAATATTCCATTTGAATTAATTTGATGTAATTAAAAAAATAACAATATGTTTTTGTTTAAAAAAAAAAAGTTGCAACGAAAGAAAAAATATTGTCATTGGTACAATAAAAATATATCGGCTGAATCAACAAGATCGCAATGATGTTTATGGGAAGAAATGAATGATAATAATTCGACATAAGAGTGACGATAAAAAAAAAGAAAATTGGTACAAACAGAATGAAGTTTCGTAGATCGGTGGAGTAGGAACGTGCGACGAGCTCGAGAGAGGCTTGTATGTTGTCGCGGTGGACGGCAAGAAGGTTGCGACAAGCTAAAGCCAGTACGAGCTTTCCAAGAGCTATGAGATCTTCCTGTTGATAGTGGAGTATGAGCGACAGTGGATTTGCCGCGTTACCGTCGTAAGTCACGACGTCCGGAACCGCGGCGCAGCTCAAACGCAAACGAGATCGGGAGGTGAGCAAGACTTTGGTTGGATCTAAGCATCTGTACGCCACACCTGTCAATAGAACATTTCAATGTTTGTTTTATACGCGATTTTTATTTTATCAATTTTAATTTAGAATGAAAGTAGAAAGTTTTTTTTATTCTGTGGCTCTGAATCGTAAGCAGTGAACGAAGATTCCTCTATGAAGGCTTCTTCGGCTTCCTCAGAGAATTTTTGTTCTCTGCTTACGGTTCAGAGGAAACAAATTGCGAGATTCAACTTGCAACTTGATTTATCATTAAAATATTCATAAATAGGTAAAATTTCGACAAGTGCACCCCCCAGATGGGTTCGAAAGAAATGAATAGAAATATGTGCGAAACCTCAGCACTGTAGTCCAATGAGAAGACGTAACTGTAAGCTCGTTTAGTTTCCCACTTGAATAACATGGGATTTTCAGACTAATTCAGTAATTATTTTTTCGAGTTGTCCCTGAGCACGCTGTAAATTCTTCATTCACATAAATCTATTGTTAATGGTTATAACTACTCGTAAATTTTTTTACAAGACATAAACACAAATAAATTTCAATTTGTGAATTATATATTTTTGAATAGGATGAGTTCGAATCGACGGAAAATCTGAGCCGCAGCTTTTCGCGTTATGGACGGTTGAATTTTGAGAGGTTTGACAGACACACATAATATCCATTTTCTTAAAATGTGTGTGAAAAAAACTGTCCTTCCACAACAAAGCTTCGCTCTATGAGAAAGCAACATGAATTTGTCATTTGAACCATGACCCAATAACGGAAAATCCACAAATTTACAAACCACCAGCGTGAATGACCCGTAACGCAGCGGTAAGCTGTATGATATAACTCCAGATAACATTTTCCGGCAGCATGTTGCTCTGTTGTTGCCGTAGAATCGTGTTTTTCGTGTGGCTGTACGGCCTCGGGGCATTTGGATCCGAGCAGAATGGATCTGCGTAACCGTTGAGTTCGGACGCGGAAAAGTGTTTGTTCAGCAGTGTCTCGGAACCCGGATGATAATCGTAAACGAATACCATGGCTGAAAAAAATAGTAACAACGTTCGCTCGATTTTTCATCATCATCGAAAATTTTACGTACGTAAATGGCGATGAATAATTATTATAATTTGACGTAAAATATACGAACAATGATCGCCAAAGGCCTTGGTGGTGAAAACTTCCAACAACTGGACCAAATTGGTGTGTGACAGTCGCTTCCACATATCCACGAGGACCATGCATTTCGTGTTGCCCAGTCTGAAATCTTCGATGAAAAAATTGGATGGTCGAATTATACATTGATCGCGATCGAGTGGCCAAATGGAAAAAAAAGGTTTCGGTTTAAATTTGCAGCTTGTTTTGATATGGCAATATCGACCGGTGTATAAAATTTCAATTTTTCCTGAAATTGTGAACGTGAGAGTGGATTGCTACCGAATTCCATGTGAATTAACATCAACCCGTTGAGGTCAAACCTCCAGACAATAATATATCGGTCACATGGGGTTCAGCGAACCCGACTCTCAGAAACCGAATCCATCTGCGTTCTTTTTGATGTATCTAATAATTGTTTTTCTAAATAATCTAATAATTGTTGTATTCTGTTTAAGATTTTTAAGTAGTTAAAACAAGATAAGAGAAAAAAAAATTACGAAATGTGACTTTTTTTACGAAAAAAAATCGTGAAAAATGTAATTTTTGTAATATGGTAAAAAATCTTACGCCGTTTACGTTTGAGATATAATATTTTTGAGAAAAAAACATAGAGCTTTTATGGACTTAAAAAAAAAATTTCGAAGTTTAAAATCAAGACGTTTGGTCGATGAGGGTGACAAGTCAAATATTTTCGAATCGGCAGAAGTTGAAAATTGAAAAATTTGAGGTCCCGTCAAATCCGATCCGTTTTGCTGATCTCCGAAAAATTTGACAGGTGATACGACTGAATGATTCAAATTGCCAATCGGTCAGAGTCGACGAGAATTATATTTATAAATTTGATTTTTCGAAAAATTAAAAATATCATTATCATCACTCCATGAGAAAGCAAAAAAAGAAATGAAAAAAAATGTGACGGATGAAACAATTCTCGGGAATTTACCGTGAACCCGACGCAAGCAGTATCGCTGCCCATTTTTCAGACTCGTGGCTTTGTACGTTGAGGTCTGATATCCGAGAACCGTGGAAGCGGGTTTGTGAATGGGTTCGAGCGGGCACAATTCGTGATAGCTGTCGACCTCGGCCGGTAAGTCGGGAAATTGCGTTGGATCCGGTTGGGTTAGCGACAACGAATTTTTGTGTAGTATGTCCATGCGTAAACCCGCGTTAACGAAGAAACTCGGATTTGCTTGTGACGGAGGTGTCGTCGGATCCGACGTGTTGTTCGACGTCGTGGGTTTTATCGGTTTTACAGTTTGCAGATGAGCCGACGTGCCCGAGTAGACGTAATTCACCTGACCGCCTCCCACATTGCCAATCTGAATGCCGATCGAATAATTCACGAATCAATGATTATCGTAACACGAAAAATTTCGCAAATCGTACGTCTGATAATTTTTGCTTTTCTTTCGTTAAGGGGGGTACATCTGTGTAGATTGCCGGAAAAATAGGTGAATTTTGGGAATTATTATCTCAAAAACTATTCGTCCGATTGAATTCAAGTTGGTTTTATTCGAAAGTACATACATTGAGGTACGTTGACGAATAGTTTTTGAGATGATAATTCCCAAAATTCGCCAATTTTTCAGGCAATCTACACAGATGTACCCCCTTAATAAAAATATCGAAGCCTCACGGAATCGGAAATTTCTTCGTTGGCCGTGGATTCGGTCGCCGCGTTACCCACGTAGAAGTAAGTCGTGCCACCGACATTCTCTTGGGAATGATAGGAATTACTGAACAGATTTGGCGAACTGCTGTTGCTTCCGGTCAGACCGCGTCCCGGTACGAATTCCGGACTGGCTGTGGCTTTCTTCTGAGATTCCAACGTCAGATTCGACAAATGTTTCGTCACTGTGTTTGCGTTTAACGTTGTCGCGGGGCTCTGACGATTCTACGAAACACACGGAAACAAAGTTCATCATCACCATTATTATTCAATCGCACGAATGCATTTGAGCGATGCGATGAAAATCGATGAGGTTTTGAGTATCGTCGTTTTGCTGCGACGTACCATATAAGTCGCGAGTTTCGACTCCAGCGGAACTACGTTCGTTTGTGGACTGTACGGAACGAACATTGATGGATCCATTTTATCCTAGGCTTCGGCATTTACCGCTCTATCGCCCCTCGGCTCAAACCTGGCTTCTTCGCGTCGCTCCGACCGTCGTGCCAAGTCTCTTTGTCCTCCGTATCTCCGACTTTGCTGTCGGATGACTGATTCTCAGCAGATTTTGGAAATTTCCGATGTGCGCCGACTTCCCAAAGATATCTCTGTCGATCTGCGACTCCAATCTGGAATAATTGTACTCGGTCAGAAACGACAAGCGAACGCGTCGTTCGAGGACTCTCAGCTTGCGCTCTTGACATTGGAAAACAACTGGGGATTATGCAATCGCGAGTTAACAATCGCGATAGCGCTTTGTTCGATAAACAAGCGTGATTGAACTTTCGAGCAGCCGTACGAAAAATTATACATCTTGTTTCGTGATATCTCTTCGATGCTGATACAAACTTGTACTCCGATGGAACAGTCCCGCCATCGTTCTTTCGTACCGTCTGTAAAAAGTGCCAAATCTCTATTCGACTCTCTGAGCGAGCGAGGGAAAACAATTAGTCCACGAAAAACCCATCGTCGAGATGTCGATCGCAACGATCCCAACAGCAAACCTTGCGAATCTTCCAACGATAGGAAATTGCATAGACCGAGAAAGACGTGCGAAAACAGAAACCAAGACCCAAAGTAGCCGCAAACAAAGCAGCGATAGAAAAGATCTTTGCAGCGAGAGTCAAGGGCGACGGGAACTAAATGTTGGTTACTCTAACATCGCAAGGGTGGGTAACGCAGCAAAGGGTGCACGGTGCTCAGAGGCTAAGAAAAATAAAACGAAACAATCACAGGCACATAAAATTCTCATACGACACAGCAATGGCAGCTGATTTTGACAATAGTAGGGGAAAAAAAAAAATTTAAGACCCATAACCTTGACGCCAAAATGGCTCACTCCAATTCTCGTATTCGCGCTATTTCCACTCGAGCTTATTGAAATTAATGATCAATCGTGATCAACGGACTCGAGATACGCGATTCGTCGTGAAAGAAATGTACAGGGAAAAAAAATATATACATATATATATATATTTGGAGTACCCCGCGTACGAAACATAACCCATACGGGCTGTCAGTGACGTAGCGTCGTACGGCGGAGGCGCGAAAATTCCGCTTTCACTTATGTTCCGTGTCTCGTTCAACGTGGAATACACAACGAACAACAAGACCACCGAAAATTTCGCTCGACCGAACTGCTAACATATATATTATTTTTTAATTAAAAAAAAAAAAAAGAATTTTCCGTAAGATTATAATAAACACAATATAAAAGGGCTGACCAAAATAAGATTTTCCGTTCGGATGTTCGTCAATGTTCGTTCGATCCCTTGACGCTGGACAAAGAAGAAAACACAACCAATCCCGTTCGTGTGTGTGTCTGTGCAATGTGTTTATGTATGTATACGTTGGTGTGTGTGTTTATGGTGGTTATGGTCGTCTCTTTGGTCTGCTTTGGTCCTTCGCACGGGCGATACGTATCTCCGTCTCTCTCGTGACCGTTCGTCGGTCCCACGTTCGATCGCGAGGCGAAACCCTCCCCCCACCGCCACTTCGATTTCCCGGCAGCGCCACGAACTTCGCGCACCAGCTGTGCTGCTGTGCGTCTAACTGTTGTTTTTTTTTGCGTCTTCTTCTTTTTCGTTCTTCTCTACGTGTCTTTCTCTCTCTCTCCTCTCCCTCTCTCTTTTCGACACCAACAACACCTTGCCACCTTTTCCCCCACCCCGACCAAGTGCCGGAGGAACGTTCGAAGAGGTGTGGGTTTGTCGTAATGGTTCACGGTGATTGGTCGAAACGGAGTTTGGCGCAGTTGTGTGATTTTCAATTCGGAAGTTGGGCCGATGGCGACGAGTCGCGGACTACAGAGGGCTCTCGGGTTGTCCGGGGTTTCCGGTTTGGCACGGAAGTTCGATTTTACGCGGGATCAATTACGATCGGATTATCGATGACGATTTTAAACGTGAATAGCGAGAAATACAATCAATGGTTTTGGAAGATTTATTCATTTTTACATAATTTCATGCATCGATTATTTGATATTTTTAGTTTATGGTTTATTTAATTTGTGGAAATTTCTTGTACGAGCAAACGACGATAAATAAAAGCAGTCGAGTAGCGACAGGTACATGATTTGTCTCCGTGGTCATTCTGTAGTAGCCGATAAAAGGATAAAATAAAAAAAAGAATAACACAAAGAATGGCACAATGTGCAAAAATTGTACATTGTGATATATCACTTGGCAACAAGAACAATGAGACTTTCTCAAAAAACTTCAACTATTTTTTCTGTGTTCGTTATAATTTTGATTGAATTTATTACGCAGATTGGCTTCAAGTAATTTTCACATCGTACCCTAAATTTGCAGCCATCTATCTTTGAAATTGGCGCCATTACCAGGAGAACCCGGTTTTCCCCTTTAAATCTCAGTTTTTTTTTTCTTCAATTTTCTCAATGATATGCTCATTTGAGTGTCTTTAAATCTTCCTAAAATACAAGATACTACTCGTATGTAACTTTTTGTTTTTGATTTTTAATAAACTATTGTTTCATCCGTGAAACATAATTGTGAATATATTTATCGTATGACGCGTCTTCCATGAGAAGAAGAAAAAAAATAAGTTTTTATTTTTCTCATGAAAACCCGAAAAATAAGTATATTGAGTCGTATCGGAGCGCGGACCGGGGGGGGGGGAGCACTGCGCGCAACTCTGTCGTGCGTCGTCCTACCTCCCCCCGCCCCCCACTTCGATCGCGTATCGTTGGAGGGGCAAGCGGTTGCCGGTGTCGTCACGTCGATGTCACGAACAAAACACAAACACGTTTCGTCGAAGCAAGTCGAAGCAACGCGGGTAAAATAATCTTGGAAAAGTTTGCGATCGCAATTGATCGACAACAAATAACACGATGATTATTCCGGTGCGTTGTTTCACGTGTGGAAAAGTAATCGGTAACAAATGGGAGGCGTATCTGGGACTTCTCCAAGCCGAATACACCGAGGGGTAACGTATTTTATTTGTTTTTTTTCCCGACATAACCTAAAAGTTCTTACAGTTAAATCTCTCCATAGTCTAACTCGCAATAGTCCAAAATGTGGCACTCTTCGCAAAATATCTTGTGATTGAATGCAGTAATTATAAAATCGAAGTCATTCTAGATGTTTCTAATAAACGCGCGCATTACAAGATCCCAACTCAGTGATACTCGGTTAATTTCATCAGGGGTAGCAATTTTACTTTAGACAGATCCATAGATCTGTATAAAAGAGTTAAGGGTTTGTTATATATTTGAAAAGAGTAATTTATATACTTTCAATGTGCTTATGTAGTTGACTCTTCTTGAATAGACAATTTGTAGGTTAGTATTTCACAACATAGGGCAGTTCGGGTCGACGATACAAATAATACATTTTCACAACTCTGCACTTACCTTTTGGGCCATGTACCTCACATATCACCTTAAACTTGGGATCCTTTGGTTGAAAACCAGACACGAAACAATCTCGACCGCTGCGGTACCCAGTATATTATTAATTTCTTGTAAATGAACAGCCGATCCAGAACCTATCGAACGATTTTATGCGAGAGTCGCTGGTTTCACGTTGCCAGACACTCAAATACATTGAACTATTGCGCTATTAATCGATCAATCAATCTGGCAATAGTCCAATCTCACCCATTTGGACCCCCGATTTTGGACTATCGAGAGATATTACCTTATTTGTATTTTCAAGAGTAACACTTCTAACGGTACTTTTTTCTTATAACAGTGATGCTCTGGATTCGCTGGGACTCAAGAGATACTGCTGCCGAAGAATGTTGCTCGGCCATGTGGATCTCATCGAAAAATTGCTCAATTATGCGCCGTTGGAAAAATAATTTGTCAGTTGATGATGAATTGTCAACTTCCCGGCTCTTCGACGCAGAAATAAATAATCAGTTGTTGTAATGAAATATTATGTTCAATTGTCTTTATTCAAACTTGGTGCCAGGGTGGAAGTTGGGTGGAGGACGAACACGCTAAAAATCTGATATCAGATATACTGTACATTATTATTATTTTTTTTTTAAAAGATACTTTAATAAATTGCTTTTTTCATTGCATCATTGATTTACCATGAATATATAAAATTATTTCCTAGTACTTTCAATGTTTACTTTCATCTCGGCATCGCGTCGAAACTGACGTCGACGCGATTGCAAAAATACATTTGTCTGCTACATTACTAGAGGCCCCAATTTTCAAATTCCTCGTATCGATCGCTGTGGAACACGAGAAAAAAATTTTTTTTTTTTTCCTTCGATATATATATCTCCAAATACTGATCAATTCCCCTTTGTAATCGTTGCGGAAATTGTTGTCATATCGACAATTCGACAATCGGTGACGGAACTTGATGTGTTTCTCTCAACGGTTTTCGTAGAATCTCATTATCGTAAAATATTCCATCGCATCTAGATTACTAACTACACTAATTTTTTTGTTCTTCTCCACCAAAAGTTCATAGCCATTCTGTTAATTTTTCTGTTTTTCTACACTTATTGTATTCTTCTTCGGATTCTTAATAACGACGAGACAGTTGAGATTTCCATTATTTTTTTTTTTGTCTAGTAAACACGGAAAAAAAATAATAATAATAAAACAATGTAGAAAAATTGATATTTACAAATCTGAAAGACACTGTTTTCCCTGTGCCCGGAAATTGATGGCAATTTCGTTACCCACGATCGACGAGTTTTTGATTATCTCGTCGCTCGCCGGAACGTTTATCGCTAAAGTTGCTTCGTTGGATGACGATTAGTTTTTTTTTTTTTTTTTTTGCTTTCTCATATTTTTTTCCCCTTATTTGTTCCACGAGTATTTGTCGCCCATAAATTCGAGTCACGTGCTCTCGAACATCATTCTGACGACTTCGGACATCAAATTAATCGGCGAACATAACATTATCATCAACTAGTAAAATATGACATTTTTTTTTCATTATGCGCATAACATTACGCTTCGTTTTTTCGTTTTCTTCTTTTTTTTTCTTCTATGGATAATCGTAGTACGCAACTCTCGTTGCGATATTTGTGCTGTAAATTTAACAGTTATAAAAAAAAACACTCACAACTTAATCGTTTCATCTTCATGAAAATTTTCGCATGATTCGACGAGTCCGAAGACAATGACTTTTCGTAAATTGTAAAAATAGTGTTTTACGAGTCGAAATGGCTGACGATAAAGCCCGCGCGCGCACGTGAGTGTGTGTGTGTGTGTGTGTGTGTGTAAGCATGCACTTGACAAAAGTAAGCAGCGTGTGCTCATATAAATGCTCAGAGCTTATCGTTTCGCCTCAGAATAAAAAAATCCTGCGTAGCCCTGTCAATTTTCTTCTCTCGGTTTTCTTTTCTTCTTTTTCTTTTTCTCTCCCTGACGATATTGACGAATATGAATTTTTCATTTTAACGCGTCGCGTTATAATCAACGATCAACTTCAGATAAACTTGTACAAACGACACCAACCGCTGTTAATGTTTTTTTTTTTTTTTTTTTAAGTTTTGTTAAAATGTTTTTTTAAATTCATTCAAGGCGTCAATGTGGTGGTATTGATCGCGGTCAAATTCGCATTCTCGAAGTTTGTGAGTATGCTGAAAACATCGGTGGCATTTGACGTGATAACTTCTCCGGGGAAATAAACCTTCAGGATGTCGATGCATGCGCTACGAGTACCGAATCCGAGAGCCAAAAGACCGATTATGGTGATTATGATGTTTTTGATGGCGACCCAGTTGCCGGGACCGAATCCGACGTCCCAGTACGTCACGGTCTCGATGAACACGGGTACGAGAAGACCCAGAATGGAGAAACACAGCGCGCCAATGAGACCAATAAACGGTGCGATTTTCGGTACAGCGACCGCCAAACCAACTGTGAAAACGAAAGATTATAATTGTTATAACTTTTTTTTTTGTCGTTGAGCTTTGTCTACGTGGGTCATTGCTTAAATATATATGGAACTACTGAATCCAAGAGAGAAAATTAATATATATAGATATATGAGACATTCTATATCAAATCGGACAGCGAAAATCCTGATCCCTGCCGATGCGGTTCACGATTTTTCGTTGGCATTCATTTGAGCCTAAAAAGACCCCTGATTTTTTTTTCCCAATTTTTAGATCCACTTATAACCCTTGAAGAAATAGAAACCTACTCCCCGAATGAGAAAAAACGTACTTGGACATGAAAATAAATAGTTGCAACAACGATCCTACTCTGAAATGTTTGCCAAATTCATTTTTTTGACCTATTTGAATCATTTTTGAAAAATCACAATTTTAAATATGTCCAAGTACGCTTTTCCGTGTTTTGGGGGTAATTTTCTAATTTTTTTAAAAGGGTTGTAGAGAAATCCGAAAATTCTAAAAAAAAATCAGGGGTGTGTTTGGGTGAAATTGAAGCCACGAAAAAATCATAAACTAACAAACGAAAATAATAAACAAAGATTATCGATAATTTTCGAAAGATTGATGATCGATGTAACAAATAGCTAACCTGCTCCGGTGACCATAGCGGTACGTAGAACGTAATTGGCGAGCATGGGTTTTTCCCGGAAATGTTCCTTGATTCCGTTCCACGCGATATCGAGACAAACGTAGAATTGCAGTCCAAAGGTGCAGTAAACAGCGAGAGCAATGAGAATCTTGACGATTTGAGCGGGTCTGGAAACAAAAAAACATCGATGCTATTTTTCCTTAACAATACAAAAGTTTTTTTTCCTGTTTTGGGGGAAAAGAATTACTTTTTTTTTAGTATTCGACTAATTGTGCGATTGTACTCACATCTCTTCGATGGGCAAATTCAGGGTGATGCTGTCCTGGACCGCGTCGCCGTATCTCACGTAACCCAAGAAACCGAGAAGAATGTAGATGAGCGTCACACCGGACATTCCCTTGTTCAAAACGCCGCAAATTCCGACGAAGTGTTGTGGGGTTTTCATGTTGTTCTCCAACGGCATGACAACACCTGTGGCAAAAAAAAGAAATGATCAAGAAAACACATTTTTAAGAATAAACACCAAAATAATGATAATACATTAATTCGAAGTGGCGTATTTTTAATATTTTATCATTAAAAATAAAACGACGCTGCAGGTTGGAACTTGCAATTTGTTTCCTTCGAATTGTAGATACTGAACGTGGTTTTTATATGGGGAAGCATCTTTTTTAAATCTTTCGCGTGCGCATGGATTCAGATAAAGCAAATTCTCAACTTGCAGCTTGATTTGATATTTGAATATTCATCAGTGAATGTGTAACATTTCAATTCTTCCTCAAATTTGATACTAAATAACGATGACCGTTAATTCACGTGAATCCATAAGATCGAGCATGGCTAGTCAAATATTTTGCAATCGTCAGAGGCTCAAAATTGTAAAACTTGAATTATCGTCAAATCCGAGTCGTTCAGTCGATTTCCACTCAATTTCCTATACTTTTTGATAGTTGGGCCTCAATAGGTCAAAGTTAACGAAAGAGTCACACTGATAAGTTTGATTTTGCGAAAAAATCGAAATAACAAAAAATTTGTGAACTTCTCGGTGGATTTGGCTCAAATGCGATCCGAACCAAATGTGGGCACAAATCTATTTGCGAAAAACTATTTGGACGAATATCACAAAATTTACGATCGCTGGAGCAATAATAATATTTTTTTTTTGTAATTTAAAAATGACGAAAAAACAAGTTTCAGAAAAAAACGGTGAGAACCTTTCTTATAGAGAATCAAATTCCCTATAAAATTATTTTCATGGTTTTTTTTCGCAAATTTGCATATTTTATGAGATATTTCCAAAAAACTGCAATTTTATCGAATAAATTAACTTTGATCATGATTCGGATCATGTTTTTATTTTTTTCACAGAAAATAAAAAAATGTTCCTATTTTCTTTCTCCAAAAATAAATTTTCTACGGGGAGACGCTAAAGATTTAGTTTTTCACGACCACCTTAATACATATTTTCGATACGTGACGAATCGACGATGTTAATTTATTTACCGATGGCTTCCATGGCGAATACCGTTATGCTGAAGAATTCCGGAAACTTTTGAATCGGTGCAATGAGAGGAACCGTGCCGACAGGCGGAAGATCGATGACGAGATAGTAGAATGTTATTCCGAGACCGGTGGCCATGAAGACATTAGCAATCATCGACACGGGTGCGAGATACTTGAGATTCGGTATCCAACTGAGCAGTATGAGGGGTATGAGAAGCGTGGCAATGGCCAGTCTCTCCTCCACGAGGGTCCCCGTGTAATGTTCGTAAATCTGTTGAAGATTAGCCGCGACGATGACGGCGTATACGCTGCAGGTACCGAAGTACGTCACGAAAAGACTGATCTGAATCAGGTATCTGCAAAAAAAGGAAAGAAAAAAAATAATCTTAATGGTACGGAACAATAATGATTTTCATCGATTAATGTATTATACTTGAATACTTTTGTTTCAACAAATATCTCTCATTAAGGGGACTGAGACACTTAAAAAATTGAAAAAAAACGTTTTTTGTCGTGATATGAACAACGGGCAAATTTAAAATCGATTTTACCCTCATAAAAAACCTATACTCAGCTACCTTTCAAATTTTTTTTCATAGCCATATAAAGCATCTGAACGCTGTGAGATTTTTCACAAAATGTTTCACTCGTCGTACTTCATTAAAGATACATGAATTAAAATTTTCATGTCGCATGTCACATCTTTCGTGTCGGGCAAAAAGCGTGTAAACTCAAAATTCGACAGTATTAATGTGTCTGATAACAATTGATTCAGTGAAAAAAAATCTGCATCTCCAAGCGTTTTCGAAATTGATATGCTGTTATTTTTTTTTTATTTTACATAATAATAATTTATTTTTTGTCGATGAAACTCGGCAGTAAACTCAATTTTCTCCCTTTCGTTGAGAATTACATTAACGAGACTTTTGCCTGGGGCAGCAGACAATACTGCAATGATTATAAATAATTCAGATGAGTTCTAGTTTCGACAATAAATTTTATCGTCGAGCGAGCTTTTCAAAAATTGATGATAATTCAATCGTAAAAGTGTTTCAAATACATCGTCGTCGAATAAATTCCAGAGTACGATACTCGTGGAGTGAACGATAAAAGCTATAATCGTAACTCCGAATTCTCACCTTGAAAACCGTGCAAACGGTTTGACCCAGCTCGGACCGGTGCTGAAAGCCGCTTCCGCCACATCCGCGAAACCCATTTCAGTTTTTTTCGTCTTGTAATACATCACGTGAGCGCATTTTACCTGACAATGATAATTGTAAATTACACACGTTGTCGAAAATATTAGTTTCGTCATCGTTGAACGACGATCCGGTTATTCGGGAATTTCGTTGTTTGTCAAGGACGAATAATCATTTTGAAAAGAAAAAACAAATAAACTGCAAATTGAAACATGCAATTTGCTTCCTCTGAATCGTGGGTAGTGCACGACGATTCCTCTATGAGGAAGTGTTAAAAAAAATTTGACTTGTTTTTTTTAGGTAAATATTCATCAACTCCTCAGATTCAAACGTGTAAATGAATTCCCACCAAATTTGATGCTAAATAACCCTAACCGTTGATTTATGAGAATTCACGAGATTGAACATGGCAAGTCAAATATTTTTTAATCGGCAGATCATCAAAATTGAAAAACTTGAATTTCCGTCAAATCCGAACCATTCGGGGGATTTCCGTCAAATTTTATACATATCACGGCTGGATGATTCTCTATACTCTCAGAAAGTTGGAGCTTAAGCGGTCAAAGTTGACGGCAGTTATATTGATAAATTTGATTTTTCGAAAAATTCAAAATGTCCTAAAATCAGAAATTTTCGATGGATTCGGCTTCAATGCAATACCAACCAACCTTGGATAGAAATATCTTTATCAAGAATTATTTAGACAAGTATCACAAAATTTACGATCGCCAGAGTGATAACGTCCTTTGTTTTTTTTTTTTGGTAATTTAAAAACGACATAAAATCCGAGTTGCAGTTTGAATCATGACGAAAATTATAGTTAACGGAGGAATTATAGGGCTGAAAATAAATGCAAAATTTGGGAGCTGTATCTAAAACCGTAATCGAGTTATAGACGTTTGAATTTTGGAAGGCCGTTACGCACATACACACATACGTAAACACAATTTATCACATTCTGAACATGGTGACATGAAGATCTTGAAAAACAAAATATCCGACCGTCACGTAGCTTCCTTGATGAGGAAGCAAAAAAAAACAAAAAAAAAAAAACGAACAAACAAACTTACGAGGATGTATGCACAGTGCGTGCACACAAATGCAACGAGCATGGTAGCGATGATACCGAGTAACGAACCGGCGCTGTTGAAGGCTTTTGGCATGGCTAGAATTCCAGTGCCGAGAGATGCTTTCAACAAATGCGTCAACGTGTCGCAATCCCTGAAAAAAACATTAATTTATTTTTAAACAAATAAATCAAGATCGAAATAAAAGAAATATGATTTTTTTCGAAACAATTCAAAATAAATAAAATCAATGGAATAAATGACGCAAATAAAATGAATGCAATCGAAATGAAACAAATAATTATAATTTGTTTTGTAAATCTATCACCGTTTTATTTGCAAAACGTGACATTTGTTTGAAAACTTACGTAGAATAAATAACGCAAATAAAATAAATGAAATAAAATAAAATTAATGAAATGAAAATGAACTAAATAATTTGAAACTTGTTTTGCAAATTTATCAGCAATTTATTTGCAAAACGTGACATCTGTTTGAAAAATTACGTAGAATAAATAATGCAAATAAAATAAATGGAATAAAATAAAATGAATAAAATCAAAATGACCAAAATAATTATAATTTGTTTCGCAAATCTATCAGCAATTTGATTTGCAAGACATGACATTTGTTTGACACACTTACGTCGTTGGATTGTCGACTTTCCGTTCGATAAACGGATCGAAGCTTTTTTTATCATCAAGATGCGATTCGGGATCACGTGGTGTGACTTGCACGATGTATCTGCAAAACGATGATGAGAATTAAAATTTTCCCACTTTGCCAATGTCATCGAACATTAACGATGTTGATATTTCACAAATCCACCGACAATCTAACGCGTATCAATGATTTACAAACTGACTATCGTAATACGCGGTTGACACACGCAAAATCTCGATTATCACGCAGACTCGCAATTGAACAATTTTTTTTTTTTTTTTTTTTCGTAAATCCGTCTTTGTTTGTCACGCATTGTTTCGAACGGTTTGGACCAAAGTTACTAATCAACGTTTGCACGTCAGTCATACATTTTTTTTCCTTTTCATCTTTTTTTGCACAAAACGAGCCCAACGAATGACTACAACAATAATTCGCCTTGAAAAACACGATCGTTGATAATTCATTGTTCAATGTACAAATCCGTATGTTGATCGGGAAAATTAGAACGTACAACGATCTCAATTATTAATCACCGTTCGCGTAATTATTATGCAATGAACCAAGTTGCGCCGGAGTAACGACGAATAAAGCCGACAATTTAATTGCCGTGTCAATATAGCGCTTGCATCCTTGTACTACATTCGTGAATCATTATTATTATTATTATTATTATTGTTATTAATAATTCGTCAACGTGCACCTACGAAAGAAATTATACTGAACGTGCTGTCGACGCGCTGTTTGACGATGTGTGTCATGTTATAATGTATAACGAGACCGCGAAAATGTATGTTATTGCCCAGTCTTATCTATTTACCACAGGAAAAAAAGTAAAAAAAAGGAAGCAAAAAAAATTCAAAAACAACGCACGTTGGTGTATGCGTTGCGGTTGAAGTTGCTAACGATTGAATTACAGTGTACCACGCTAATCACGTATCGCACTTTTTGCAGAAGAAGGGGAGGAGGGAGAGGGCGTTGCACGAAGCTGAAAACCGTAGGTACAACACATTTTTTTTACAACGAATCTCTCGTTTTTTTTTCTGAATCGTCTCATGGACATTCGACGGAAATTAGCCGACTACGACGTAAAATGTTTGATTCTCACGTGTACGGGATCAATTATTCGTTGAGCGACAATTACGAGAGGATCCGTTAGAATTGTGAAATGGACAAAACTTCGGGCTTATGAATATTCAATTTAATTTAAGAAAAATAAATAAATGTTTAATGGGTGTAATTAAATTAAATTTTGAAAAAAATGAAAAAATAATCAAAGAAAATTTGAAAATATTTAATTGTCTCGAGTACGAAATCAATTCCACGACGAGTGAGCGTTACGAGGATGCGTTAGGATTGTGAATTGGATAAAACTTCGGCTTATAAATATTTAATCTGAATTTTGATAAAAAAAAATAAATATATAATGAGTATAATTTAAAAAAATTGAAAAACGATAATAATCATCGAACTGAATTAAAAAATATTTCATTGTCTTGAGTACAAAATAAATTATACCGCCCGAGTGGGTATTCAGAGAATGCGCTAGGATTTCGAATTGGAAAAAACTTCTGCTTCAAAGCAATGAAATAAAATTTAAAAATTAAAAAATTTGAATGAAATAAAAAATGTTGAATGTCATTCTCTCGATTACAAGAACAATTATTCGGTGAGTCAGAGTTACGCTTATGCGTGAGAATTGTAAATTGAAAAAAAACTTCTGCTTCGTAAGATTAGAAATGAAGAAAGTTATCAAATATTTAATTGGTCAAAGTTAATTAAATTACTTCAATTTCAATTTATTAAATATTGAATATTCTTACTTGGCAGCCAAAGCACCGTCCTTCATATTGGAATCGTCCCTCGGCAGGAACGTGTCCATCTCCGTTGGACCTTTATTGTTGGATTTAATCTAAAAAAAAATGAATAAATAAAAATAGAAATAAAAAATTGGCTCATTTAGGTAACGACGAATATTTCTCAAAATCGCTCGCAAACGATCATCGTACTCACCATTTTCGTTGAATCGATGTTCTATCGTTGACGAACGTGTCGGACAGAGTTCTGTAAGCAAAAAAAAAATGTCATTAATGGCCAATCGAAAATATCAGCGTCCACCGCGATTAAATAGGTCATTCACGACCGATTCATCGATATCGGGTATATCTAATCGATCGTTGTAAATATTGAAGATGAGAAGAAAAAATTGTTTACATGGCTACCGCCGCGATACGTTGGCATCGCGCATATTTCTGTTCGTTATCGTTTTGCAAAAATTCCAACGACGAGTTCGATCTTTACCGATCTTTGTTCGATCGAAGTTCGAAGTATCACGAGTAAACGACGTTGCGAAATAAACGCGGAATCTATGGCGCAACGATAATTGCGAAAGCAACGCACTCGTCGTTGTTAATAACAAAATGTTCATTTAAACAAAAAAAAAAATGTTGAAAATAAAATAAAAAAGAAAATTCGAAAACATCAAAAGTGACAGCCAGTCAGATCATTATCGAGGTCGTCCAACGTCTGTCACAATTTTCGATATTTCATGACAGAAAAAAAAAAAAGTCACGCTACTCCCAAACAGATCTCGCCGTAATTCGAATTACATTTTTCGGTGCACGAGGCAACGAGCATTCGCACATCACAACGCCATCTGCCTTCCACCCACGAGAAACTTTTCTTTCCCCGGACAAATACAATGCCACAACGATGAAGAACAGGTTTTCGAATTTTTTTATTTACATTTTTTTTTTCATTACAAATCATATTTATCGAATTGTCATTCTCTTTGTCCGGAATTACGGGTTTCAACTCCCGGAACAAAAAACTCACAAAAAAAGAACGACAAAATTTATATCTGTCGTAAAAAAATTAATCGTATATTATTAATTCATTTATTTTTTCGTTGATATCGAAAACAATTTTTGAATAATAAATGATGGATTATAAAAAAATAATCAGTTAATGGATGAAAATGATTATTGATGATAAGAAAAAAAAATTATCAATGGCAAGATGAAATCAATTTATCAAAGTTGACAATTGTGATATTCATATATATATATATATAAATACATTTTTTTTTTTTGTGTCTTTCGGACAATCTCGATGGTCGGGAAACGATTGTGGTATTCGTATAGGTCAACGCGCCGTGACTCATCGGTCCTTGGGGGGCGTTCGTCCTTTGCGTCGTTGTAAAAAAAATTGTTTAAATTAAAAAAAAAAGTTCGAATGAAATTTTTTTTTTTTTTTTTAAATTTCAATAAAGGCATAACCAGTTTCTGCTACATTTCAATACAAACTAGAACGTTGATCTCGTTATATCGTGATTCTCTCTTCGTTTTTCTCCCATCACCGAGATTAGCATAAGAAAGAAAGAAAGAAAGAAAGAAAAAAGAAAACCCACAAACCGGTATCCGCTCGTGGTCCCAAAGCGTTGGTTTCAAGAGCCAAAAATTTAAACTCGCAGAGAGTAAGCCACACACACACACAAACACACATCCACCGACTTCTCTCATTCGAAATCGGCATTCCCCAATCTCTGGTCTCCGTCGCTTTGGTTACGAGAATAGTTTTTCCTCTCGTTTCGATTCGTCTCGACGAGTCTATTCCACGTTCGTCGTTCACGAACGTCTTTGCCAGAGGTTTATCGGAATTTGTTTTTGGATACGTCGCCCCCCCCCCCTTTTCCCCGCTCGTATAACGAAAATTTTCGTCATGGTCGTTGTTAACTATATCGCGATTTCGTCGATTGTCACGATATCCGACAATCGCGAAGGAATACACGAGCGAATCACAACAATGAGCGAGACACATACATGGCACGGGTATAACGGGGCCTACGTACATTGGGTATGTATGTACCTACGTGGGCAATAACGGTTCGCACGAGCGAATAACGTTTTGTCGTCGTTGACGCGAGCTCGCGCGCTTATCTCCGGTGTCGTTGATACCGGTGCCCAACCCCCCACCCCCCTCGCTGCTCCGTGGAATCGTCAATTTCGTAACGTGCTTGTCAACCGTGCCAACATTTATAACGAGCCTCCGAGATAAGCGATTCGTTCGAATCTCCAAAATTT
This sequence comes from Diplazon laetatorius, assembly GCA_963662125.1. Taxonomy (NCBI): domain Eukaryota; kingdom Metazoa; phylum Arthropoda; class Insecta; order Hymenoptera; family Ichneumonidae; genus Diplazon; species Diplazon laetatorius. Next base: position 10,488,311 of record OY759152.1, read on the forward strand.
TTGTTGTTTTCTTCGTCCATGAAATAAACGAAATTATTGTTTTCGAGATAATTTTTTTGATAATGATGATTTTTTGATGATCTTGATGATTTTTTGATAATTTTGAGTATCAAGACTTTTTCCCAATTAGCCTTTTTTTTAACCCGTTGCGGTTACTCGGGGTCCACTGGACCCCAGTCCAACTTCATGGCGAGTATGCAATGAAAATACCATTTTTTCAACATTATTTTGTACATTTATATTTGCTACTTTCATTCGGTCGAAACATCGACCAAAAGTCTTGAGTTCAAACTTCAAAATAAATATACTTTTTTCAAAGTCCATAAAAGCTTTGTTTTTTTATCTCAAAAATATAATATCTCAAGAGTAAAACGGCGTAAGATTTTTTTACCATATGGCAAAAAAATGTATTGGTGCGCACAAATAAAAATGTGAATTGCTCATGCAAATTTTAATTAGACGAGAAAAAGGTTTTTTTTCATTGCATTTGAGTTTGATTTTGATACATCAATTTAAAAAAAAAATGTATAAGAAAATAATAATTTTTGAAAATATAAAAAATAAATAAATAAATAAATAAATAAATTTCCGTTGAGGACAAATCTAAATTTTGAAACGTACATACAAATAGATTTCAATAATGAATCAAAATGCAACTTAACGGACAACTTGAGGCACACTATGTGACATAATATGAAAAAAAAAATTAACAAAAGTTCAGTAAGATAATAATAATAATAGATAAATAAAGTGGTGAGGAATATTTGTTTTGTCTTTCAATTATTTTTTCTCCATGGCACACGAGACGCCAATCACCTTGACCGTCGAACGTTTGTAGTTTGCCTTGTGTTGTGTGGTCTTTGGCGTCATTGATATTCGGAAAAAGTTCCGATACGTCAATTCCATGAGATAAGAGAACTCAGACGAGTCGTTCGATCGTTCGAGTTTGCGCATATCGTATTCATCGCTTCGCGGGTTTCGCTCAGCTCACGTCGGTACACATTTACGTTACACGTATAGCCTCGTTGTTCGCCAACCGAACCTTGTCGTAACAATCGACTACCGAGAGGACGTGAAACGTGAAAATCGTCGTCGACGACTGTGCGACGAAGCCACGTGGAAATAATAAAAACAAAGGCGCGCGTAAATTTAACAGATGGCGATTGTGACGCCGCGAGAAAATAGAGATATATTTTAATCGACGATGAAGACTTGCGGAAATAACAAAATTGAAAAAAACACAAGGCTGTATACGGGCTTTTTGTTTAGCATTTTTTCTTAAATAATTCTTTTCTAAAATAATTTCTTGAATAATTTTCTTAAAAATTCTGTTCAACAATAAACGTTCATAATTTTTTTTCGCGAACTATTGAAGATTTTTGCTTCCTCATAGAGATGTTTAACATGTTCAAAATGTCCTAGTACATCCGGAAATCACATTTGCAGAAAGTGCCTGAATGTGTGTGTGGATCGACTCTTCGAAATTCAAACGTCTATAGCTCGAAAACGGTTTAAGGTCAAATATACACGAAAAATTTCAAAAATCTTCTTTTTTTTCTGTATATTTTTTATTGCTATTAGTCTGAACTGTTAGAAATATTTTGAGCTTTACAGAATTGAAAAATTCCAAAAATTGTTGTCCACGATTCACTATTTCAACGCTTGTGAAACTTCTAAATTTCGCCACGATGGTTCAGATCGATTCGAAATTTTTGCAACATATTCTCAGTATCATCACCTATCGCGTGAACCACAGAAACAAGAATTTCCAATGACACAAGAAAAATATAAAAAATAAAGGACCGACAGAATACTGAGTAAAAAAATTCTTCAAGTTTCGAATTTTTATTATAATAATTTTATTGAAACAATATTGTTGCTTCACACTAAAGATAAATTCATTATGCAATTAAAAATATGTTCATTTTAATATATCCGCAGATCTGTTGAAAAAATTTGTCATTATATGAGTCATTTTTTTTTTAACCGCGTCTAGAAAAGTACCTTCGAAAATCGGCGGAATCGCGGATATAAGGCCTCATAATTGTAATTTGCGGAAAGTGCAACGCCGATATATCAGAGGGCAGTTCGGGAATCGCGCATTGTCGGTGAGCGTCCTCTGGCGGGTTGCACGACATTGTAAATTAATTGAGAAGCCCCGATTAAAATTGCTGGAAACGTTCGTATGTGGGTGTGTGTGTGTGATTGTGTGTATGTGTTTCTGTGTGTTCTGCCCGTACGAACGCGCATGCGGTTTCCCATTCACGCGCGTTGCCCAACATCTTTTCTTTCTCTTCCACTCACTCGAAAATTCGCGGATTATCCTTTCCGGTATCTCAGGAGGATACATCCAACATTCCGCAGTGCAAGGAAATTGCTCAGCAGGAAGTGGGCTTCTTTTTTCTACATATATATACACACACATACACATTTATATATTTTTTTTCTCGTGTTTAAGTTCGAGGCACGTCTAAGAAGCGCACGGTTATTGCGGAAATTACAATTTGTGAGTTTATTGGCAGACTGATTGATGAGAAGAGAGAGAGAGAGAGAGAGAGAGAGAGAGAGAGAGAGAGAGAGAGAGAGAGAGAGAGAGAGTAGAGCGATGATTACACACGGACTCTCGCGGCGGCTTTTAATTTCGAGTGATGATGAAACTGTAGTTGGAGCTTGTGTTCGAAGGATCCAGCAAACGCGTGTGCGTGTGCGAGATGGAGTAACAGAGCGAAAGAGAGCGAGAATAAATGAATGAATGTCGTATTTATTTCGTGTATCTGGAGCCGAAGCCCCCTAAGAGTACCGTACCCAAAATATATAATCGATAGAAGAACTTCATTCGCAACAAGAGACACAAAAGTATAAATGAAATAAAACCAAAAAATACAATTAAAAAAATCAGCGCAAGTAGTACAAAATAAAGTAAAATCACACCAAAAGCAAAAATCGATGCAATTGATTCGACAAATTATTGGAAAATCGACGCAAGTAGTCTGAACAAAAATTAACGCCAATTATACAAAAGTTAAAATGAAATTAATCCCAAAAGTAAAAATAAAAATACAATCAATCAGAAGAAAGAAAAATCGCCCCGATCGAGAGAGAGAGAGAGAGAGAGATTCTTCATTATGCCCTATAGTAGTACTTTTAGGCAATGTGTGTGTATAAAAAGAAATTGTAAAATTATTAACAGAAATAATAATAAAAATAAATAAAATTAATATAAAAAATATAAAACATAAAGCAAAATAAAATAAAATAAAAGTAACAATAAAAATAAGAATTAAAAAAAACTAAAACAAGAGAGAGAGACAGAAACAGAGAGAGAAAGGAAGAGGGACTGATCAAGATAGAATGAAACAGCGCAAGCTCGAAGCGGACTGAGTCACCGGGAAATCACAACGGGAGATATCTTCTCGCTCTTCAACGTCTTAAGATATCGGACCAGGGTCCCATCTCGCTTCTGTGAGTGAGGTCAGTCACACGCGATTATCGAAATCCAAAATATCGCCATTGGCGTTGATAAAACGGAGTTCAAAACTCGTATTTTGAGCGTAGGTGTTTTTTGCTATTTTTTTTTCGTTAACGGGTACAGATTTTTGGGGGTTCTGTAGTTAACCATTATGATTTCGGTCTGTCCGTCCGTTTGCATGTCACAGCCCTCCCATTCTCTCATTGTACATGTACTAGGCATTACGAAACGGGGGAAAATTGGAGAAGTTTGTAAAAAAACTTTTTAAGTTGTTGCAAGTGAAAACTCCAATGATAGTAATAATAATAATAATAATACTGAAAACATTGTTATTCATACGAAAAAAAATAATAATAATGATAATGAGTAATAATAATACACGTGATCGTCTGCATAACGATCCAACATTTATCTCGAAGCTTTTTTTTTCCTCTTTGTACAATGGACTCGTTCATTGCCACATCGATATGATGATGTGTGTATTTGCCGACTATTCGAGTCAAACGACGAAGCATCTTATCTATATGACCGGTGACCCGAAGCTCGAACCTCCGAGTTCACGGCGGCATTGAAGAAAAAAGAAACGCGGCCCACGAACGTTCGAGGTGCGGATTGTCAATGACGCGAACCGTGTCCGAATACATTTCCGCGCGATGAAAAAAAACACACACACACGCACACACAAACACAAACAAATTTGCCAACCGATGCGGATTCGTAGATATCGTGTGTGTGTGTGTGTCTTGAGTGTGTATAACCCTTTCTGACGAACGCACATCCTGGGAAGAATGAGAAGAATGAAAAAAAAGCGACAAGGAAAGAAGTCGTAGAACGCGTGCGTGTTGACAGAGACGCTCTTTGAATGTAAATTTCGCAAATGTTCGTCAGAGGAAAATTTACGATTTTTCGCGCCTTGCGCTCGAATTGACCAATTTTTTTTGTTGAGATTTTTACGCACGTGAATGTAAATATATCATCGACTCAATATAATCAAATTGGAATAAAAATTCGATATCGCTGAAGAAACAAAAACTAAACGATAATTAGAAAAATATGCACAACGATATTCAATCGGTTCATTCGTGAGAATCATAACAATAAAAAAATGTACGAGAAGTTATACCCATTAACACTAGATTTATATGAATAAAGAATTCTTTGCGTGCTTAGGAACAACTCCAAAAAATAATTACTGAATTAGTCTGAAAATCCCATGTTATTCAAATGGGAAACAAAACGAGCTTACAGCCACGTCTTCTCATTGAACTACAGTGCTGGGATTTCGCAAATATTTTTATTCATTCATTTCGAACCTATCTGGGGGATGCACTTGTCGAAATTCGTTAACACCCCCATTAAGGTCCACCCTAACACATATACGGCTATATATGTGTTAGGGTGGACCTTTAATGTATATTTTGTTCATGTTTTTTCTTCTTATTTACGCAGAGCGATTTTTTCGTGATTTCCAATATCAATTTAATTTTTTCACCGACACATGCTTCAATGATTTCGAGTTTCGCACGAGCGAAACGATTTTCACTCGTTATTTGTTTCACGGACGGTGGTCGAGGGCGGCCGCGTTGGGATCCACCTACGTCGCTCGCCGGGGGACGGTTTATTTATACATAATGATTGCGCTGCCGTGGAAAAGTGACGAGAGGAGACGACGATTGCAACTCATCGCGCGACAAGATAAATAACGCTTTGAAAAAGAAAATAATAATAATAATAATGATAATAATAATACAATAACATAATTGATAATCCAATAAAAGATGAAGACAACAAAAAAAAAACATATATACATTTTTTCCGTCTCCACCGACGAGTTTTACCTTTATCGTCGAATTGAAATAAAATCCGAACGATGAAACAAACAACAATAATTATCTTCTAAATAATGATGATGAAAAAAAATAATAGCATGTTTTTTTTTTTTAATTAATAACAATAATGAACAATTTCGTTTCATCCCCTTCGTGACTCTAATTTCGTTTTTATGTTTTTTTTTTCGTGGCTTTGGAGTTCGCCCTGTCGATTCACCGAAGCGGTGCTTCGACGCTGCATCGTGCAGGGTGCAACGATAACCCACCGTCGTCCTTCGTAGGGCGGCTCTAGTCAATCGCTATCCCCCCCGCCCCCGCCGCCGTTCCTCGCGCGTCACGCGATGCGCTTCGATGCACTCCGAAATTATATACGTTATTTGCGTTACCGCACGATCGACACTGTAACCCCCCACCTATCATATTTCATAGGTCACGATATTTCGGCGAGCCCACGCCTGCGTGTTATCCGTCGATAATCCAGCAATCATTTTTTTTTTTAATTAAAAAAAAAGGAAAAAAAATGTATCAACCATTTCTACTCACACTGGATAAATTTTATTCCAGCAGTTTTTCAGATCAAAATATGTCACGTAAACTTTGAGAAAAAATTTAATTTTCTTGAAAATAAAAAAAGTTGTAACTATTTTAATGAAAGAAAAAAGTCGTTGAAATTTTTTTTCTAACAATTTTCTTTTAGCTCCTTGATGATTTTGTTTTAGCAGATGAATGTAATTTTTTACGTTTTGGGTATTATGAAAATGTTTACTTGTGGAGGAAAGATCAACATATGTGCGGAATTTTTTTTTCAAATGTTTTTGTTAATGATACATTTTTTTATTGGAATTCGATCGGTGCTGGGATGAATTTTATATCGAGTGTGACTAAACCGTAATTTTACTGATGTGGGACTTAAAATGCCAGTTAAAATTTAAGAAAAATGTAAATTTTAGCCGTTGAAAAATGTTATGAAATCGGAGTGCACAATGGCCGGCCAGTTTGTCTGATCGTCAAGTCGGTGAATTTTAGGTTTTTCAGGTGCAATGTGAAAAAAAATACTCATTGCATGGGAAATATCGGGATGAACGAGACTGTTACGAATGTCAATCTTTTATTTACCGCTATAAGTCACTGCGAGCGATGCCAAAGATTTATCCAATAATATGAATGACGATGGGGGGTGCGCAAAGATTTAGATAGCAACTTGTGAGTTATTGCACATTACGGATATTGCACAGTTGCATTGAATAGAGCACAATATCCCATAATGTGAGTTGATCGTAATGAACTCGTTCGAACTTAGCGTCCGAATGAATTTCCTAATCAAGGTTATCTGTGGAGAAAATAGATGGAATCCAGTTACAATGCATTTATAAATCACACACGGATATCCAGGAGCTACCTAGTTTTACTTTTTTAGATTAACCCGTAAGAGCCTTGAGTGTCGAAATTTTCAAAAGTTTTCCGACATTTTTTCAATAAATAAATCTTACTTCGAAAAAAAAATATAAAACAATTTATTATAAATTTTTATTTTCATTTTTATTTATTATAAAAATCTATTATAAATCTAAATGAGTTTTTTCCTGGAAAGCCATTAAAAGACACCATTTTTCGTTTTTTACAAATGTAAATAAGTCAAATCCTGCCGAAGATACAGCCATATGAATGGAAAAATTAAAAAAAAAAAGTTAATCAACGAGTTAAAAACGTTAGAATTTTTTTTTCAATTTCGGCACTATGTGAATATCTTTCAATAAAATAACTCAATTTTTCAAAGTTGTTTGTGGAAATTTTTTTTTTACTGGCTGAAGTGACGTGGAATGCCTCATATTTATTTGTTTTTACCCAGTTGTTATTTTCAAGTGCAAATATTATTAAACCGAAAAAAAAGAAATGCTGTACTGTCAATACTACTATAATAATAATAATAATAATAATAATAATAATAATAATAATAATAATAATAATAATAATAATAAAAACCCTCATTGTCTGTGTGATATTTTTTTCCATGCGATATTCTGTCTACGTTATATTTTCCTGTGTGTTATACGCAAAACACAGAGCAAAAAAATATTTTCTCGATGTTATTTCGTCGTGTTATAATACGTGGTTGAACCATCCGGCCGATGCCGTATCAGAATTTCCATCCGGAAAACCGCAACTACATAAAACACTTACGTGTATAATCATAACGAGTCCCGATAGTAACTAGATCAAGACACGACGATGCAAACATTTTTTGCATTACTCGTTGCACATTAGCAATCCGTGCTGGAAATTGCTATTGGAAAGTCACGTTTGGCGGTGAAAAATCAACTGCACATCGAACAATCAATCCACATCGTGATAACATTTTTATTTTTCGCAATGTTCATGACGAAAGAATTGGGATACCGAGGAATGCAACGACACGCGAATATCACCCAAACATTAGCGAAACGCTTTGTAGTCTGGCACGAGTGATAGCAATACGCTTGTGAAAGAGTGTAGAGCAATGCTAATATAAAACTCAGTGGCATAGGTCAGTAAAGTGTCCCCCGGGCTAAACGTTCTCTGGCACCGCTCGGTCTGTTACTCGGTCGGTCGATTACCTTTTTTTTTTTTTATTCATTTATTTTCATTATTTTATCATCTCACGTCGTTCGACGAATTTAACAGAAACGTTATTCGAGATAAATTTGAAATTTCCTAAGTCTCGCAGTTAAAGAAATTTATGACTTCAATGAATATTTAGTTTTTATTTCAAGTGTTCCGAATTTTAAGAGAAGGTTAAAAAAAAAAAGAAAAAAATAGCTTTCATAATAATACAGATTAATAATAAAAAAATAATAATACATTCATGATTGTTACTAGCTATATTATTATTTTTGTTATCACGATTATCATGAATATTTATTTTTAATTATCAGGAAAAGTTTTTTTTCGGTTTTGATAAAAATTTCTTCAACAATTCCTCAACTCTCTTTATGTCGCACTAAATAAAATTTCGACCCCCCCCCCCCGAGCTACTTTGAATTGCAATGAAAAAACTTTGGAATCAACAAAATTATTTTCTTTTAATGTTGTATTATTTATTTTTATTTTATGATTTATTTTATTAATTATTTTCTGTAATATTATTTTAATATAATTTTTCAAATGCTAATGAAAACATTTAGAAACGAAAAAAAATGACAAACGACTTTTTTTTAAATTAAAGTTGCTATTACCTACTTTTGTCAGGTCCTAAGGTTTTATTTTATTTGAGTTAACGCGAAATATTTTACCAGCGTGACTGAAAATCGTTGAAATTCGGACGATTTGAAATTATTGTTTTTTTTTCCCGGTGAATTTGTCCAATTGCGATATGAGAATTGTTGATACGACGTATGGTTTTCAAAATAATCTCCAGATATAAATTATTTATCGTTTTTGATAATTTCCGGGGAGGAAGAAGGGCACGAGGGCGCCCGGGGGTTGGAAACCTTGGGGTGGGGGTTGATGACGTAACGACGCGAAGCCGAAAACCGCCTAGGACACCTGCTACACGGTTCCGTCGTAGCCGTCGAGCGTATACGAACGATAGACGTTCAAGTCCAGCAGTGCGAAATGTAGGTCAGGCGCAAAAGAAAGAAAAAAAAGTAGAAAAGGCATAGAAGAAAGAGAGAGAGAGAGAGAAAGAGAGAGAGAAGAGGAAAATTCGTATTATTTCGTCGTGTGAAGGTCACGACGGAATAACGAATCGAAGGCAGCGATGAAGAATAAAACGAGAAGAAAAAAAACGAAGAAAAGAATAAATAGAATAAATTTAAAAATCGTTAAATCGATTTACGATTCGTTTCGTTCCGCCATGAGCGAGAGAGCGAAACGACTGGTACATCACCCTTAACCCTTCGAGGTCACCAGGGGTCAAAATGACCCCGAGCGCAACTTTAAGCCGAAAAAAATTGAAGAAAATAAATTTAAAATTGAAAACTTGAAAATTGTAGAAGATGAGATTTTTTTTGGTAAAAAATGTGATTGTATGTGTCATACATCCTTTAAATCATCGAAATCGGTTGGAAATATTTTTATTTGCTTATGTCCATTATTTTTTTTTTCGACGATGTTTCAATGTGTTTGAGATGCATTTGGAAGACAAGATGTGGTCCCGGACAAACGTTCGTGGTATAGCGAATGAAAAAGAAAATGATTACGGTGTTATAAAGAGATCGATCGGTGAAATCGATGTGGGAGTCGTTGTGGGATTCGCGAAGCCGCGGAGATTACGGCCCCGGCGGTGTGGAACCGACGTTAGGCCGGGCGCGAATATCGATTCGATGCTAGAGGGTCACGGATTTTCTATCTCCCTCTCTCTCTCTCTCTCTCGCTGACTCCTTGCCTCTCGTCCGATTTCTCGCTCTCTTTCTCACCTGCGATTCGTCATCCAATTATACGAATTTACGATCGCACAAAATTTTGGCCGAGTAACACACGTTTCAATTGTTTATCGCAGATTTTTCAATTTTTTTTATTCGAGTTTCCTTTTTCTTCTTCAATATTAAAAAAGAAAAAAAAAACATTTCAAGAAAATAAAAAAATTGAATGATTCTGTTGGGTGACAAAATTTATACGAATTAACGATCGCACAACATTTTGGCCGATTGAAGCAAGTTTCAATTGTTTATCGTCGATTTTTTTTAAATTCGGTTTTTCTTTTTTTTTTTTCAAATATTAAAAAAGAAAAAAAAAACATTTCAAGAAAATAAATAAATAAAATGATTCTGTTGGGTGACAAAATTTATACGAATTAACGATCGCACAACATTTTGGCCGATTCGATTGTTTATCGCCGATTTTTTTATTTTTTTAGTTCCGATTTTCTTTTTTTTTTTAATATTAAAAAAGAAAAAAAGAACATTTTAAGAAAACAGAAAAAATGAAATATTTTGTTGGATGACAAAATTTGGTGACGTTTCGAACGGGGAGGACGGGGGTGGGGGTGGAGGGGGCTCTCCTTCTACGTCAGCTCGGAAATATCAGTTACGTGTTACATCATTCGCGGGACTGTGCCGCGTGGTGTGTAAACGAAAAAGCGCCGGGGCGGCAATGGCGGGGCCGGGGCGAAGCGGGGGGGCGGGGGGAGGGGAGTGAGGGGTGTGAACTCGGTTGAGGTCGCTCGCGTCTCGCGCGATCTTACCGATCGTAAACCCCGCTACGCTCCTCCTCGTGTCTCCACGTGGTCCCACGAACGAGCCTCCCAGATTGTTCAAACTCGTGAATTCGTTATCTTATTCTTTTTTTTTTCTCTTCGGTTCTTTAAATTTCGGTTCTTTCCTCATTTTTCTTTTTTTTACTTCAACATTTTTCTTTTCTTTTTCCTTCAACATTTTTTTTCCTTCTTCAAAAATGTTTTTCTTCTTTTTTTTTACTTTCTTGTTTTTCATTTGATTGCAAAATTCGACGTGAATCGTTGTCGAACAATTTGTGCAAAAAAAAAAGATAAAATAATTGAAAAAAACGACACAAAACAGAATGCAAATCGGAGCGAAAAAAAAAGTGCAGTGATAATTAAAAAAAAAAAATGATATCTCACCTGAAGCCGAAAAAAAATCGTGTAGATAGCTCTTTTTTTTTGTTTCCTTTGCCCTCTCGTACGGTCGACGAGGTGGTATGATGAAATTATATCGTTGGTCGATGCACTTCGCGGATTTCCGATAAACTCGCGACTGCGAACGATGATGAAACAAATTTGAACGAAAAAAAAAAAAAAAACAAAAAGCGATCGTTCCGTAAAATTTTCGATGATAATAATGGAAGAAAAAAAATTATAATGATAATAAGAGAAAAAAAACTGAAATTCTACGTTCGCACGTCTAACTCAAATTTTCGTTGGTCGGCCAGCGTGGCGACTATTAGGATGTGCGTGTACGATAAGTCTCTGACACGAGTAGGGGCGATCGCTTGTCCCGTCGTTCGTGTCGAGAGACCGGTCGAGACGCGCACGCTGGCGAGAATAAACTGAAAGAGGACGGTGCAGCGCCAGCGGAGGTGAGCGCGAGGCAGCCAATCCCCCCCTCCCCACTCCCTCGCGAGGCTCTGCTGCCCGACCGCCGTTGGTTGGCGCGCGCGGCAGCGAAGGGGGGGGGGGGCGCAAGAGTGGTTGAGGAGGCGAGCGCGAGTAGAAGCACCAGTGGAGGGCGCACCGACGCCCCGGTTCCAGACTACGGAGGATTCTCGTCGTTTTTTTTTTGCGTTTTTTTCACGTTTTTCTCAAGACGTTGCCCGCCTGAACACGAAAAATCGGCCTCTTCGCCCTCTCACCTGCGCCCCACGTTGCACTCTTGTTTTTATTCTCTACCCAAGTAAAAAACATGATATATAGTCTGTATATAACCTATATATGCGATTGGGCTCACATAGACAATATATAGATAATACATAGACTATGTATGAAGTTATATATAGACACCCAAGTAAAAAAATTATATATGAACTATATATGCCGAATTCTATATATATTCTATAATTATATATATATTTATATAGATTATTATATATAATTTTTTTACTTGCCAAGTACAAAAATTATATATAGTCTATATATAAACTATATATAGGATTGGGCATATATATATAAAATATATAGTTTATATATAGATTATGTATAATTTTTTTACTTGGTTACTGCCCTCCCTCCCCCCTCCCCTCATTTTGACCACGCTTCAGAAAATCGATGTTTTCAGACTTTTCAAATGGTTCATATCTCGTAAATTGTGATAAAACGCATGAACTTGAAACCTCGAACCACACATAAACAACCACGAGTTACAATATTTGTTTTTTTTCTTCGTCTTGTTTCTTTTTTTTTCGTTTTTCCCCTCGCCGGATTTACGTGCGATATCGCAATGGATTTTGCATACACGTGTGAAGGTCGAGCGTAAAGAGTGGGCGAACGGAGCTGAATCGACGGATTCGTTAGGTGGATTATCGTCATGCAAAGCGTTTTGATACCGACGAATCTGTGATAACAGATCGTACAATAGAATCGTTGAAACTCGGGCAGCGACGTTTATTTGTTGTTGTTCGTTTATTCGCGGCTTGTTTTGTGGAGAACGATGTTGTAATGATGAAAGACGAAAAAGAAGGAAAAGTGAAAAAGGATGAATTGGAGAACTGATCGAAATTCTGAGCTTGGTTCCTCCGAATCTTATAGGCGGTGCACAAAGTTTCACTATGAGAACTTATTTTTATCAATGTTTTCGGCTTCCGCGTAGCTTGAGCTTTGAGCACGACCTACGATCCGAAAAAAGTAGATTGCATGATTGAACTTGCAGCTTGTTTATTTTATACACGGTGTTCTGTGGAACGTTTCAACCGACTAAAAATAGACTCGATCGTAGATATATAAAAAAGTAATTTTTTTTTTCTTCAATTTTTTATTTTTATGATTTGTTTAATATGGACTGAATTCAGTGACGAATAAAGTTAAGGATGTATGCTACAACACAATCCCAGCAAAAAGTACTTCAATCTGAGAAATTATGATTATAAGTGATTTTGTGAATGCGAGAAATATTCATGATTATTAAATATCACCAAATAAATGTTATTACATCTTGTAATCTTGTTTAATCACCTTTTTTAATCGCTAAAATTGAAGATTGAATGGATCTGCATTTTTTTGGTAAAGATTCATCAATCTGTGTAGATTGCCGAAAAAATAGGTTAATTTTGGGAATTATTATCTCAAAACATATTCGTCCGATTGAATTGAAGTTGGTTTTATTTGAAAGTATATACATTGAGGTATGTTGACGAATTTTTGTTTGAATGTATAGTTAATGGGACCGCTGTTATTCTGGCCGGCGTGAAATAACTTTTTCAAAGTCGGTTCCCACTTTTTTGTTAGATAACGGATTGACCGATTCCTTTAAAATTTGGACACAATATGCACGGATAGAAAATGAAGTTCGGCACGTAGGATTTTTTCGAAAACTAATTTTTTTTCATCAATCAACAAAGGTCGTAAATTGAGGTTTAAAAGTGAATTTCAACTTCAATCAAGCGCCATTTTGCGAAAAAAAAAATCCTACGTGCCGAACAGCTCAAGACGTTACAATTTAATAATCTTCTCGAAATTTTTCAGTTTCAGACCAATCGCGACTGCCGGAAAAAGTGGGAACCGCAAAAAGTGCCGACGACAAAGTTATTTTACGCCGGCCAGAATAACAGCGCTCCCATTAACTATACATTCAATCAAAAATTCGCCAACATACCTCAATGTACAGACTTTCGAATAAAACCAACTTGAATTCAATCGCTCCAATAGTTTTGGAGATAATAATTCCCAAAGTTCATGTAATTTTTCGGCAATCTACAAGGATTTACCCCTTTAACGACGTGTGAATTAAGTGACGTCTTTACACACACACACGTCCATCCAGACGTTAGCTTCGGATGCGATTTTAGGACGATTTGAGACATTTTAAACATGTTTACATCGTAAAGTCGATAAAAAAAATTTGCAGCCGTCACATAGCTTACTGAATGAGGAAAAAAAATAAAAAAATAAAAAAATATTGACGATGATCGTGCGTGGGGCCGCGAGCGCGAGCGCGGGGGTTTCTCATTCGATTGGTCGGCGGTTGTGGGCCGGCGCGCCACGGCGTCAGTGGGTTTCTCGGTGCAGGTATACTCGCCACCGAAAGACCGGCTGGGTGGCGGATGATGAAATTGTGACGACGAGTTGCTTGGGAAACGACTCCACGTGCCTCGGCGTTCTCGGGGCTCGCGTTTCAAACGCCGCGCGCAGAAATGAATTTGATATATATATGAGTATATATACAACCATATACTAAATTAAATAAATTGGATAAATTAGATAAATTGAATAAACTAAATAAATTAAATACATTTGATAATGCTGCTTGTAGTTAAATAATTGTTGTTTATAAAAAAAATCAAAAATGGGAAACTAAAATGTTTCTTTTTAAGTACGTTTAATAATATGTATATATTGCACTCAAATTCAATCTCTAGAAGTTTTTCATTCGCGTGAAAAAGTAATTGTAACTTATAAAGAAAACATTTCTTTCACGTTTTGAATCAAATGGAAATTGAAATTTGTGATAGCGGAACCTTTAAAAGCAGTCCGATTGGGGTTAATTTTTGTCGGATGTTATTCCTGATAGTATATATACTTCAAATGTAAGTGACGTCATGACAATCGAAAAAAATTGTCTTTTTTTGACGCACATATATACCCGGCGGACCTCATTCACGACCAAAATATGCGTTGCACGGAAAAATGTGATATACAAAAGTTTTATGGTTTACAACGCTACACTATGTAGTGCATTTATTTTTTTTATATGTGGAGGTGCTTCGAATATTTGAAGGTCAACTTTGTTTTGTTTTGAGGAACGCCATATTTTTTATAGCATGATACGGTAGAGGGTCGAATTCTGAGTAAGAAAGTATATACCTTCATTAGCCCTAAACCTAATAGCTAACGAGCAATTTAGGTTTATTACTTGAGCATTTTCTTCGCGTAATATCAAATTGGAGATTCAACCTTATCACAGATTTTGCACAGGACAGCGATGTTTGCGTGACAGTGAGTGACTAGTGGCTCATCGCAACTAACGTAAGTGTCCTAGTAACCGGAAATCTGTGATGAGATTAAATATCCAATTTGAGATTATGGAAGGAAAATGTTCAAGTAATGAAGTTAAATTACTCGTTACCCATTAGGTTTAGGGCTAACAAAGATCCATACTTTCTTACTCAGAATTCTATACTCTACCGTATCACGCTACAAAAAATATGGCGTTAAATAAAAAAAAACAAAGTTGACCTTGAAATCTTCAAACCGTCTCCACCTATATATGAACAATAAATGCACTACATAGACTATATAAAAGACTACATTTATAATGTAGCCTTATAAACCATAAAACTTTTGTATATCACATTTTTTCGTGTAACGCATATTTTGGTCGTAAAAGAGGTGCACACGTTGCGTGGACCGACCTGTATAATATATTCATGTAGTTTGTATCTATATATGCATATAGTTTTTCGGCATAACTTCGATCAGGGATGGGCATTTATTTATTCAATGAAAAAGTATTTCAAATCCTTCTCAGACCAAATAATAATTAATTTTGCCGGATTTATTAAATATTCAAATTTATCGTATGATAATAATTCACGTAAATTGGTCATAATTATTACAGAAATGTAGAAATATTGATTCTTGCATGATAATCAATCATAGTTATTTGTTCGAAAAAGTATTTGAAATACATTTTCATTGAATGGATGCCCATCCCTGACTTCGATACGTTTTCGGTTGAATTTCGGTTGAATGGATTTTTCTTTTTTATAATGAACATTACGACACGATATTACGAGCTCAACGTTGGTTTTTGGCTCGATTTTTTCATGCGTTTTCTTATCGGCACAAAAATACACACACACAAACACACAAAGGAAAGTATGGACGATAAATTGCGAAATGATGATGCCGCATATTGTTTATCCATTTTTTTTGTTTGTTTGTTTATCGAATAAGTCGCGACTGGCAAATGGTGTAACGAGTTAAATTTGCATTAAAAAAAAAATAATGTATACGTGTTGAATTTTCTGAGAACGCATAATCGAGGAAGCGAAGAAAAATTTCGCTGGTCATTCGATACGAAGATTCGACGAATTATTGTTGTACCACGTGTCGAGTTCGTGTAGATAAGGTTTGAAAATTCCAGCCATCTCCTTGGCTCTTTCCGCCTGAGTTTTAGGAACATCGGTGACTCGATAGATCGGACGCCATCTTCTTGTGTCATTAGCTCGGACATTATATCTAACGTTTGGATCGGTCGTACCGTTCTCCGTGTCTTTGGAAAGCTGAAAACACGTGGTATATATTTTTTCACGAGAATTCCAACGTTTTTGAGAAAACTAGTTTGTCGGGTTTTTTTTTTTTTTACGGTTTTGTGTCCTCGATGTGAATGGGAAATGATATCCGGGATTACTGCGTAGTCATTTTTTTTCAACTAAAAATAAATATGAAAACACAGTCGGAGACGAAAAATCCGATTAAAATTTATAATTCAAATATTGATGTTTCGTTTCTATGGTTCGGTTTTGAAATAAAAATAATATTCGGGATTACTTTGTAGAAATAAAAAAAAAATTAAAAACTGGACGAGTGATCTGGTAAATTTGATCATTAGAAAAATGACAAAAATTCAATTCTGGTGATATTTTTATTTGGTTTGTGTGTAGGTATTCAAGGAAAAGCAATAAAAATATACCGGATGACTGTGAAAACATTTCGATTGAAAAAAAACTGACCAATCACTTCGGTACAATTAATTTCCAATTTCTATTAAATTAAATACCAGCATTACATTTTTATGTCCCTAATTCAATATGGAAGTCATATCCCGGATTACTTTGTATAACTAAAAAGTAAAAAATAATATAAAATAATAAAATTTGAAAAATTGTCCGAATACTCGAATCCAATATTTGACACAAAAAATGTTAAATTCAATACGTCGATCTATCCAACCCGCGATTCATGACGATGCCTCGTGGCAGGGTGTGAAAGTGTTTCGAACGGATGGGGCAAAACGAAGCATTGGCCCTACACGAAGATTCCACAATGTGTTTGCTATATATAAACAATTCTGATTGGAAGTAAAAAAATCAAAACGTGATCGAGTACTTCGTTAAAACTAATTTTCAATTTCTATTCCATCAAATACCGGTATTCAATATTCAATTTCAATTCCAACAAATTGTCGACTATTCGTTTTCTATATTCTTGATTCATAAGGAAATAAATATCTCACACTCTCAGTAGAAATGAAAAATACGAAATATAATAATTTACAAAAACTTTCCGAGTGGACGAATCCAATTGATCACACTGAAAGTGTGAAAAATTGGACCAAGTCGACCTATCCATCACGCGGATTCGTGACGATGCATCGTGCGACAGGGTGTAAAAGTATTTCGAACGAATGGGGCAAAACGGAGCATCGCCTACGCGAAGCCGCCACAGTTCCGACGTCACAAGCGCGCTCCGTTCGACGGATCTTAGCATCGGATTCTCTCACCCAGGTCGGACAAGTCTATTTTCGTGTGAATAGGATTATCCGCGACGCGACGCATTACTACGAGAGTTCGTCATTTATGGACTCGGCAATTTTCTCGATGGCCCATGAAAATGAGCAATGCCATTCATCGTCGCACACGAAAAAATGCACGCACTCTCGGTTTGAACCGTGTGTAATTAGTCAGCCCCAGTGTGACAAAAATGACTGTCGCTCCGATTGTTCACATTCATCGATCGTGCTCGGAGCCCCCGGAGGTGATCGTTATCCATCGGGAATGCATTATGCATTACGAAAATAAAATGCGTCTTAAATATATCGTCCAACCCTCCGGTGATCATTAAATTTCCATTTGTTTCATTCACAACGGTTGACAAATTTTACCGTAATATAACAAACAGAGATTTGTCAATAGACTCACGCTCGAGGCCACGGAGGAACGACGATAATTGTCCCGGGGCGCGTCGGATTTCCACCAAAACGGTTTCCCAATCGTACTTCTGAGTGATAATCGAACGAAAGAAAAAATAAATGAACGAACGATCATTTACGATATTCATATTTTTAGATTGATTTTTTTTTTTTTTGTAATTATGCAGTATCACGGTTTTCCGAATCTTATTGCTTAGTCCGGAAACCTGGGTCGTTTTCGTCCGAGAAAAAAATCAAATGTAGTTGTAAGTTGCCTTATATTTTTTATATAAAAAGTATATAGAAAAAATGTGTTTTTCACAATTTTATAATTGAGACTCCAAATTCAAAGCTTGAAGAAGCTTCGTGAATTTTTTCAGATCTTTTGCAGCACTTTAAAAGCTCAAAAAATCTGAAATATTAATTTCACGCCGGCCGGAATAACAGTGCTCCCATTAACTATACATCTTAACGAAAATTCGTCAACATACCTTAATGTACATACTTTCGAATGAAACCAACTTGAATTCCATTGGACGAATAGTTTTTGAGATAATAATTCCCAAAATTCATCTATTTTTCCAGCAATCCACACAGATGTAAAAGGCTAAAGATGCCAAAAAAACGTTTACAGATTGAGGGTTGAAAAAAAAAGAAAAAACTGGACTAACTTACCCTAACCCTGAAGAACCAAAACGTAAATTTTCGCGCTATATAAAATTACTCTGAACAGCGTGCACTACACTAAATCTCATTAAAATCCCAGTTGCTGTCCACTTTCTTCAAAAAAAAATTTTCTTTCTTAATTCGAAAAAAACGTTTGAAAAAAATGTTCCCATAACGATTTTTTCGCTTCCCCCATATGATTCTTCGACCGAAGGATATAATGAACATTATCAAAAATTATAAACTTGAAAAGCCACGAAAATTCGGAAAATCGGTGATACTGCACAATTACCTTTTTTTTTCTAATGATCGATCGATTTGAACGCACTTGTCCATTGACACATCGCATTCCGATGATGTCATCGTGTTTGCGGGATATTCCGGAAGTTCCATCGTCGTCTCGGATTCGTGTGTCGGGATGGTCTTCGAACACGGTCGATAATCGTAACGCGACGAGCGCGGAAAGATCGATGATGATTCTGAAAATATTGTGAACGAGCGATGATGATGCAACCGACGAGTTCGATGGTTTACGATTATTATTTTTTTTTCACGGTCGTTCATGCCGAATCCCGTGAGATTTCAATGTCGCATCGGGCACAGTCCCGGCGACGCAGAAATGTCTGACGCAACTGGCGCTCGGTCGGCAATCATGATATCGCACGCGTGGAACGAACGAAGCGCAGGAGGCGGGGGATAAATTGGCCGATCGAGCGACGATCGATAATTTGATTCCGCGGACGTCGCGGAGCTTCGTCGTCGCTTATCGACGAACCTCGAATATTTCCGGATTTTCGATAAAATTAATTACGGTATAAATTGAAATAGAAAAAAAATCATATTTTGTTTCTGTGTTTCCAATCCCATAAGAAAAATCATTTTCCGCATTGATTTGTAAAAAATAAATTAAAAAAATTAAAATAAAATGAAATAAAAAAGATCGACCAGTCGGGTGAAATTAATGACAATGGAAATTGGGAATTGAACACTCTTATATCTCGTTTACTATATTCACAATTGAAATCGTCAATATCATCCCTCATTATTGAGTAAAAATTTGAAGAAAAAAAAAGTAATTATGCAGTATCACGGCTCCTCCGAATTTTACAGTTTTATCGAGTTTTTCTTTTTGGAGATCTTGTTTATTTTGTCGTCTAATTTAAGAATCAGATAGGGGAGCTGAGAAAATTAAAATAGAAAATTTTTTTCGCAAACAGTGGACAGTTTTTCGTTTTTTTCTTGGGTTCTTTGGGTTGTTATGGTTTGGGGTAAGTTGGGTTATTTCAGGTTTTCGGTTCCTACCCTATTTATTTTCTGTGTTCTCGATTCAAGGAAAACTACAATATCTCAGATTACATTGTCGAAATAGAAATAGATAAATAAATGAATCAATTCGTTTATTACTTGCGATCCAATCAACGATAATAGAAATGGTAGATTAAAATACGTCGAGACGACAATCGTGGAAATTTGTCACGATGTCTCATAGACGGTTGTAAAAGTTTTGTCCTGCAAACGACGGGACGTAACGGGGCACATCAGTAATGAAATAAGTTGTCAGAAATAATAAAAAAAACATAATGTTCCGAAAATAATGGAACAAATGATTTGTCAGAAATAATGGAATAATTAATTTGTCAAATAACATGTAACATCATTCGTCAATGATGGAAAATTGGTCAAATATTTGATCGTACAATTGATGATTCCCGTGCCGAAGTGGCCAATGATGTTCAACCCCAAACGGATAATTAATATTCCAGACGTTAGTCATTGGAATTTAGGCCGGCCAAACCCGAGCAATTTGCCACAGGGCGTGACCCCCTCCCACCCCCACACAAAACTGCCTCTCGTGGGACTCGATTTTTCGGACGGCTCGAAACGATAAGCCAATATATATGAGGTGTTCCACCCCATTTCGAACGGTCAAAAAGTTTTGCATTCCCGAAAAAATTGAAATTTGGTCAAATTATTCAATTAGACGAAAAAAAGTAGTGTGAATTTTTTCAGATTTTTTGGATCGCATTTTTTTGAGTTTTTCAACATTTCAAAATTTTCTAAATAACGTTATATATTGAAAGCATACGATTAAACAGAAAAATGTTTCAGACAAAAAAGTTGCAGTTTTCCATAAACTTTGTGAAAACATTTTCCTTGGAATTTTTCGAGTTCAAAAAATGACCATTTTCATCAAAAATATACGAAAATAATTTTTTTCGGTCGGTATGTCACCTTCGATTTATCTCAAAAAATTCCTGAAAATACTCTAAAATGTGTAAAATACACACGTATTTTTTTTGTCATGGCTCGATTAGTTGTTCCTAAGCTATGCTTTGGTTTATTAATAATATTTATTAAAGTTTTTTTAGAAAAATCCATTATTATGGAAAATCATAATCTCCCGAATTGTTTTTCTCAAATTTACAGATGAAAGAACATTTACAATGATGATATTAATGTTTTGGAGCTTATTGGAGCATAGATAATCGATAACGTAGATGGAATCGAGATTTAAGCGAGTGAAAGCTGTACCGAAGACCCAAAAACACCTTTGCATTATACCAGGACCGGATGGGATTCTCCAATGCAAAATATATTCGCTCGCCACGGACTTCGTAACTCACCGAGTCTGGAAAAATAAATAACTCGCAACGATCTGTTTATGCTTCACTTTTTCCCAATTCTTACGTTGTGATTCATTTACACAACAATAATAAAAAAATATGATGTTAGGACAGAAAATTATTCACTTAATCATTGAATTTTTTGAACGAGTGATTATAGAGCGTAGCTTTCGAACGAGTTCAATGGAGTTCCATCTACGTTATCGATTATCCAATAAGCTCAAAAACATTAATATTATTATTGTAAATGTTCTCTCATCTGTGAATTTGAGAAAAACAATTCGGGAGATTATGATTTTCCATAATAATGGATTTTTCTAAAAAAACTTTAATAAATATTATTAATAAACCAAAGCATAGCTTAGGAACAACTAATCGAGCCATGACAAAAAAAATACGTGTGTATTTTACACATTTCAGAGTATTTTCAGGAATTTTTTGAGATAAATCGAAGGTGACATACCGACCGAAAAAAATTATTTTCGTATATTTTTGATGAAAATGGTCATTTTTTGAACTCGAAAAATTCCAAGGAAAATGTTTTCACAAAGTTTATGGAAAACTGCAACTTTTTTGTCTGAAACATTTTTCTGTTTAATCGTATGCTTTCAATATATAACGTTATTTAGAAAATTTTGAAATGTTGAAAAACTCAAAAAAATGCGATCCAAAAAATCTGAAAAAATTCACACTACTTTTTTTCGTCTAATTGAATAATTTGACCAAATTTCAATTTTTTCGGGAATGCAAAACTTTTTGACCGTTCGAAATGGGGTGGAACACCTCATATATATAGCTATATATATACAAACCCGTCGGCAAACAAATTACATCGATCATCCGCTTCATTTCCACGACCGAACAATTATTACGAACGCCATTATCGATAAAACTAACTCTCCGATCCAACTTTCTATCTATTTTTTTTCGTTCTTTTTTTCATTTCACAAATCGGAAAGTTTTATGAAATGGGATTTTTTGAATGATTTATTACTATTTTCGTTAGAAAAAAAATGGAAAAAAGAGAGAAAGACAGATTCTGAGAATTTTGAAAGAAATGAAGATTTGTGATTGCACGGGATGTCCTAACCTTTGCCACGGGACGTCGATTGGGACGTAAAGAAACGCAATGCTCTATGTAAATCACGAGCATCGACCCCGAGCCTCGTGTCCGCGTAGTGAGCCCTTCCTCTGTTGGCCCAACATTCGAGAACTCGTGATTCCAATTGGCCAATAGTCGCTATCGCGTCGTCTAATAACCAAACGAATGTATCGCATTAATTCGATTTCGAGCCTTCGACGAAGCGCCATCGCCGTCGAGATAAATTTCTTTTTCATGTCGTCTAGCTCAATCTTTTGCAGTGAATTTTTTTAATTAATTTTTTTTGTTATTATTATTTTTTTCATTTATTTAATCAAGGTTTTTTTTCTGCTGAGACGCAGATGTCGCACACACGTGCCAACCACGCGTTATTTCATACCGTTGCGTCGTCATCATAGCCGGTCGATGATAACTGTGGCAGACGTTACTTACTGGGTTTCCTCGGGACCGGTTTGAGCTGCTTAGCCACGCATTTGTGGGTCGGTCCGGGTTTGCCCGCGCCGTTGAAGAAAATTCCGTCCGACAGAACACCCGGGGCAACGTCCGTAACCGTGTAATCCACGGGCGAACATTCGGGAATCTAAAAATTTCAATTTATCATCAAATATTATCATCATCAATTTTTTACGGTATTTTGGAAAATTGTTTATGGTAATTATATGCAGTATCACGACTATTTCGAAATTCGGAGTTTTTGGAGCTTTATTTATTTTGGAGGTTATTTGGAGGAAACCCGTGATACTGCAAATTACTTCATTTATTTATTTTTCTTTCATTATTATCGTGAAACGGAAAATATTTTACTTCAAACATATTTCGTCGAATTTTCACGGATGATCAACGGCTCCGGTATCAATTCGGGAAATGGAAAATGTTCAATGTATCACAAGATTATCATTATTGGTCTCGATTTATTTCTTCAAATTATTCATTCCTTCTTCTTCTTTCATTATTTTCGTGGATCGGAAAATATTTTGGGTCGAAGATTCTATCGCTTTTCCATGGATGATCATAACAATTGTTTCGAATCAATTTTTTTTATCGTGAGAAATATTATTTTGTGTGGCGTGATCCAAAAATTGTCATGTTTTCGTTTTTTTTTGTTTTTATCGCCGGAAAATATGTTTCGCTTTAGCGGGAGCGAGTTTGGCCGTGACGAGGGCGGCCTCGTGCGGATCTTTCGCGTATTATGGGTGAGCGAGCGAACTCGTAATCGGTTTCCGGTCCGTTATACTGTGAAAATTGTTCGATATAGCTAATGTTTATTTTTCGTCACAACCACGAACGATTTTTTTTCTTACTTAGTCATGACCGTCATGACCGCCATCACCGAAAGCCACTTTCGGGCGGGTTAAACTTAACTTGTTTCCAGAAAGAAACTAGAAATCAGCGTGAGTATGACTCAGGGTCTGAGGGTGTCGTAAGCGTTTTATTATCGTAAAGTCTATAGTAAGCTCAATTGAGTAAATATTCAATTTTAGGGTTTATTATTATTTATTATTTTAGGGTTTCGTAGAAGTCCAGGAACCATTATGGTTTCGGTTAGTCCGTCTGTCTGTATGTCACAGTCCTTCCATTCTCTCATTCGTGTACCGATTATGATGAAATCTGGTACATCGAACTAGATCGATGACCCAAGAACAGAAATAATAACATTTTGAGAAAATAAATAAAAAATAATAATTTTTGACCGAACATCTGCATATTAAAAAGTGTACTCGAAATTTTTTGTTTTGTCCACCCCAACGAGTGAGATGTCTTTTAATAGGTCGCTCCTCAAATGCGACACGTAATGTCGTGAGACCGCTTCAATTTAACCCTTCAGTCACGAGATATTTGCTTTCAACGTCGTTATCAAAGTGCCCTCGTCTAATTTCTAGGTTATCGATACGAAAAATTTGTTGCTTACACTATAGCAAAGATAGTTTGTAAGAAGAGAGACAAAACATTTTATTCCGAAGCAAGCTACATTCAAGTCAAGGGGAAATAATTTTTATCTTCTATCATAAAATAGCTTCAAAAATGTTTAAAAGTTAATTCAATTATGCTAACGATCCACATTTCTATAAAACATCGAATTAATACTTGAATAAAAATAATAGAAACGACTATGCAAGCTGCGAGTTGTGCCGGAAGCGAGGGCGTCGACAGGCTTAAAACGCGCATGTGACAACTTTTTACGTATTTCGGAACACGTGGGAACAGCATCCGGGCGCTCGTGCGCATTATTCTATGTAGGCGCATTTGCTACTTCTGCTAAATGGCTAACTCGGCACTGACTCTGACCGCGTGGCGTCCCCACTCGAGCCACTCCAGAAGTGTATTACGTACGAGTCCGTGAAATTTTACGGGCGGTACGAATGATACCGATGAAGTTGGCGCAGTCGAAAAAAATGACACTGACGTATTGAATCCTCCAGCTGATCTACAAAATAACAAAAAAATTATAAAAAATAAAAAATGTTTGGTTAGTGTCGCAAAATTTGGAAATTATTGTTCTCCGCTATTTCGCTGGACCGTAGAACGTCGTGGATTTTCGATGAAAAATTTACAAGTAGAAAAATTTCGTCGATCAAAACACAAAAATCATTGAATTGAGAAATAAGAAGAAAAAAAATTGTTCGTCGTGTGAAAAAGAACAATCACTGGATTTAAAAAGAGAAAAAACATTTAGTCGTGCAAAACCATCGAAGAGAGAAAGTCGATGATAAACAATAATTATTGTCGAGCGAAAGAGAAAAATTGTTAAAGAGAGAAAAGTAAAAAAAAAAATTTTTGGTTAGTGTCGGAAAAGTTGAAAATATTTTCTCTCGACAGTTTTCCAAAATTGTAGAACGTCGTGAATCGTCGATCAATTATCCCTAAGTGACACAATTTTGCTATAAAAATCCAAAAACCCATCAACGAGCAAAGGAAGAACAAAAAAAAACAAATTCATCTTGTGAAAGAGAAAAACCATTAAATTCAAACGTAAAAAACGCATTTTGTCCAGCAAAAAAGACAACCATTGAAGAAAGAAATACGAAAAAAAAAAACAAAAATTGTTGAGCGAAAGAGAAAAATTATTGAAGAGACAACGAATTTACAAAAAAAAAATCGTTAAGCGACCACAAGAGACCACTAAAAAGCACGAAAAAACCATTAAATTAACCATCAAAAAGCAGGATAAAAATATTTTGTTGCGTACAAAACGAAAACTATCGAAATTAAAAAAAAAAGATTTCAAATAAAATTAAAAAAATTTCATTCGAATAAATCATGGCGCTGATAAAACCAACGGAAACGTTTGGCAACCGCGATCCTCCCGAAAACGAGCCGAACGAGCAATTTCTATTTCTCCTGGAATTCTTCGTGTACCAATTGACCGGCGAGAGATTGGCAAAATTGAATCGCATGTTTTTCGTACCCACCCAAATAAGTCTAAAATTTTTGGATTTCGACGACGATGACATTGCCATAACACCGGTGGACGCGATGTTCGAGCCACAATCCGGCATAGCCGACGACGTGGAAATCCTAAATTCCGGACGTTCGGTGATGTTCGCCATGCCCCGACAATCGGTAATGCAAAAATCCCTGAAATTCGTCATCGATCTCGCTGTGAAAAAAAAAATGCCGGAAAACATAAAACCCGACATAATCGTGGGTAACGGTACGATAGACATGACCGATCATTTCGCGGCATTGCGCAAAGAAATGTTGCAATGTTGGCACACGAATTATCCGCCACCGAAAATATTCGACGATAAAGTTGAGATTTTTTTCGACGATGGACCGGTCGGTAACGTAGAAATCTACGTGAGAATTTCGGGTTTCGGTCAGTCCCTCGTAACCGAAATCGAACATCCGACGGTGAAAAAAAACGAATCCGCGACTTACGTGTTCAAAAGTACGGAAAAAAATGCGGAACAATTGGCTTACGAGTGTCGTGTGATTGATTCGTCGACGGTGGAAAATTTCGTCGACGAAAATTCTTGCCAAGTTTGTCAGCCTGTGACTCACGCGTGTTCGCCGTGCGATCTCAAAGGCGCGGTCGAGAAGATCGGCCGATCGTCGGTAAGGACGATGCAGGACGATGAGAAAAATGGTAATGGATTTGATATCGATGGAAAAAATTGTATCGAATCGATTTTCCGTGGAAAACCATTTTCCGCACCGTGGAAACCCGAACCATCGATGGAAGTGGATCGTTATCGTGGTTTGCCGATCCAATCGAGTCGCGGACCCGTCGAACCTTGCGGCAAAGCCGTCGTTCTCAAGATTTCCGGTCTTCTCGACGTTGACGATCCGGACGGGACGAAGAAACGACCGATCGTCACGATCGCCGGTGAATCCGATGGGAAAAACCGTCCGAACGATCCCGAACACGATGTTTTTATTCTGAGAATCGGTAAAAAGGGTCTTGTAGGGGCCGGGGAAAAATCGGACATACAGGTGGAAATGAGAACGCCCAAGGGACCGGAAAGAAGGCCTCCGATTAGATACGAGACTCGTGAGATACAGACGGACGATGATGACGGTGGAAAGGGTTCCGGAAAACCGGGAAAAGAAAAGAAAAAGAAAAAAAAGAAAAAGAAGTGACATTGTTTTTTTTTTTTTTTTTTGCACGAGCGAAAAAGAGAATTGAGAATAGTGGAAAATGGAAAGAGGCGAGAAGGTTTTGGAAAACCGGAGAAAGGAAAAAAAACAGAAAAAGAAGTGACATCGTTTTTTTTTTTTTTTTGAACGAGCCAAGATCAAAATTGAGAATAGCGGAAAAACGAAAGAACCGAAAGGTTTTGGAAAACCCGGAAACGAAAGGTTTTGGAGAACCGGAAAAGGGGGAAAAAACAGAAAAGGAAGTGACATCGTTTTTTTTTTTTTTTTTTTGCACGAGCGAAAAAGGAAATTGCGAATAGCGAAAAAACGAAAGAGGCGAAAAGGTTTTGGAGAACCGGAAGAGGGGGAAAAAACAGAAAAAGAAGTGAATTTTTTTTTTGTATTTCTTCTCTGTGGGAGTGAAAAAAAAATTGCGAATAATACATTTATGTTTGTCGTCCCCCTTTGATGATTAACGTCTCCGAAGAATCGGCAGATAAGAAGTGATCTTTTTTTTTTTTTTTTTTTTTTTGCGAAGGAAAAATAAAACGAGAACTTTTGTGTTTGTTTTTTTGTTGTCCCATTGATAATTAACACCTCTTTGTCATTAGTCGAGTTGGTTTGTTTCCTTTTTTTCGGTCTTTAGAAATGTAATATTGTTATTATTATTGTTATTATTTACTTCATTCTTTCGTTCAAACGACGTGAAGTCATCGCGTTGACGTGTCTCGCACGTTAACATTTTTTTTCTGTCATGCGAATCTTTCGATGATATTTCGGTTGTGATGAATGGAGTGAGAAATTTTTTATTTTTTTTCCCGAGCCGATGAGACGGAAAATTTTCGGTGGACGATGGGGGGGAACGAGCAGCAATTATTTTTGGTGGAATTTCTCGTGGACAGGGTAAACGTGCCTTCGGTTCGTGCGGTCTGCGCGGACATCATTCCAGCATCCACCTGCGTGTCCTTTCAGGTAACGAGCCAAGTGAATTGTTTTTTTTTTCCTTCTAATAAACGATATGATTTTTTTTCGAAAAAAGTGGGAAACAAATTTTTAACAAAAAACGCCATCAAATGAATTAAGGTTTATGTAATTTCGTTAATTTTTAATCAATTCAATTATTATTATTAACGAAAAAAAATTATTTTCGTTAATAATAATAATTGAAAAACAAAAAATTATTATCATTAAGTATTAACTTTATCATTTCAATAGAAACATCAAAATAATACCTTGCACAAAATCTTTGTCCACAATGGGAAAGAATTTTTTTTTTCATATTTCACACTTTCGAACAGATACTGAATCTACCCCCGATAAACATAAATCAAGAACCAACGTCGGAAAATTGCAACTGCCTCGCCGGTGACGTCGAAGTTTTCAAAAAAGGCAAATCATGTATGTTCGCTCTGCCGACGCTCGTCCTCGAAAAACCTCTTCATTCATTTCCCATAACAATGACGGTTTACAAAAAATTACCGGCCGGAGTTTTGCCGGACGTTATGACGATTGGATCGCATCGCATCGAGACCAAAGATCTCGTCAATGATTTGCTGAGTCGTCGGGCGTTCAAACACGAAAATTCCCCTAAATCGATGAAAGAAGCTTTCAAGTCAGTGAATTACAGATCGATCGGTTCCACAAACTTCATTTTTCATTGATTTCGCGACTCCAATATTGACAATTGACTTTTTTCTTCTCTTCTCTTCTTTCTTTTTTTTTATTTTAATAGAATAAAAACAGCAACCGGCCAACACGTTGGCGAAGTCACGGTGTTCATCCGAATGTCCTGCTTCGGCACGAAAATCGTAACCCAGTTTCAAATACCCCACCGCGAGAAACCGTATCTGTTCAAAGGCGTCGACGACAGTCCGATATTTCAATGCAAAAGAATATCGTCGAAATCGGATCAACGATCGGCCCCGATCACGTGCAATTGCGAGACCAATCGAAACACAACCCCGTCGAAAAACAAAATCACGGAAGATCGAAAAAAAACTTGTTGTTCGATTACTCCGCCATGTCCACCGCCCACTCGACAACGTCCTGTCGAAAAATTTTCATCGAGACCGTGTTGCCCGTTAAAGTGAAATGAGCGGATTTTTTTTTTCCAACGCGTCTTAAAAATTGTTCAGCTATTTGCTGAACAATTTTCGAACGAGATTCTATGGACGGTATTTAAATTTAAAAAAAAAACAAAAAAAACGAAAATCATTCGCTAATTCGATGCAAAAAACTATCAAAAAAATCCGAGACGTTGAAATATTCCATTTTGATCGTTGTATATCGGATTTGGAAAATTTGAAAGATTATTTTGGAAAAATGTTAATGAACGAAAAATCGCATAACCACGAAAGGAAAATTTGTCGAGAAAATAAATTCGACGCAGAAGTAACGAAAAAATCAAGGAGTACCGAAAATAAATTCGACTTTGTCGCTGGATCTTTCAATTGAAAAATTTGAAAAGAAAATGAAAATTAATCTTCAAAAGTGCATAAATACGATAGTAAAAATTAGTTGAAAAAAAAACAAATCCACTGCAAAAACAATAACAAAAGCTTGAGACATCGAAATATTCCATTTCATCGCTAGATATCGGATTTTGAAATTGGAAAACGAAAACAAAAAAAAATGAAAATCAATTCTTAAAAGTGCGATAGTAACGAGATGATGATTCCTTGAGAAAACAAAAACACTGCTTTAAGTGCAGCACGCAAGGTGGGGTAATGATAAGATAAATGAACTCTCCGTGTGTTCCACACATATATATATATATACATATGTATGTATCAACATATATATACGGATATAAGTACATAAACCTACATTATGAGCAATTTAATCGCGTCAAGGTTATCACAAAGTTTGCGTAGAGATTACGATACCACTTACGCGGATACTACTGGCGCTGCTACTGCAGCTGCAGCTTTAAAAACTCCAAACAATTCGACAAATATTCACAAACAATTTTCGAATGTTTTTTTGGCTTCCTCATAGAGGAATCTTCGTTCTCTATAGAGATATATCTACGATTCGGAGGAAGCAAATTTCCAAAGTTTCAACTTGCAGCTATTGTTTTTTTTTTCCGTCGCGCAGCATGAAAAATTCTTTCGCGCTTTGGGTAAACGCGCATGCGCAACGTATCAATGAATGAATATTTATTTTCTCGTGTGAGTTTTCCGTCGCATCGAGGGGTTACGAAAATATACGTTTCGTTGCGTAGCGACATTGGTTTGGCCATCGACCGAGGGGCCGCTCGTCGACGACGCCGACGACCGCGACGCCGACGCCGACGGCGACGGCGACGACGACGATGAGCGTGTGTTATTCTCGTCTCACGGCGTGATACTTGGGACATCGTTCGGACATTCACCATTTGCGAATGGAAGACACGATCAAAGGTAGCGCCAGATAAAGAGAGACAAGGAGGGCGAAAAAGAAAGAGAGAGACAGACAGAGACAGAGAGAGAGAGAGATAGAGACATGAAGCTATATGAATTAGATTAGATTCCATTGATTAGCGCACTATAAAAAAAAATACAAATAAAGATAAACACACAAATAATAAATAAGTTGGTCAAGTGCGAGTTCGACTCGCGTAAAGAGGGTTTCGTACCTATTCTTTATCGCGTCATTTTTTTCAACCCTCGCTTATTTCTTTCTTTTCGAAACAAATATATAGCATGAAAAAATTAACGAGGGGCGATAAGATATAACTTGCGCTGAAGGCTACCTGATGGCTGTCACTTTTTCTCCGACCGACCCTGCCCGAAAAAGTCGCAGTTGGCCGCAAATAAAAAAAAAAAATACGTTTGTCAAATTTATTTACAAATCTATAAAATCTGGGACATTCGTTATACATTTATATTCGTTATTATATTCGTATAATTATATTCGCTATGAATTTATATTTAATTATAATTTTTCCGGTAAGCTTCGAGCGAGGCGTTATATTCCCTGATTTTTTGAAAATTTAAGTTTCTGGAATAAGGGGGGGGGGGGAAGGTTTCATTTTTGGATATTTTTCAGAATATCGTCTTAACTATAATGTTGAAAGTTAGAAAAAATATATTTTTGTATTCCACATAACAAGCTCTTTCGAATGGATACCCCACATGATATGTGAAATGAAATTTTTTAACTGCGTACTCTTCAAGTTTCATATGAATATTCTTAAGTGTTAACTAGTGCAAAATATGTGGGTTAATGAGATGTATTATGTCAAAATATAAGTTTCTAAGTCGCGTGGTTTCTGAGAAAATCGTCCCTAATAGACGGACAGACGGACAGATACGCGAGGGATCTTATAAGTGTTCCGTTTGTTTCCTTCGGATGTACGGAACCCTAAAAAATGAAGAAATTAAAAAAAAATCGATACAATTAGATATCAGGGATGAAGCAATAACGAAAGAGGAATAATATTGAATCGTAACAGATGGTCTATTAGTGCACTAGAACCTATAAATTATTTATCTGGCGTACAAACCACAATACAAAGAAAAATACAAAAATGTAAAAAAAAAACGAAATAATGAAAACAGTAATAATAACGAATAAATATAATTACACAAAATTGGATATTAGACCTAGATCGAGAGAGAAAGATAAGGAGAAAGAGAGACAGAAAGAGAGATGTATAAAATGATATTACATTAGATAATCCATAAGTGCACCACCATCCAAAATTTCCTCTGTCCACGTTGACCCAAATACAAAAAAAAAAACCAAACATAACAAATCAAAACAAAACAATACAAAAATAAAACGATAACAAAAAATAATAAAAACGAAGTATAATTATATATATATGTATATAATTATATATGTATATAATCCGATACAATTCAAAATCAAAGAGTAAGAAAAAAAAGGAGAGAAGGGAAAAGAGACATGGTGCGCAAAGTTGCAGCGATGCGTCAGAGACGAAGCACCTCGAGGCATTCGGCCCTAAAGAGTCGTCGACCGGCAATAAAGTGCATGCAAGATAAAAAAAAAGGACAAGAAAGAACGACAAAAAAAAAATCACGTCGGCACGAACACATCCCCATCATCATCGTCGTCGTTGACGTCGACGCTGAGACGAACGGCTTCGCGGTCAGTGCGCCGACTCCCTCGGCGGGGTTGAAACCCCGCGTCACGCGCGCAGAGCGACGCTCGTTCCGTCGTCGGGGGGGTTGAAACGCGGACCGATATTGTCGCGCCTGCGCGGTCGACGCTTCCTCGGGAAACCCCCGTGTGCGCACGGTCCGGACACTCGTTTTTTTTTCGTTTCTCTCTGTATTATTTGTTTTTTTTTTTTTTCATTCTCGGTTTCGCACGGTCTGAGTTGGTTCGAGTCGTGACAATGATGTAGGCCTTCGAGCGCGAGAGAACTCTCGATCACCGTCGGGTTCTCCTCGCGTTTTTTATTCGACCCCCGCGCGTAACGTGCCTCCCCCCCCCCCCGACCTCCTCGGCTCTTCGTCACCCCGCGATAACGTTTCGCGGATTCGGACCGGAAATTCGTGACTACGTCGTCGGTGTCCCGGTCGCGAACGTCAAACTCGTCGTAATGCATGCGAATTTTGCAACGACGATGAAAATTTTGCAAACGTGTGTCGAAGTGATTTACGATAAGACGAAGGGGGTGGTGTAGACGGTGAGCGCGTAATATATTATCGTCATGAACAACTCGCCGCAAAATTCGGAGGTTCAAGCGGCGAACCGTCGGGCAACCGGCGGTGGAACCGTCGACAACAGCGACGAAGACGATTGGAGCGGCCTCGTCGAATGTGTAATGAATAATATTTTTCTTATTTCATCGAATTATTTTGGAAATATAATTGAAATTTTTGAAAAGAAGAGAAAAAATGATTTTTCTTCTTTGGTGATTCTGGGGGAATTTTTGTTTCTGTGTTGTTGAGATTCTGTATTCAACTCGGGATTTGAGTCGGAGAGAGAGGGAGTCCTACATTACCGATGTTATTGGATGGCAAATATTATTTTTTTTTTTCAAATTTCGTTTGGAAATAATTTATATTGATTATTTTACTTTGTTTCATCGATTCATTGTCAATCATGATTGATCCGGTTCGAATATAGAATCTTAAGAATATAAGAACGGAAAAACGCTCAGAATCGACGAGGCTTCGAAAAAGAATAAAAATGATGTGACCAAAGCTAATTGTAATGATTGAAATGAAATTTTGTTATTTTATATTTTTTGAATTTATATTTTTTTTCTTTTTTTTAAATTCATAATATGTTTATTTGCCACGTTAAACAAAATTTGTCGATCTTTATTTTCCGTTTTTTTTTTTTTTTTTTTTTTTTTGTTATTATGAAGAAGTATGGCGATTTGTTGGGAATTTTCAAAAATATTATTTGGGGTTTTTGAAATGAAAATTGCGACGAATGTGCAACAGGCAATTGAAACGTCGATCGGATTTTCGAAAAGTTGTTTTTTTTTTTTCCATTGTCGCTCAGTGATGATGAAAGCGTTGCCAAGCGGAAGTTGAAGCATTAATGTTACACACGAAGGGAATGTAACGCGGGGGTGGGTGACGTGAAAGGGCTCCGGAGGGTTTCGAGTACATTCTTCCCTTTGCCTATCCGAACACCGGCGTATCAGGTCGATAATGATACAACGCGTGGGTGTTTGAGCGTGTTGAGCACTCCAACATATATATATGTATATTCCATTGTCGTCGTTCTCCTGATGAAATATTTCAAATTTTTTTGTGTTATATTGTGTTTTTTTGCCTTTTGCTTTTTTTTCTAATTTCTCCAGTGAGCGAATAGTTTCTGTTTTTTTTATCGTCCATAAAGATCAACAATAAATGTCGAAGCATGCGCTTGATAAAATAATGAAACGCGTGGGTGTGTTTGAACGTGTTGAACACACTTGAACGAATATTTCATTCTTCTCGTTCTTCAGCTGCGCAATTTTTTTGAAATATTGTCGTTGTTGTTTTTTTTTTTACCCCGAGTCAGCGAATAGTATTTTTTTTTCTCTCTTTCGTTGACGATTGCGAGCATCGACAAATTTTATCGACGAACGAGTCGTGATTTCTTTTTTTTTTTGTGTTTATTTTTTTTTTTTTTTTTTTTTTTTTGTCAACTAAACTCGACGGAAGAATGTGTCGTTACAATGCGGTCGAAATATAAAGACAGTTGCAAGCGACATGACATTCGGTCGAAAGCGCTACGTTAGTACGTGAAGAACATCTAAAAATAGTTATTCACTCAACTTTGCGTGCACTCAACTTTGCGGATGATATTTTTGGAAAGCGTATAGTCGCGAGATCGTTGCACACACGCTTGATCGATAATCGTTGCGAGGGGCGAAATAATTTCGGGGTTATTACTACCGCTAAATGGTAAAAACGGAACCCTTATGGTTTCATGATTCTTTATGGTTATGGTTCGTTCGACAAGTTTCTGACCATGAAATAGGGTACTTTACGTTGACCTGGAATATTTCAAAGTTGGCACGAAAGAAGGTCTCATAGCACAAGTGAAGAAAAGAGTTCGAAAATTTCGAATTCTTCATTTCTAATTCCACGCAGAATTATTATTGTTTATTGTTTTTTTTTCACTTAGTGATCATTGAAGTGTGCAGGATACTTTACGTTGTCCCAGAATTTCTTAATTTACCACGAAAAAAGGTCTCATAGCAAAAATGTATGCAAAGAATTTAATGATTTTTCATGTTTCTCAAAACGTACAAATTTTGAGTCGCCATTATTCAAAAACGACTGGATAAAAAAAACCGAAATGAATCACGGATAATTTTTTCGATAAGGTCTTTCGAATATTTTTTTTTTTTCAAATTCATACGTACAGGCTGGTCTCGTACATATATTTAGTGTAATGCTTCATATATAAATATATATATATATACACAGAACATGAAACAAGTAGCATACGACATGTGAAATTCGTTGAAGAGGTCGTTGATCACATCAGCGAATGTGAGAACACACGAGAGAACGTTTTAAATTTCGGTGAATTGATCTATTGGCTTAATTACATTCAAACGTAATCGGCGCTAATTGAACGGACACAGTGGCTCAAGGCCGCCGTCCAATTTACCGCGAACCGCCAATCAAATATAATTAAATAATCAACATCGCACATGCCACAATATTATCAATATAGATATCACAAGATTTCATTTCCCACGTATGTTTGACGAATAATTTCCAACAAAAAAAACCGTTATCAGGCTGTTCTGGAGAGATCGAAATCGGATCGTGCAGCCCGAACGGACGAAGATCGACGACGTCGTACCATCATAGTCGAAAAGAAAAATGGCACTTACGGCTTTACCTTGCAGGTAATTAAAATTTTAGAAAAATTCTTAAATGCACGATTGGAAGAGCATTAATTCCACGACGTGACAGCCTGACTTGAGATGATGATGCTGTGACTTTCGCCAGGCTGTCTCAATCCTATCTTGACCCGTCCTAACTTGACTCAATCCGAGCCGGGCAGAAAGTCGAGATGGGTCGTCATTTTTTACCTGCGTTCGATTTCGGAAAACGCCATCTCGACTACAGTCAGCCTGGGATCAAGTCAATCTGAAACAGGTCAAGATGGGACGGAGGCAGCCTGGCAAAAGTCAGACTGCCCCTATCCCGCTGATTTTTGAAAGTCTGCTTCAATCTCATTTTGACTGGTCCCAGCTTGACTCGATCTCAGTTTAAAGGGAAGTCACAATGGCCACGTTTTATTCCAAGATACGGATACATCTGGATATCCAGGCAAGCTGGGATCGAGTCAAGCCGGGACGGGTGAAGTTAGGAAAGAGACAGCTTGGGGTGCCACCATCGTGCTGATTTTTTCCAGACTGTTTTTGTTCCTATCGTAACTCATCTCAGCTTGACTTGATCCCAGCCTGACTGGCCGTCGAAATGGCGCGTGATCTTACCAACGGCTTATTCCCGAAAAAAGCTATCCCATAATACAGAAAGGCTGAGGTGGAGTCAAACTGGGGCGGGTGGAGATTGGATCGAAGCATGCTGGCATAAAAATTAGCCTGTGCATGGTGGCAGTCTGAATTTTTCCAGGCTGCCTCGTTCCTATCTTCACTACTCCCAACTTAACTCGATTCCAGCCTGGCTGAAAGGTCAAAACGGCCATAAGACTATCACTATTTTGCTGATTTTTGCTAGCCTGCTGAGATCCCATCTTCACCCACCCAAGCTTGACTCGATCCCAGTTTGATTCTACATATATGTGACAAGATATATTGCCCGCGTTTTATTGCGGTAACTCCATCGCGTTGTGGAGACAGCCTCGGTTTGAGTGGAGCTAGGACGCATCGAGTTAGGAACGAGGCAGCCTTGCAAAAGTCAGACTGACATCAGCCTGCTTCATTCCCATCTTGACTTGAAATTCCATCGTAAGGTCGAATCGAGATAATACGCAGGTATGATGACGCGTTCTCTGATCGTTGATTCAGGCTGGGAACAAGTAAGGCTGGGATCGGTCAAGATGGGAACGAGGCACCCACACAACTATTGAATTGCAATTATAAGAAAATTCGCAATCTGCATTACAGAGTTACGGAATTCATTACAAGAGAGAACAGGAGATCGAGATGGTGACATACGTGGATTACGTGGAGTACGATGGACCGGCATTCAAAGCTGGGATGCGAGAAGGCGACGTCATACTGTCGATCAACGGTCACGAGATGGATCGAGCCGATCACAAGACTCTCGTTAATTTCATAAAGAATTGCGACGCGCGAATGCGAATGGTCGTGTCTTTCGAGGATTGCGTGAGAAAGGTACGTCAATAAAATTTCACAAAAAACGACAACAACAAAAATCCGGGTGGTGATTGAAATTCAGAACGACCAAAGTTCAGAAGGGTCAAAATGCCGAACGCGCAATGTTTCGAATGACAATGTTACGAACGGTCGGGGTAGGGAATGACATTGCAGGGAATCGTCAACATTTGGAATGACATTGTAGCGAACGTACAATATTCCGAACCATCCTACCAGTCGGCGCGGTTTTCAACTTTCCCGACTTTCGAGCTTTCCCACGTGTAAACTATCGATTTAAGATATATGCCGTCCCTGACTTTTTTATAGGAAATTCAATTCTCTACAACATTGTTTATGTGAACTTTTGGCCTATATAGCGTTGTTTATCCAGCGTTTGGACGGGAAGTTTGAAACAAGAAATTCAATGCATCATTACCTTCCTGTCCAAACGATGGATAAACAACGCTATATGGACCAAAAGTTCACATAAACAATGTTGTAGAGAATTGAATTTCCTATAAAAAAGTCAATGACGGCATATATCTAACTTTGATAATGTACGCGTGGGAAAGCTCGAAATTCGGGAAATGTTGAGAACCACGCCGACTGGTAGGCATTCGGAATTTTGACCCTTCTGAACATTGCTTGTTCTGAATTTCGAGTCCGCACCGGAAAAATTCAATTCTAACGTAAAATTCGTTGATGGAATTCTTTTGATCGGCGGGTCATCAGGTGGAATTGCACATGCGTTACATCGAATTGCAACGAGCATTGCAATCGCGATTGTCGGAATTGGAGAGACTGTGCGAGCGTGAACGATCGATTTTGATGGGCAGATGGAAGACCCACTCGTTACCGGCGCGAAAGAGAACACCCACGGGATTGGCGACGAGTAATACCGGACAACCGTCGCCCTCGTCGAGCTTCAACTCGTCGACGGTGCAATGCTGCAGACCGGCTACGTCGACCGAACATCTGCTTCTCTACAGCGTTGTAAGTTTGACAACGCATATTTTAACATACAATTACATCGTTTTTCAAACTGAAAAAAAACTATTAATACAATCGGTAAAATTACGTATTACCGATTACCGATCCCACAATATGAAAAATACCAAAGATTCGTTTTTCGTATTCAAAATTTGGTGAAATTTTGAAAACCAAAATAACGAGTGAATTTTTTGAGAAGCAAAAATAATTTTGCATATTTTGCCCTGAAACGGGCGTTCAACTTGCTCAATAAAATCTTTTTAAATGTCGGCACTCGGTGAATATGTTTCAATAAAACAACTCAATTTTTCTAAAATTATTTGTGGAATTTTTTTTTACTGACTGAAGTGTTGTGGAATGCTTCATATTATACATCAATTCTATAATACATAGTCATAACATATTTAACCCGTTGCGGTCTGTCGGGGTCCACTGGACCCCAGGCCAACCTTACGGTATTTATGCAATAAAAATACAAATTTTCAACATGATTTCGTCCATTTAAACGTACCATCTTCCATCTTTCGACATCGACCAAAAGTCTCGAGTTCAAACTTCAAAATAAATATACTTTTTTCAAAGTCCCATAATAGCTCGATTTTTACCTCAAAAATCTAATATCTCAAGTGTAAAACGTCGCGAGATTTTTTACCATATGGCAAAAATTAAAATTTTCACGATTTTTTTTGTAAAAACGTCAGATCTCGTGAATTTTTTTTTCATCGTGTTTTGACTACTTAAAAATCCTAAATAGAAGGCAACGGCTATTGGATTATTCAGAGAACACGTTAAATCGAAGTTTGGCGCAAGATTTACGTCGACAAATTGAAAAGAACGCGGATGGGTTCGATTTTTGTGAGTGGGGTGCCTGGACCCCATGTGACTGATGTGTTATTATTCGGAGGTGTGACCGCAACGGGTTAAAATTATCACATAAATATAATATAATTAATTAATTTAAAAATGTTATCACACGTTACTCTGTTTAATCACACAGTACGCCGATGGACGTCCCTGTCTGATTCCCCGTAACGCGGCTTGTCTGGTGGCCGTGGGACCTCCGCGTTCCCGAAGCGATCATCATCACTTCACCTCAAAATCATCCAACATTCACGAAACATCATCCACGACATCGTCGCGTCACAGTTATCACCAAACAAACGGTATCGCGACACCGGCAAAAACCAAAACCCAACAAAAACCCATCGCCCAGCAACAATCCACGTGTCAAACGATAATCGCGAACGATTCGTCGCAGCGTCAGGATCCGACACACGGTCAATCGTCGACCCAGCAGCACAACAGTTTGTGCGTGGCTTGCATATCAAGCGCAAACAGAAGACGAGATCCTACGGATTCCGGAAGTTTGGACGTTTACGATTTGGCCAGTCCGTGTTGCGATCCAAATTGCGTGCCCAGTCGTAAAAGGAGAGAGAAACAAAGACGCGCTCGTAACGAGCAACAAAATCAGCAACAGCAACAGCTTCAGCAGCAGCAACAGCAGCAGCACAAACATGTTCAACAACCAAAGCAACATCATCATTCGCAAACCCAACAATCTCAAACCGCTCACGCGTCTCACAATTGTTCAAGAGCATCGGGACACAGTTTGCATTCGATAACAAGCAGCGATATGTCCACAGCAGCCGACACTGGACCATCTTGCTCGACCTCACTAAGCACAGACACTCTCTATTGGGATCCCAACGTTCATCAACGTCCGCCCGTTTGTTTGCAATATTCCAAACCAAAATCTTGGGACAATCTCACGACCAAAGCCTTCGGTGGTTACGGCTTTGGTTACGGTTATCTGGACACGGCCAATGTGAAGACCCACAGTGCCGAAAGACCCGGAAAAAATTCACACGGAAGAGCCAAGACTCCAACAGGTTCGTCGCATCGAAGAACCGGCGAACGTGGAATTTACGCGTCAACGTCTAATTCCACGACTTCTTCATCGTCATCGGCGAGACAATTTCAACCGACGAAATCCACGGAGAGTTTGCTCATTGCCGGGACCTACAATCAAAACGACGTTGGAGACGCGAGTTCGAGTTGCGAATGTTTGGACGGGCCTAATGGACGATTCGTGGGAATGCAGAAAATTGAGAAGATGGGGAAGCGAACGGACGATGGGGGTAATGGTTTTGTCAACAACGGGGCGAGTGGAAATTCGCATCAGGGATCGAATAATTGCGCGGTTAGACATCGAAGAGCCAGCCATTCGGATGGTAAACACAGAACCAATAATTCCGAAGTCACGAGGTTGTGAAAATGATAATGAATTAATTGATTTGATTAATTAAGACGAAGATAATGCGACGGAGAATTTCATAATCTGGTATATATATATATATATATATTATACATGCAAATATGTATTTGTATATATATATACACACATGTATCTATATGATAGAATAAATTGTGTACATCGTTGTAATTGTTTTGCAATCGTTCGAATTCGTTTCGTTTCACCTGTTCCCAAAGTTTTTTTGTCGATGATCTTCCGCATGACATATTTGTGAAAATTGCATACATATTTTGTTGTGAATTATTTTGTGAAACTGTGAATTTGGGGTGGTCGTTGGAAATTGAGGACTTAGGTGTCCCCGCCAATAGAAAGTTAGTTTTTGGTGGAAAAACGAGGACTTTTTTATTTTTGGAAATAAAAAAAAAATGATTAAAAAATATGCTCAATGATAATTATGGTCAATTTTTTTTTGATAACATTGTAGTTTTTTGAAGAACATAATATGACATATAGAGATTTGGAAAAAAAGACCGTTAGAATAATTTGATGGGAAATTATAGATTCGTAATTCTCTCAGTGCTCACTAAATAAACGAATTCCATTCCATTTTATTTTCCGGTAAATAAAAAATTCCGACGATCGACTGTAAGTGCAATACATAATATCAATTCCACTCAATATAGGGATATTCTTTGTTTTACGATGAAAAAATAAAAAAAAAACGTTTTTTTTTTTTGTCAGTTTTCAATAATTTTTATTGAAAAGAACGTTGTTAACATTTTGAAAGATACATTTGTGAAATATAACGACCGTAAACAAGATGAATATTCATAAAAAATAAAGAAAATAATAAGATAAGTTTTATATAGAAAATCATAAACTCTGCAGAATTGTTTGACAGTCACAGAGATAACGACAGAGATACGTAATACGGAATACAAACAAGTTTCGGGCCAACGCGGGCTTTTGAATCAATAAAGAACATTTTTGGCATTCAATTTTTTCTGTATCTGATTGCTCACCCAACTTTTGATCGTAGCTAGGTTACGATTTATAAAAACACCAGGGTTCGCACAGCATATATCCTGAATGTAATGAAGTGAGGGCAGAGTTTTCGTCGCAATGAATTTCCCGAAAAAACGATGTCCGTCCTCAACTTCGATCGCGCTCCAGCGGATTCGACGAGTCTTTCCATATGGTGATGCTGAAAAAAAATGGTATCAATTAATTATTGTCTCAAGTTGCTTTGGCCGCTTCTTTATTGTGATAACTTTGGCGACCGTATATTTGTTCTTTTTTCTTTTATTGCGTTTTTCCTCCAGATCTGAGACCGCTTCAGGTTTCTCATATATTATTATTATTTCTTATAATACGTTTTTCAAATATTAATTACAATGACGAAAAAAAATGTTTTTTTAATTGGAGAAAACAATTATTTTGTGAAAAAAAAATTATAAACATTCCGATATTTTGTTCGTGGTTAATAATATGATGCCATAATTTTTATCACAAAATTATTTTTTTACTGAATTAAAAAAATTCTTTAAAAATTTTTTTTTTATAATTAATATAAAAAAATGTGAATCAGGGAATGAAAGGAAATAAATCTGAGGAGGCATCCCAGATCTGAAGGACGAAACGTGATAAAAAAAAAGAAAAAAGACGACCGTATATTTGATTATATACCGGGTGTCCCATTTTCATCAATAACTCATGTTAGGATTCTACGAAAAATAAGGGTCCAATTGAAAAATAGTTCAAGCGAAGCTTGTAGGGTTTACAGGGAGACATAATAAAAAAAAATTCATAAAAATTCAAAATGGTAGCGCTATGGCGGACTTTTTTTTTGTAAATAGAAACCATATTTTTTTTTTAATTTTGAAAAATAGTTCTCATCAGCACTAACAACTTTTGTATGCAAATTTTTTCCGATTACATTGATATTTTGTAAGATACATGGTGAATTCCAACATTTAAGCTTTATTTCGTATGCCCTGAAATTTGTATGGAAATGCAAATTGACAAAACGAAATATACGGTCGTCAGTCGCCAAAGCTATCACACAAAAAAAAAAGGTATGGATTAATTATCCACTCACAAAACTGTAAGTCTTTCTACATCGATTGATTATACATACTCATGCGTTTTTTTCTAATCTTCGGTTCCTCGATCGATTTGGCTTGAGCCAACTTTTCAAAACCCGAACGGACTTTTCCGCTCTTCCCAGCAATATTAAATCCAGAAGCAGATGCTCGAGACGTTGAGGGACCAGGCTCGCAAATATCAACTTTTTCTTCGTTCGTCGATGGTAAAGCAATTTTCACCGGACGAATTTTCGGAGCCCGCGTCTCGACCAAAATCGGCGCAATATTCGTCGCAAAGTTCTTCGCGAAAAATTTCAAAAAATCTTCCGCATTCCTTTGTCGCTCTTTGTCACCCTTCTCGATGCATTGCGATACGCACAATTTTCCCAATCGTAGCAAAATCTTATCGAGTAACATCGCGAGCTCATCCTTTGTCGAACTATTTCCGCTCCGGACGCGGCCGACGATCGATCGAACCGCAGCGATGGTCACGTCATAATTTTTCAAATGAAAAATTCTCGTAAAATCGTAAATATGTTTTTCATGGTTTTGCACCTCGATCAAAAATCGTCCCATCAGACGGAGAATCAGCCGAACGTTTCCGTAGTCACTCGGATCTTTGCAATTTTCACATTGCTTGTTGGCAAAAATAATCACGAGTTCGTCGCGACGAATGGCTCTCGTCAATTCG
The DNA here is from genome assembly GCA_963662125.1 of Diplazon laetatorius. Lineage (NCBI taxonomy): Eukaryota > Metazoa > Arthropoda > Insecta > Hymenoptera > Ichneumonidae > Diplazon > Diplazon laetatorius. The sequence continues at coordinate 10,530,852 of OY759152.1, forward strand.
TCGTCCCGCATCGTGGGAAATATCTCGTTGCGTAAAACGTCGCAAGCTTTCGAGTGTATTCGACCGGTAATGCGTTTAGAATCGACGATTATAGGTCTGTTTCGATTGTCGGACGGTTTTTTACCACAACGTTTGTAATGATGTCTTATGGAGGTTTTCACATAAGTCCCAAAACACAAGCGACAAGTTATAAAATCCATCGCGGTTTTTTCGTACTTTGCGCTCGGTCGCTTCGCAACTTTTCGTTCGCCCGTATTGGCCGCGCGATTTGAGTTGAAAAAAAATTGTCCTCTCTTGCGAATCGTCGACATGACTTGTTTGCGCTCTTCCGAATTTTTCGCGTAACTCAAAAATTGTGCAACCAGTTTTTCCGTGGCGTGAAATCGTACGACGTGACGACTTAATTTCGTCTGATCTTTTTTGCAGTAAATGCAAAAATCTTTTTTAGAACCTGATTCGACGGTTCTGACGAACCTTCGTTGGTCGTTGGACGCACTTTGGCCGATTTCGTTCGAGGGCATCGTCGTGGCGACGTCGGTAGACGCGTTTCCAGAATTTTGGATTTTATTTTCGTGGTTGATGATCGGCTTTTTATTTTCACCGTCCGAATCGTTGGTCGAATAATGAGTAACGGGCACATGAAAACTTGGGTGGTTGGTCACGTCCTCATTTTCTGCAATTATAAGAATTGTACGATTTTGGAAAAATTTAATTTGAGAATAAAAATTATTCGAAAAAAATTTAGAGTGATTCGGACATTGTCAAGTTTTACCTTTATCGATTTGTAGTGCCGGCGCAGTGTCATCAAGTTCAATCTTGATATCTGCCGGCGGAGCTTCGAGCCTTTGTTTAACAAATTGTAGATTTAGTGAGACTTTGACCAAAGAAGTAATATTTGCGAAAACGTTAACGGAAACTTTTTATATTTTTCGTGAATAATTTTTGCTACAGTTTTCGTTATGATTTTTATTTAATGTGTCGATTAAAAGAGACATTCTAGAATTTTTTTCTGATTTTTTGCATTGAGAGTTTAGAAATTAGAGGAGAGGATATTCTGATGGAGACTTTGAAAGCGAATATCTCCTGACTGGAGGGTCGAAATGAAAAGTTCTCGTAACACTTTAAATTACATTTAAGGAGACCTATTATAAAACACCTCACTCGATGGGGTGGGCAAAAAAAATGTCGAGTTCACTTTTTGATTCGTGGAACGGGGCCTAAATTTTTTTTTTTTTTTTCAAGGTCATTCATTTCGATCGGTACACAAATGAGAGAATGGAAGGATTGTGACATACAGAGAGACGGACTGATCCAGGTTTCGTAGATTCGGCGACGTATCTTCAATTGCATGGCGTTCTGTAAATCAAAAGATGTATTATATTTATTGTGACTCGAAATTTGAGCTATTCTATACCATATCGACCAATGAATAATCATCAATTTTGTCAAGGTCTTACTGGACGGATCCTCGGACAAAAAGTTAGTGCAAAATGAGGGAATCGTGGATTTACCATTCTAGACCATATCGTACATGTTTGGCCTCACACATCGCTGAACTAATAATAAATTAACACTGCATAATGTTAATTATCCACTCCTAATGATAATTCAAGTCAAATTTTTCAAGTCAAAATTTTCAAGAAAATTTTTAATTAAAAAAAAAAAGTTTGCTTGAAGTTGCGCTTGGGGTCATTTTGACCCCTAGTGACCTTGAAGTGTTAAGTGGATTCTAAATACTCATGTTAGATGTTGTACGCTTATACGGGAACTCATACGTACGTTTCTTGTCAGAATTACGTTTGTTTTGTGAAACACGGTTTTTTTCAATCTCAGATGGCTCGGATGTCGTATTTTCCTTTCGATCATCGCTTGGTTGCAGATTTTTTTCCCTTTCGTTTTGACCTCGCGCTCTTTCTAACAGTCCTTTTAATTCCACGAGTTCATTTTTTTCAGCTGTAAATAGTATATTATGACACTAGTACGAAAAATTGTTTTCTGACGAGTGTGAGTTTGCAAAACGAGCCGAAGGCGAGTATTGCAATCACACGAGTCCAGAAAACGTTTTTCGTACGAGTGCCGTACGAATTTTTATGTCACAAGGTCCGTAAATGCGGTTTAAAGCGAACGAAGTGAGCGTAAAACCGCACTTTTACGGACAGCGTGACATAATAGTATATTATGTCACTAGTACGAAAAAATTTTTTCTGACGAGTGTGAGTTTGCAGAACGAGCCGAAGGCGAGTATTGCAATTACACGAGTCCAGAAAACGTTTTTCGTACGAGTGTCGTACGATTTTTTATGTCACAAGGTCCGTAAATGCGGTTTGAAGCGAACGCAGTGAGCGTAAAACCGCACTTTTACGGACAGCGTGACATAAAGCAAATTTGTTGTTATCCTACATTTTTCAATGCCAATTTTTTATTGCTCATTGTCAATTCATTTTTTTTTCACGTGGTGGGCCCAATTCAGACCACGGGCTTGATCAGAAATGTTTTTTTTTTTTTTTTTTTTTTTTTCAATTTATTTTTTATTACTTTCTAACATTATGATTATCTTTTTGCGAATATCACAATGTTAGATAGTAATTCCTTTTTCTAAGATGTGACCATTTTCATAATTTTTTTTTTTTTTTTTTTTTTCAAAAATTCTCGTAGAACGCTAATCACGATTCAAAAAAGTAATGCCAAATCAGGTTTTTCTGGTTTCAGGTAAAAACCCTATAACTTGAATCACGTCTGTTGCACAGAAAAAAATATTTCATCTCACTGCAGGCAGCCGTCACCTTCAATGTTTTTTTTTTTTTTTTTTTTTTCAAACAAGTTTATTTTTTTTCAAGAGTTATCTTTTGAAGGGAAGAAATATTCATAACAATCGGCCTCATAGTTCTCTTACAATCGTTCAGAATCTTTGAACCGCCTATCAACGAACAAAGAAGAACGTATGACCTCCCAAGGTGATGCGAAATGTTTTTCGTCCGCCATGAGTGCGAGAGAGATAGCGCTAGAGGCGCTCGCTGCGGAGCGACAGAGAGAGCACCAAGCCCGATATACATAATGTGCGGAAAAACGATGCTGCGTCTACAAAGTAACCCCGTCGATGGACATTTTTTTTTATGGAATACGTTGACGCAATAATTCTAGAATTATTTTTCCTACCTATGAGACATATTCGATAGAATACTATTTTAATGTGGCTTGTCAGTTCTAGGAAAAGTTTTCGAAAAAAATGTTGCACACCGAGCTATTGTATGTATAATATCGTCAACAACGAAAAAAACATCATTGGAAAAAAACAAAATGTCGATAAAAAGGTCGATAAACAAAACTCGATCGGTGAAGGAGGGACAGAAATAGGGTGATTGAGTACAATCAATATTTTCATCGGCAGTGTTACTTTCTAATTGTGTTGCATCATTTTTTCGCATGAGCCTTTTGAGACGTAAAATGTATCGAGCGTATTTCCAGATTCCGATGGGCGGCCATTGTTTCGTTCTGCATATGTGGATGGGGTATCAGGCTGGCTCGTTTCAACCTGGCTCTGTACAACCCTCAACCGATCATCTAGACCAATCTAGACCCGATCTCAATTCGGGTTGGGCTCGAAATTCGCAACGAGCAATGTTCGAAAAGGCCACGTGGATACGCCGTTGAGGGGAATACAGCGCCCAAAACCGTTGGGATTATTCTTGGTGGGAGTACGCCACGAGTGCGAGAGAGATGGCGCCATCGACGCTCGCTGCGGAGCGACGGAGAACGAGCGAGAAGCGGTTCTCATTGTCTCAAGACGATGGACAACATACACTGGCTCTTTCTCTCTCGCTTCGCAGCGAGCGCCGATGGCGCGATCTCTCGAACACTGCGCGATGTAGTCCGTCGCCTCAACACAAAGGCGAGCTGAGACCAGGTCAAGTTTGTGCGCCGACCGACTTGAGATCGGGTCGAGTTGACCGGTCGAGCTTAGACAGAGCCAGCTTGATAGCATCATATTCTTCCTTTTTTCGTACAATTAACGTAGATTCGCACAATATGCAAAAATTATGCACTTACCGTTTACTTTGACGACGGTACACGCGTATCTCGAACGCTTGTAACGAACTGTACATTCCTCTCCTTTGTCGTTTATTTCTTCCTTTTTGCAGATATAATACGAATGGTCGTCAAACAACACGAGAGCAAACATTGTATCAAAAAATCAACGTAGTCTTCGCGCGAAAAAAAATTATTACAACTCCTATGATCCGTCTCCTTCGACGTTCGGTGAGAAACTGATTCTCAACATGGACGAAAAGCTGGGATTGAAAATTTCTTTGTTACAACGATGTCGTATGCGGTCCCCATATCGACCGTTTCATCAATTTTTTTTCCGTTCTGACTAGATAACACTTGGAACAAAGGGTCCATGCGTATATTAAGATTTGCCGTGACTTTTCTCGATACTTTTGTCCATTCGATACACAAAAGTTTGTAATTAATCGAATTACGTGAATGATAATACACGAGCGAATATCAGAAATGATGAAATCGAAAACGTGATCGCTATGTACACTTTTTCGATGTAACGGTCATTACGGGGACCGGGCCGTGGCTTTGCTACTGCTAGCTGGTAACCATTCTTTTTCGCCATATCTTATGCCTATCCATATCATCCTCGACGAATCTGCGGAGACGGATACTGGTTGAGATATCTGAAAATATTCTCATGAAAGTGTGTTTTGGTCTAGAAATGTTAGAACCAAATGCTCGTTGTCTCGCAAAATGGCGAAATAATGAAATGTGGCCAACCCCGTTCACGGCTGCATCGATTCCTAGTTAACACGTTGAAATCCTCGTGGATTTCAACGTGTTAACAAAATGAGCGATGTTCTGCCTAGTCCAGTTGAATAGGATTTAACGAGGAATTTACAGCAATATCATTTGTAACGCAAGTATTCAATGCCGAGTTGTAATGGTGATTATGGAGACCGAGTCATTATTTTACCAAGAAGACTAGCTGACTATAGAGTACAGAAGATCGAACTTGGGCAACAAGGTTGGGCCTATATATCCATCTGAGTGGCGAACAGCGGTGAAAATATTTTCTAAGATCGCATTTTTTTAACCCTTGTCCACGTGCTGTCCCACTACTCGATCATGAAAACATTATCAAATGGAGATCGGTTTTTCATGAGGTTTCTAATTATTTTTGAAAAACGAAAAATCATGTTCCTCTTCGATAAGTCGCGAAGTTATCGTTTCAAGGCAGATGAGTTTTTGCGTACAGTCGTACGTGATAAAAATACGATTTGCGAAAGCTACGTGTTATTTACGTAGCAATACATACGGCCTAAGCCTAAAAGTTATATATCGGTCACCACCAACTATGTTATAAAATATTTTCCAATACCCATATGTAAAACTCCAATACAGGACGAAAAATCAAATTTTACTATCCAGTTGCAGATATCGCAAGCAAAAACCAGCATTTCTTCGATCGACTATAGGAACCGATTCATCCGTGAACAGATTTAGCTGCGTTATTACATGGCCATTGTGCCAGAGGCCACAAGCATTTTGTTGCAACATTGAAAAAAAAAAATTCAATGACGAAAAAGTTGCTTTTATTGCTCGAGCAACGAAAACGCCACGAAGTCTACAATCGAGAAAAAATATCGCCGGAAGTGACGCCGACCGATGGAACCGCAGCGAAAGAGAGAGGGGTAGACATGCGGTGGTTCGAAATTTGGCCGCTAGAGCGACGAGTTCGATATCTCGAACGGTCGCGTTTGTCAGCGCCGTTCGGCCGTCATCCAATCGCATCGTTCGTGCAATGTTTCATCAACGTTATTTCACGTTTTACGCGGCAACGTAAAAAAACCCGTCGACGAAATTGTTCAACATCGTCGAATAATGTCGAAGCGCAAACGCAACATAGCTTACATAAAACCGGACGAGCCGAAATTTCTTCGCGAACTCAAGGCACAAGCTGGTTACAAAGAGGGCCCTACAGTCGACACGAAGGTACGTGTTTGTTGTTGTTTTTTTTTTTTTTTTTCAATCGCGAACAAGCAGCGCCGCATTAAGGTGATGCGTCACACATTTCGCTCGTTCTCTTTCGCGCCACAGAAAGCGCCTATAGCGCTATCTCTCTCGCACTCATGGTGGCTCATGCGATGCATCACATGAGCCACCTGCACATCACCTTAATCACGAGCCATTCAGATTGGTAGCAACGCCACAAAAACAAGAAAAAAACATTCTTTCCCCGACATCTACCGAGTTGATCCTCAACTAGGATCATTCGAACGACGCCATATTTGTTTCGACCGCGCTGTTTGAACATTGAATGAGACAATGAAACTTTGTTTGTTTGTTTCAAGCGTGAAGAATTCCATTCCGATGACGATGAAGCAGACGAAAAGGTCATCAACGACGAAGAGCCCGTCGTCGTTGTTCTCAAGGACGGCGACCTCACGGCCGAACAAGCCGATGCCTTGAAGAAACAAATGGACGAAGGTAGAGCGACTCACGTAGTTTCTTCGTTATATCGATGATTTCCGAAAACAAATTTAACACCATCCATATTTTTCGCAGAGGAAGCCAACGCCAAAGCGGATCTGACCAAACGTATTATATTCAAGAAGAATAAAACTTCGGAAACCGATATAAACGTCGAGAATCATTCGGCGACGAAGAAAAACAAAAAAACGAAACAGAAGAAGGTACCACTGTCGTTCAACGATGAAGACGACGAATAAATCGAGCAATCTTAGATTTTTATTTTCTTTCGTGAATGATAGAAGTGTGAGAATTATTTTGTATTTTTTGTAAATAAATTATTTTGCCGAAAGTATTTCGGTATTGTGTGCGATTGAAATTACGAAGAAAAAAGTGGATAGAACGAGAAATACAGGAAAGTTCGTTCGGATGGAGATTCGATTATCCACGATATAAGAAAAATGAAGATTTAATTATTATCGAGATTCGTCTGGAATTAATGAATTTGATGGAATTATTAAATTCAAAATGTCGAACAATCGAAATGCAGAACCGAAAAAAAAATAACTACATCTAGCGACATATATATAGATTATAGATATATATATCAATATATTATATCTACATTGACAATGAAAAAATTGTAAAGAGCCAGCAAATCTGAGATAATCGCCAAAATTGTCGTCGATTGGTGCACAGTTTGCAATAGCAAGCGGGGGGGGGGACGAGAACGCGCGCGCGCTCTCGCCATTGGTTGTCCCGTACGAAAGGAGTGATCACGTGACGTTAAAGAACGGGCGTCGGGGAGAGGGCGAGGGAGGGGGGCGACCCCGACAGCCTCGTCGTCCATCTCGTCCATGTCCCTTTAACACAAACGCCCGTGTACGTCATGAAAAATTTTGCGGTCACGTGATTCCGGTGTACGGCCATCTTGGACAGTTTTCGACGACGACGGACGGAGGTAAGGAGTGATCCGTGACGTCGCCCGACAAATAAACACAAATTTATATGTGATTAAATGTACGTTTGAAACGTAGCTACGAACGTGGGGCTTCGCGTCGCGTATCGGCAGCGTCCACGATAACGTCGGTGATATAATACACGGTCAGTGATTGTTTTAAATGAAGCGCGCGGCAAAATCGTAACGAGGGTGTGCGTGTGTGTGTGGGTTGGTATCGTCGTCCACACGGGTTTGGTATCGCCCGATGGCCCGTGGGCGACGCTGGTGGGGCGCTGGTGGAGATATATCTATATATTATATATATACATATATGTTCGTCGTTGTTCAACACACACGCGACGAATACGCGTACGAGACTCCACATTGGATTCGTGATTTATTCGACACGAGACGGGCAGCTGTTCGTGGCGGCTATGAAAAATCGTCGAAAAAAAAACAAAAAACACGTTTTTTCCGCATTTTATGCACGACACGACGAAATGGCGGGAGCGTTTCAATGATTTTTCGTTGGGTAGAAAAAAAGGCGCCGAGATTCACGGAGAGAGAAAGAGAGAGAGAGAGAAACACGTGTGTGTGTGTGTGTGTGTGTGTGTGTGTGTGTGTGTTGAGAGAGTGTGGGTGTTTGTGTGTGACCGGTCAATCCTGGCTTCTTGGCAGCTTCGCGACAAAACGAAAAAAAAAAAAATTATTGGTTATGTTTTTTTAGCGACTTACTTCTTACTCACCCTCCGAAAAATCTCGTGCCCACAATTGTACCATTTGGTACACGAAATGAAAACAGGACCGTGTCAGTTGATAACTCGCACCCCGTGCTAACCTTAATTCAAATTGGTCCATCTTAATTTTTATGCTTTTACATTTTTTTATTTTTAAAATTTTTTTTTATGTTTTTCTGTTTGTTTTTTAATTTCTTCTACTTTTGTGGATTTTTTATTTATTTATTTATTCGTTTTTTTTTTGTTTTTTTGGTAATCTGTGGAGGGAGAGAATATTGATTTATCGCAAGCTGTGAATGGCATCTTGATGCGCATACATTTTTGATAATGACAGTTCTGCCATAAGCCGGAGGTTATATTTTTCTCTCCATCCTTGCTGGCTTGGTTTCGGAAGAGATCCTAACGATGGAAGATTGTTCGATGCGCGCTTGAAATTCTTTGAAAAAACAAATTCTGACAGTTAACAATCTGTTAAGTGTTAATTGATGTCCAACCGATAATGAGCTATCGCACAAAGTCTCGACTGAAATTTTGACGAAGCCAGTCTTGAGCGAATAGCTGGGATGGATATTTCTGAATCGTGTTATGTCGCTTGTCGAAACCAATCTCAATGTTCCAACATCTTCTACATTTCATTCATTTCTTCTGTTTGTTTTTCTTGCAAATATGACAATGATCCGTATTGTCAATCCGTGTTGAACAAATTTTCGAGCTCTGCGTCGAACTCTCAACTAAGTCTCAGCCGAAGACCTGGCATCGAACCTCGTACAAATGTTTCTAAATTTTTCAAGTCGCTCGTCACAACTTAATTTCAATGAAACACAACCGCCTTGTCTGCACAACCCGACAATGCTTGTCACCCCGAAACCTTTGCTTGGGATACAGCGATCCTTCCTAATCGTGAACCAAATTCTCGTGGTAAATGGATTTAAAAAAAAAAAAAAAAAAAAATATGCCTATTATGTATTCGTGATGGTAAAGTTGCTCGGCCGATAACGTCGTTTCTATGTCGAGCCACCCCCTTGGCGTCCCTCCGCCACGACGCCGTTACTTCTATCACGGCCCTGGTGCAACAGCTTTTTTTTTATTCTCTCTCTCTCTCTCTCTCTCTAACTCTAACTCCAACTCTCTCTCTCTCTCTCTCTCTCTCTCTCTCCTTTTTTTCAACCCATCGTCTACGTTGCAACCGCCATCTGGCGTCCGATATTAAACGACAAATGTTCAACACTATTTACAGGTTTTTTTTTCCCTGAACGCGGCATCGTCGTCGTGCGGTTCCTCAAACCCATGTCATTCGGTCACATTATTATCACGGTCCTGTGTTACGGTAACTCCGACTGAGCCGACAAGAGAGAGAGAGAGACTCTCCTCACAGCTTCGGATTATCGCGATAACGTGGTTTTTCATTCTAAAAAAATTGTTTAAATAACAACAAAAATCCAAAAGGAAGATGCGGTGTTGCTCCGAAAAGAGCGTGTTCTAAAAAGCGAGTCGGTGAGTGATTTGCTGGTGCATGAGAAACGGGACTGCATAGATACGGGAACAGGAGCGTGTCAGAAGGGTCGGCGGGGCGGGGAGGGAAGGAGGGCGAAAGAGGATAGGTGCATTTTCCGTCCGTAACCCCCCACCAACACCCCCTCGTGGGTTTTATCGGTCTCGACGTGAATTATCGACGAGCAATATAATTAACTATTCGAAAATCCACGATAGAATTTTAGGAACGCGGGTTCTTCATGTGTTTGAATTCATTCGCGCGAACGAGATTGATGCTTTTTTGTGGGTAAACGAGGGAAAACCCGGTGATTCGAAACGAGAGTCCGCGAGTGGAGTCTGAGTCGGTTCAAGAAGAACGAAATCTTTTAGGTCCAGAGCTTTCATTCATGGACACGATATATATAGATATGAAAAACCATAAATATATATATATAGCTTCTTATTGGGCATAAGGGATGGTCAGACGATGAGACATTTGCAACCCCATTTTTCAGGTTACCGTATGCCGACCGTTCGGCTTCGTCGACTCTTCCGCCCTTATGGTCTATTCGAACCCTTTTTTTTCAAATAACAATCGTAAAATTGAAAAATTAAAGCAAACTGAACATTGACGATCTCCGACTGATCAATGGACGAATTAGAAAAAACCTTTTCTTTTTGGGATTCGAAAAAAACATCAGGAAGCGGTGATTCTCTCGAGTCAGAGTCCTCGTTATCGGGTCGTAGGTCGTGGCACGATTCCCTCCACGTCGCAGTCGCGTCTCTCTTCTTTCTTCGCCAACCCCCCCCCCCCCCTGCCCCTCGCCCATTCTCTCTATCATTCTGTCTCATTTGTTCGTGTGTTTCACCCGTGGCTTCGTGTGCTTCAGTTTTCGTCGTGTCCACACGTGCAAACTGTCTGTCTCCTCTGCGTGTGTGTGTTCGGGCGTTCACGCGTGCGCGTGAGTTTCTATCTCTCTCTCTCTCTCTCTCACTCCCTCGCGTGGTATAGTCGTCTAGCCGACGGTGTGTTGATGTAGGTAGTCGTTTTGTACCATCGGTTATGCGTTGGTGTGGAGACTACGGTATACACCAACCGCACGTCGGTGTGTTGGTGTAGGAGTAGGTCGGCCCGAAGGTTCGCATCGGGGGCGAGAGGAGCAACGCGCGGGCGCGGTGAGGGGCGGAGGGGCGAAGGAGGGGGAGGGGGACAAGCACGAGCAACGCGCGGGTTTCTCGCAAGCTGCTGCTGTTGCTTTTTTTTTTGCTTCTGCTGCGTTTGTCGCGTGTTGTTGTCGAAAATTTTCGATAACCCCAATGTTCGTTGTTGCTCGAGTTTCTCAACGCCAACGTGGTGCATGAGAAAAAAAATTGAAGAAAAAAGGTAAATGGTGGTAAAAAAAAAGGTTTGTCGTACCTAATCACACCGTATCAGTCGTATAATCGATGAATCCACGAGTTTTTTCGTATCACTCGCGTCTCCGGGCCATTCGGTCGGTGAGTTAGCGAGTGAGTGAGTGAGCAGCAGCAGCCAAGTCTCCCCCGTGTGTGTGTGTGTGTGTGTGTGTGTGTGTGTGTGAGTGTGCGCGTGTGCACACGCAGAGCACGGCGTGCACGCGACTCCGTCCCACTCCGTGTGCGTGCGTGCCTGCATATAGAAGGAGTCACGGGCGCAAGACGACGACGGACCAAGAGACGAAGACGAAAAAAAGGCACACCGTGTGGCCGCGGATAGCGCGTCTGTTAAAACCCGGACCCCAGATATATACCCTAAGCTATACGTAAGGGCCCTACCATAGCGTCTATGACAAATTTTTCACGAATTTCTTTCGTCTCAATCGGATTTTTATCATCATTGTTGTTATTTGTGAATTTTTTTTTTCCCCCATTTTCGGCGATTCGTCGTTGTTTACCGCGTTCCATCAGCGGCTCGGGAAAACGCGTGTTCGATCTGTTCGTGGATGTGGGTTGTTTTTTTTTTTTTTCGTTTTTTTGTTGTTTCTTTCGAGAATTGTTTTGCCACCCGTACCCCGAAGACTTTATTGGTTATGGGACACAGCGCCGAGGGCGAGCGAGAGAACCAACGCGCGCGCGCGCGCTCTCTCTCTGTGTCTCTCTCTCTCTTTCTCTCTCTCTCTCTCTCTCTCTCTGTCTTTCTATCTCTCGCTCGCACGACCGTCCGCGTGTACTGTGTGTGTGTGTAGGTCCTGTGTCGGTGAGAGTGTGTGTTGTGTATGCATGGTACATATATATATATATGTGTGTGTGTGACTGTGTGTCTGTGTGAAATTCTGCAGCGCCATTTTGGAAAAATTGTGCCTATTATTTCTGTAACGCGATAAAGTTCGGACGCGGGACGAGGACGCGCATCCGGAAAAAAAAAACCTACTCGTATTCATCCTCACTGACGTCTGTCTCGATATTTTCATTCCCGCGTTGTTGTACGAAACACAAAACAAAGAAAAAAAAAATAGTAATAATAATAATAACAACAACAAAACGTGTTGGTCTGTGGTTGTGCAGGTATAGCCGGACAGCAGTGGCCCCATGGAAGGCACGTTGGAAGACCCCCTGGTCAAGGACCCATCTCAGGATGATTCTGCGGCCGTAGTCAAAGGTACAATTTTTTTCTGTGAATCGGTTTATCAATGGCGATGCCGGAACGTAGCTCGGGCGCCCGGACGAATCCTTCGCGGACGCTCGGTGCGTCGGTTGTTCGGCCTAATTGCGACATTTGCCACGTAACGACCCACAACAATTTTTTTTTTGTTTCTTGTTTTTGTCTTTCAGGCATAGTCATTCCGAACGGCGTCAACGGTAGTCTGGACGATCATGGCGAGGAGTTGGACGATTCGAACGGCGCAACAAGCAACAAAGATGACGCGGATAATCCGGACGAGGACAAGGGCGAGGACGAAGCGGATGGAACAAAGGACGACGAGGAGGAGGAGGAGGCGGACGGCGACGACAACTGCGAGGAGGTGAGGGAAGACGGAGAGGAGGCGGAGGAAGAACAGGAGGAGGACGAGGAGGAGGAAGAGGCTGTGGCGCCGACGACGGCGGAGGAGGAAGAGGTCGAAGCGGACGAAGAAGAGGAGGAGGAAGAAGAACACGACGACGAGTCGGCGGTGGAGGAAACTGCGATCTTGGAAACGGAGATGTGCGACGGTGTTCCCATGGACTCGGAGACGGCCGAGTCCGTCGAGTGTGTAAGTGATGAAAACAATGTTTGTGCGGTGTCGTCCGACATTAACGACGACGAGTGCAAGGACGATACTAACGACGCCATGGAGGTCGACGTAAGAAGCGACAATTCGGACGTCGAGTGTTTGGACGTGAGCGTCGTGAATAAAAATAGTTCGTCCAACGACGCTAACGCGAACGTCAATGCGGGCAATTCGACGGACGAAGATCCGAAAAACACATCGGGCAGCAGCGACGTGCAACAATTGAACGACAGTGTGGAACTGGTGGAAGGCGGTACTGCCGACGCGTCGGAGGTGAAGATATGCGAGGAGAACGGTAGTTGCGGCAGCGGTCCTGACATAGAGGAAATAATCAACACGTCGACCAAGAGCAACGGTCACAACACGTCCCAAGAACCATCGCCCAAAGACACGCCGAAGAAAAAATCACGCAAACAAATCGATCTTAGTGGAATAACGCCCAGACGTAGTTCGCGTAATATAAAAAAAACGAGTTACATAGAAAAGGAAGTGGAGGAGGAGCCGGAAGACGACGGTTCGTCGGACATTGAGGAGATAAAACCCGAGGATCCGTTGGCTTGTATCGCAGACGCGAGCAAGGACAAGGAAAATTCGAAATTAAAATCACCGATGAAAAGCAGCAAAACGACGATCGTCGTGAGCGACACGAAACGTTTGGTGGAAATCGCGGCTGGTAGCAAATTGTCGAAGGGGGGAAAGAAGGAACCGACTCTAGTTATAATAGACACGAATTCGATATTATCGGGACGCGGCGGTATACCTGTAGGTAGTAGCGGTGGCAGCGGCACCAGCGGCGTTAGCGGGAACTACGGTGGAAAAATTTCGTCCCATCAGCATCAACTTCAGCAACATCATCATCATCAGCAACAGCAGCATCAGCAGCATCATCATCAGCAGCAACAACAACAACAGCAACATCATCATCATCATAATAATCCGGTATCGAGTTCGAGTTCGTACTCCGTAATGCAAATGGGTCACACGCAAACCATGTTTCCGAACATGAGAACAACGATAACTCCCGTACCAATGTCCAGATCCTCACAACTAACCCCAAAAACCATTCACGTTGCCGCGCAACAACCAGCGCCACCGCCACAGCCACAAGTACCCCAAATACTGCCCACCCTCACCGACGACATGTTCGTTGTCGAAGCACCGTCCTTCATCGTTCCCTACGTTTACGAAAAACCTCCGCTAAAACCGCTCAAAGATTTCGTAACGAAACTCGAAAAAAGCATCGCCGAGTGCGAGGAGGAGGAAAAACAACAACAAAAATTGATCGACGATGAGAAAAAACGCAACGACACGGAAATAACGGATAACAATGCGGAATCGACGAACAAACGCGATGACGAAACGACGGAGGACGTGGAAATCGACGCGATTGCGACGAAGAAGAGCGAAACGGATAATGCGGACGCCACGGTCGATCTTACGGAAAAAACCGATGAAAAATCCGCGATCGATGACAAAAACAAACAACCGACTTACTTCGATCTGCCGCTTGGAAAATTTTTCATGCAGATAGGTGTAAATCTCGTGCAAGAATTCGTGCAAACGGATTTGTTGAGAACGCAAAAACGCAAACAGGGCAAACACGGTACAGCATCGGCCGAGACCCAATTGGCCATAAATTCGTTGATAAAGAATCTTGAATTCAGCAAAGAGAATAACGAACCATTCCACTTAGAAATGAAAAAATGTGAATTTTGTAGTTTTAAAACCGAATCGGCATTGGTCATGCAACATCATTTGGAAACTCCGCACATGAAGAATTACGTTTACAAATGTAATTTTTGTCCCCTCGAGGTGCGAAGCCCGCACGATATATTGTTTCACATGGAAGCCGAGCACAATACGCGCGGACGTTTGGAACGCGGTCCGGCGTTTCATCAGTGTCCGAATTGTCCGTTCGAGGACAATCAGAAGGGCAAGTTGACGCGTCACATATTGGCTTGCGCGAAAAAATTCCGGCCCGAGCGCAATTTGGAACCGGCCACGGATTGGGAACCACCGGCCAAGATACCGCGATTGAATCGACCGCGTCAAATGGGACCGGTCAATGCCAGCGCTCTGGCCATGGCCATGGGAGCCAAAGGCACCCAACCGCTTTTACCAAAACTCTTACCGGCACCTGTGACCGGACGCGGAAGAGGACGACCTCCCATGCAACCACGATACTCCGATATGAAATCGTTACGACCCGGTTCGGGCACGACGATTCGTCAAGGTAACTTTTACGGACCGATCACGACCGTTATCATCGTCGGGGATAGTACGGTTCTCGTGGCACCGCTGTTTGATCAACTTTTCCCCCTCAGAACACCTCAAACAGAGATGGGAAGAAAAAAACAACAAGACTACCAAATTTTTGAGATTTCGAATTTTCGGCGTTTTTATCTACGATTTCCGTGGCCGAGCTATTTGGCTTGTGAATTCGTTAGATTTCTCACGTGTTGAGCAAATAAGCAAGAATGAAGAATTTCGATATTGCTCATAGGTTTCGAGATATAGAATTTTTTGTTTTTAGAGTTCGGATAAAATGGATTTTTTTAATTCTGAAAATAGTGCAGAATGCTGATTATCACTCTGGCTATCGCGAATGTTGAAATATCGGAGTCTAGGTAGTTGTTGAGCGGTATTCACGAAACCACGATAGTATGAAACTGAAATAAAAAATTTTAATTTTTTTTTAGAATTAAAAAAAATATGTATTCTAATTTTGGACACAAAGAATTCGATATCTCGAAACCCGAGCAAGATATCGAAATGTTTAATTCTTGCTTTTTTTCTCGGCACGTGGAAATCCATCGAAATCGACCGCCAGATAGCACCGCCACGAAAATCCGTTAATAAAAACGCAAAAAATTCGATATCTCGAAAACTAATCGATTTAACAAAATTTGGTACCCCCCTTTTTTTTCCGAATTATTCGAGGTGTTCCACTAAAAGTTCATCAGATCGCGGTGTGAGAGCGAAAACCGTACTCGCACCTCATCCATCATTCACCATCACGGAGTGGGCATTTGTTCGACTAAATTCGATTACAATTATTTTTCTTTAAACCGATCAACTTATGATTGAAGCGTGCCGTTATCACTGTCTTTTTCACCCTCACGGTCTCGATAATCATCTTGCGAAAAATTCAAATAATTTTCCATAATTATTATTTTTCAATGAATTATTATCATTCGATATATTTTACAATCTATGATGATTATATCGAAAAAGTATTTCAGATGCACATTTCCATCTAACGAACAATGTCCATTCTTATTAACGTTATTTATTGATTTTTTTGTTTGTTTATTTTCTTACAGCGGACAACGTCGCGAGTATGATGTATCGTCCAACGTCATCCGGACTTTTGGTTCCGACTCCGTACCAATTTGGCAGTAACCAAATATTCCAGGTAATTTTCGTCGTCGAGTTACGAGATTAGTTTAGCATGTAATAAGCGAGTACGATTAAAACGTAGAGATTGACGCACTCTCGATTGTATCGATGGTAAAAAGTTGTCGAGAGATAGACCTTTATGACTGTGTGTATTATATACATATAATACATATGTATATCGTTACTTCCGGATCGAAAAATAATGTTTCCAAAAAAAAAGGAATGCAAGAAAAATTAATTGGAGAACCAAAAAAATGCAAAGAAAGAAAAAAAAACAAGGAAGAAGAAACAGATACGTAACGTACTCAGTAAATTATGCTAATCATTTGATGATTATTTCAATCTAACTGTTGGCTCCCGGATTTGCTTGCCCGGCTTCGAGATTTGGTTCAATTTTTTTTTACACCATTTTTTTTCTACAAAATTTACAAAAATTAATTCAGTATTCAAACTCTACTGGATATAAATTGAATTCTGATGTTCATTAACGCCCTTTTTTCCACTCCTTTCAACTGTATTTCCGGGAAATGATGAAATATGAGTTCCATCGTTTCTAGAAGAGAATCTAATTATCAAATTTCATGCCCGTAACAACCCTGGTTTTTCAGCTGACGGTATCGTCATAAAAAAATTCGTACGCCCTATTTCCACCCGACTCAACTTGATTTACGGGAAATGATGAAACACGTACTCCACTATTTTTTAAGAAGAAACCGAGTATCAAGTTTAAAAAAGAATAAATAAAAATGAAATCTATCTTGCAAAAAATCGATATTTCCATTATTTTCAATAGAAAATTGATTTTTTTTTACAAAATAATTTAGAAACTATGAAAAAATAATTGAAAAATCGATATTTATAATTATTCAAAACGATCATTCATAATCAGCACAAACAATCTTTCTTTCTCCTTATTTTGGTCTTATCTCTGCATTTCTCTTTTCTTCCTCTCTCTTTTTTTTCAAAATAATTTTTCATTATTTTACAATTGTCCGAAGTCCTAATTTAGAAAGAACATTATATATAATAAACATAATTTAGTAGTGAAGCGTCGTCCCGGACGTAACAATATATGTACAATATATATATATGAAATATACACATATTCATATTTGTCTATGATATAAAGAGGGCGCGCACGAGTTGTTGTGAAAATTCGTGGATAGAGTTTGTGATAAAGGAACGTGTGGATGGTGACAGGTGGTGGGTGGCTCTGGGACTGTCACGTCACCGGTGACGGGGGTGAGTAGCGGTAGTTCCGGCAGTTCTGGTCGACCCACACCCATCGCCCTCGTATCCAACATAATCGACTCACAATCTAGACTGTCCGCCTCGTCGTCACAGGTAAATTAATTCGTTCGTGGTTCGTCGGTTCAAGGGGGTGGTTTTTTTTTGCACGTGAAAATACGTAAGCGGGCGCATGTTCGTTATCCACATGTGTGTATTAATCCATACGTTCGTGAGGCCAGTGGGCTACACATTTTGCTCTCACGCTCAATCCTAAAACTCATGACTGGGGTCCGAACGCACCCCACGTGAAATTTGGAAAAAAAATGAAATTTTTGCTGATTTCTTACGTTTTTCAGTCATCAAATGACTTTTTCATCAACTTGATGTTAATGAAATCAGACTTCTCGTTCGCCATCCTCTTCTTTATAAAAAAAAAAAAAAACGAAGGAAACCGTGTATAACATTCGGACCCCAGTCATGCGTTTGAGGGTAGAAAAATAAAGTCGTGAGTTGTAGGGTTGAGGGAGGATTCCCCCTTTTATCCGCTAAAATGAGCGTTTTTTTTTTTAATAAAAAAAAATATGCAATCGATTACTCTAAAGTTTTCAGGATATATTTATTGATATTTCGAGTGTACAAAAGATTTTTAAAAACGAATTTTTTATCAAAAAAAATCTGCCTGCCTGACCCTCCTCGATCGTGACCTCGCGCAAAGTTTCATGGTCGTCGGTGTGCAGGATTTCTTCGATTCTGCTAGTTCGAAATTTAAAAAAAAAATCAAACGATATTTTATTTCGTACACATGTAGCTGTATTCTGATGAACCAACGAAACACAATTTTTTTTCACGAAACGGTCACTCGTCAAACTCAAATGATCAAATGATTCTTCACAAAAAAATTTGACAATTTTTTTTTTCTTGTTTTATATAAAAAATCGTATCGCATAACGAGCAACAGGATAACCGTGTATCGATATGTGTGCACTTACACTTTTTTTTAAACACGATACGAAGGTAGAAAAAGAGTGACCCATCGTAGTCGTCTGTGGATTAATAAATTATTCATAATCGCAGGACGCTTATGACTGTGTTGCGTTAACTATCGTTTTTTTTTGTCTTCTTCATATTAGCACGACGTGTTCGAAGGTCCGATTTTGTTGTTGTGTTATTAAAAAAAAAATTCACGATTTTACAGAACACCACCGCCGCTACGAAAAGTCCGGCGGCTAAATTGCTGAGCCAGCCGAGTATATCGATAACTCCTCTGCCACGAACGACATCGCAAACACCGTTGTCGGGTTCGGGAACGTCGTCGAAACCCGGCGGAAAGAACACGTTTGTCATATGCGAGATTTGCGACGGTTACATCAAGGTGAGGATTCAAATATCACAAAAATTCGTTTGTCCATCATTGACCATCGTCAACAGGGGATGGGCATTCAATGAAAATGTATTTTAAATAATTTTTCAAACAAATAACTATGATTGCTTATCATGCAAGAATGAATATTTTCACATTTATATAATAATTATGATCACTTTATGTAAATTATTATTATCCAATGAATTGAAATAATTGATAAATTCGCTTAAATTGATTATCATTTGGTCCGAAAAGTATTTGAAATATATTTTCATTGAATGGATGCCCATCCCTGATCGTAAAATCTCACGATAATAATATTAATATTTAACGTTTTCTATTTTATCTTGAAGTTTAGGCGGCCACAGTTCGACCGAATCCTCGATGTTGATGGCTGTGGGTGGGAAAACCTTGGTAAAAAATTTCCCACAGCTTTTTTCACGTTTCGATCCTGTTTGTGGATCGTTTTCACAAAATTTATTATCCTGTGGTTCGTTTACATTTCGATGGAGTTCGTTTTTCATGTGCCAAACAACACATACCGTACGTCACGTTTGCGACATCACGAAAACGAACTTCATCGAAATGTAAAAACAGACCACAGGATGATAAAATTTTTGAAGAGGATCCCACACACAGGACCGAAACGTAAACAATTGTGGAAAATTCATTTCCAAGGTGTTTTCGCACCCACACCCATCAACATCGGGAATCGGTCGAACCGTAGCCGTGCCTACACTTCAATATCAATTACTTATCAACCACCGCTCAACCTTATGAACAATTAACGTTTTTTTTTGTAAGTTAGTTGCTTTGGTCGTATTATAATATTCTTTCGTTATATGATGTTTATAACGTGCTTTGACGAATCGACCTTTTGTTGTAGATGTAATTTCGTAAGATTATTTTCCTCTCTTGGTTTCGACAGCGAGAATCCTACTTTGCCGATATTATTTTATTTATTTCCGGTTTTCTATATTTTCCAAATTGAATTAATTGCCCAGTTAATTCGTGAGAAAATTAAATCGTGAAAAAAATTAACGTTTTTTAATAACATCGTTACCAAAAATATATATATATATAATTTGTTTTTTCAGGATCTCGAACAATTGCGAAATCACATGCAATGGATACACAAAGTTAAGATACATCCAAAGATGATCTACAACAGACCTCCGTTGAATTGCCAGAAGTGTCAGTTTAGATTCTTCACGGATCAGGTATGTTTTTTTCTCCGTTGCTCACAGGAAACGTGATCATTTTTACACCATTGTGATTTGTTTTTTGCCATCGATTTGGTTTTTTCGAAAAATTTCATGGCATTGAAAATATGGTGGTTATTTTTTTATTTCCTAAATTTGCAGGGCTTGGAGAGACATTTACTCGGATCTCATGGACTCGTCACGTCCAGCATGCAAGAAGCTGCGAACAAAGGAAAAGATGCAGGTCGTTGTCCGGCTTGCGGAAGAGTAAGTAACGATGGTGGATCAGCCATGAAAAATTATTTTAATATTTTTCTCATTTTTTCGAATAACATTGTGACAAATTGTAGTATAAAATATATACCAGGGTGGACCTTAATTTCGACGAGTGCACCCCCCAGATAGGTTCAAAATGAATAAATGAAAATATGTGCAAAACGCCAGCACTGTAGTCCAATGAGAAGACGTGGCTGTAAGCTCGTTTTGTTTCCCATTTGAATAACATGGGATTTTCAGACTAATTTGGTAATTATTCTTTCGAGTTGTCCCTAAGTACGGAAAAAATTCTTTATGCACATAAATCTATCGTTAATGGGTGTAACTACTCGTAAATTTTTTTACAACACATGAACACAAATCAATTTCAATTTGTGTTGAAATCTTTTATCAGTTGTGTTATCATCGTTCATCGGTTCGCCGTTATCGATAATATAGAGGAAAGGTCTTGCAAAAAAATGTACGAGTAGTCACACCCATTAACGGTAGATTTATGTGAATGAAGAATTTTTCACGTGCTTAGGGACAACTTCAAAAAATAATTACTGAATTATGGTAGGCCTTCGGAATATTGTACGTTCGCTACAATGGCATATCAAAATTTTCCAGAATTTTGACCCTTCTAAACTGTGCTCGTGCTGAATTTCGAGCCCCACCCGGAAAACTGCAAAAGCAGAAGCGGAGTTCTAGAGAATAAATATAAAAATCTGAATTTTTCAGAAAATTATTTTTATTTATTCAAATCGAAGCAATCTCATGTAAATTCATGCTAAATGATACGAAGAATGAAAATCACTCATTAATTTCCGTGCCCAGACTAAAAAGAAATAACAATATTAATAAATAATTCAACAATTTCTAATGGTCGATTTTTTTTCAATTTACATATTTTATCTCTGTCGTCCAGGTTTATCAATGGAAGCTACTGAATCACGTGGCTCGCGATCACGGAATGACACTAAAGCCCGCGCATTTATCGTACAAATGCACAGTTTGCACCGCGACGTTCGGAATGTACAAGCAGTTCGAGAATCACGTTTATTCGGCTCACAGCGTGGTCGCGAAGAAAGTAATGGACAAGAAAAACACGCCGTCATCGCCGTCATCAAGATCGAACGATTCGCTATTGAAACCGTTGAAGATAAACGACGAGATAACGATTATTCCACAACCGGCGAAACCGACAACGAGAGGCTCGCAGGGTAGAGGCAAATAGCAATCATCGACGGAGTGATGATACGTTTATCTCGTCTCGATTGAAAATTTAACGTAAATAATTTTCAAAATGGTACTTGGCCCAAATCGGGTGGGGGAGGGGGGCGGCCCCCTCCCCCCCGGGGTAACCAAAACGCCGGATACTCGTGATTGTCGAACGCGACGTACGCGTATACCGTGCCCGTGTACATGTGTATGCAAACTATGTTTAAGACAAACACACAAATACACAAATACACACACAAACAAACACCAACACAACGACACATTCACACAGACACACGTTAACGACACGAAAACCTCGATGAAAGAAAGAAAGACAATGAGAGAATGATCATTGGAAAGAACGAGAAAAAAAATGGAACGAAAAAGAATTAAGAAAAATCACAAAAAAAAAAAATGAAAAATTGAAATAAAAATAAAAAATAAAGCTTGAAAGAAAAAACGGAAAAAGAAAAGGAAGATAAAAAAATGATCCCCCCTCCCCGCGAATCCACCAATTGGGACTGATTCGTCGAAAATTACGATAATATTATTGATAAATGAGACGAGAGATAATGATGAATGAAAAGAGGAAGAAAAAAAAACGAAAAAAAAAAAAACAAATAAATAAACACCGACACTCACGAAAGAGAGAAGAAAATGCGAAAGAAACGAAAAGTAAAGCCACACACACACACTAGTTGACTGCGTATTAATATTCCATCAATGATTATACCGATATATTTATTTAAGAATTTTTATTGTTGTTATCGGACATACATAAAATAGATTGTAAAAAAAAAAAACATTAAAGGGTGGCCTTCAGTATGATTTTTTGGTTGAACCTGAAGACGCGTATTGTATCCCGAACCTTGGTATACAGAAATGAAAAGAAAACGGAAAAAAAACTACGAACAAGAAAAAAATAGACATACCACAACGTCGCGATTTTCGGAAGCGCGACGGTGTGCTCGAATTTATCATCATCGTTATTCGTTACGTTAACGATCGATATATTCAACGTATACATTCGCGCGAGACGAACGAATGCGGATTGTTCTGTTGGAGCTGCTACACACGACGATACTCAAAATTTTTCGGCGCAGCTTCGTGTAATCGTGAACGAGGCTTAGCATTTTTTTTTTTTTTTTCGCTATTACGAAAGACTACAAGAGTGCGACCCACATCATCGACTGTCTTTATAAAAAAATTCTTCATCATTGTTGTGTTTTATTTTTCGACTTTTTTTAGTTTCTTTTCTTTTTTTTAAGTGATCGAATGATTTTCAATTCGTGCAACGATCATATTTTTCTAACGCTCATTGGTAGAATGAAAAAAAAAATAAAAAATAAAAAATAAATGAATAAAAATAATCAGAACGAAAGAAAAATATAGAAAAAGAGATGATAAAAAAAATGAATAATAATGATAATAATTATAATGAAAGATGAGGGAAAAGAAAACCAATTCTACATGCACGAGACTCGGCTCGCGCGCACGCGCTTAATTTATATGATATATATATTTATACATATATGTGTGTATATGTATATATATATATGTATACACTAAACAAGTAAGCGGAGACTCGTTACGTGAAATAATTTATCGGATAATAACGAAAGGGTCAATCGTCGACTGTAAATTGTATCTATTACTATAAGTTGGACCCGTCAGTTTCCCCTTCCCACTTTATCCTCCCCCCCCATCCACCTCCTCCGCCTCCTCGCTCTGTGAATTGTAATAAAAATATCCAGTTTTATTTTTGCGCTCATAAGGAAGAAAAACAAAAACAGAAATGTACATTAACATAGGGTATAATATAAACGAATATATCAATAAAAAAAATAATAGGATGGCACACATTGAAATTCGCGGGTGTTTTACGAATTTTTTAAAATTTCTTTTGTGTTTTTTTTTAATATATCGTATTTGAAAAAAAAAAGAAAGAGGAAAAAAAGAAATAGTATTCATCGTTCATCAAATCGCAGAGTTTGTCAATTATTCGTTGCCTGCGAATCGGTGGTAACGTAATTTTTATGTAGATTGCAACTTTATAAGAATCACATTTTTTGTCTCGTACAAATATGATTACGAGAGAATGAAATTATAGTGTGTAACGAAGATTAGAGAGAGGGGAGGGGAGGTAAGGAGTGAAGAATGTCGGATTTCCATTTATAAAAAAAATTGATTAATCTTTCGGAATGATTTTCGTATCGTTATCGATCGGGAATGAATTTTCAACCGAATAGAAAAATAATTTCCACCAAAAGGGTAATTACGATGAGAAAGTCGCGATTGCGCGACTGACATTGCATTATATCGTGGCGATAATTCTGCCGGCTTATAAATATCATTCATTATTTATTGTAATATTAATAATATTAATATTATAATATTTAACGGTGAGAAAAATATTAAAAGGCAAATAATAATGTTTGACGAGGGAAATGGGGGGAAATGCATTCATGATGTACGTAATATCGCAGGAACATGTAGTTTAATGTAATAATTTGTACAATATTATAATGAACGAAAAAAAAGAAAAAAAGAAAACACAATTTAACAGAACGGAAAAATTGAATAAAATGTACCGACATTGTATACGACTGAAGAATTATAAAACACACGTTGGTGTTGCAGATCGTAGTTGCACTTGTGCGATTGCCAGAACTAATGAAGAATATTCAGAACTTTTATCATTGCGAAAAAACTTGCAAAATTTAAAAACGATTAATCTAGTCACTTGGAAGTTATTGTTATTTATCATTATATCTGCTATTGCTGCGAAGACAGGGAAGAATTTAATAATCCGGTAAGCGGACAAAGGATTTTCCGGTGATCATCTTCGCTATTAGCACTGGCGAGTTTTCTGTGTTCTTTCGTAAGCCCGTTGCCGTGAAATTTTCTCTTGCAAGGTTTTGAAGGTCGATCTGACTCCCATACCTTTTCGAATACGAACTTATTTTCAGCTTTCAAACGCGTCGTACGCGGCATCGCAGGGCTGTCTAACAACTAATGCTACCTGTATTAGTTGTTTTGCATCCAGAACTGAAGGATGAAAACTCGGCCGCTCGCAAGGATCATACATTTCGGAACATCTGCTTTACCTCGAGTAATGGTACAATAGGTTGGGAGAAGAGATAACAAAGGACGTCGGGGGTCGAGCCTCAGAATATTATCTGCAGCGCGCCGCAGGACAATTTCGTTAATCCGATCTAAAATGTTTGGTGATCGCCACGAGTGCGAGAGAGAACGCCATTGTCGCTCGCTGCGGAGCGAGAGAGAAGGAGAGTGTATGTGTGAGTGTATCGTCTTAAGGCGATGTACGAGACATTTCGTAGCGTACGAGTGCGAGCGAGATAGCACCATGGGCGCTCGCGGCGGAGCGAGAGAGACGGGCGCTCAGATGTCGTACTTCACCTTAAGGCGATGTACGAGACATTTCGTAGCGTACGAGTGCGAGCGAGATAGCACCATGGGCGCTCGCGGCGGAGCGAGAGAGACGGGCGCTCAGATGTCGTACTTCACCTTAAGGTAGTATCCTACATACTGTAAGAGGCAAAGTAAGCCTAAGATATACCATCTCCTGATTGAGGTACGTAGTACTTTGATGTGGCAACGTCGCGTGTTATGATTTCGATCAGAGAGAGAGAGAGAGAGAGAGAGAGAGAGAGAGAGAGAGAGAGAGAGAGAGAGAGAGAGAGAGAGAGAGAAGATGGGAAACAAACGCGCAACGTTGCCATGTCTACTGGATCACGACCAGCTCCCGATATAAACTGTATTTTCCCAATGTTTATTTGCTTATTATTATCATCACAGTCTCCTGATCTCTACTTTCAAGTGCCCAAAATGTTTCCCGAATATTTAACTTGCAGCTTAAGTGTTTTCATTAAAATCTGACGAGGACTTTTTGTATTATATGAAATTGAGCGTGATTCTCTATAAGGCTCCGTGTTAAACGTGTGAAAATGAAAGTTGATATTTTTTTTCTCGCGCTCCGGAAAGCCATAAAAATTTAACTGAACCTTTTTCTTATCAATACCTATAAGTATGCCAAGTTTCATGAAAATCTGACGAGGAACTCTCTTATGGAGGGTACTACTTTAACACCAAAACGTGACTCGAGTGAGAAAACGAGGGTCAAAGTACATTCGTAATATGAAACCCACAAAAAAAACTTTACGATTTTTCTTAACGAAATTTTCTTTAGAAATTTCGAGTGTCCAACACTCGAACGACCACTCGCTATCGGTAGACCAAATGTTTTATTACCAACTGCGACTTCGTGCGAGCCGCAAAGCTGAAAAAGGTTTGCCTTGTGCTGTTGATGCAAAACCTTTCTCGCTCGTTCTCTCTCGCTCCACAGCGAGCACCCACAGGGCTATCTCTCTCGCACTCATGGCGGACGCAAAACGTTTCGCATTACGTTAAGGTGATGGAAGACTTATTCGAGTGCGAGAGAGACAGCGCTATCGGCGCTCGATGCGGAGCAAAAGAGAAGGAGAGAGTTTATGGATATAGTCCACCGTTTAAACGTCAGGAAAGACGATAGCCAGACGCCCGCCACCGAGCGTTTCAATACGACCACCGACCGCGGGACGTCACCACCCTTAACATCGAACAATATATCTCTCAATATATTTTTCCCTGGGTTTTCATCCCCACTTTTCAAACCTTAGCCAATGAAAGAAAAACCCTGTTTTTCACAAAAACACAAAAAAATGTAAGCATGCTCGAGTCGCGTCGTCGAACGGCCAGTCTCATAGAAATTTTTCGAGAGAAAAGAGCAATATCGGACGAAAAAGTCGGCGTCTCTTTGTCTCTTCTTTCATTATTTTTGTGCAGATCTTGTTAGTCTTACATAGTTTGATAATAATGTTTAAACGTTAATTTACATACTACGACATATCGCGTATTTGAATAAATCAGTGAATTCGTTTCGATGATTAATAATCTAAATCTCATTTTGAACTGAGCGCCCATTTCGAGTACTCAGGCTCGGGATTCATATTCGCCAGGCGGCAAATGGAAACGAACCAATAGAAACCAACCTCGAAAAAAAAAAAACTACGTCGCAAACAATCGTCACGATTGGCGGGAAACGCACGTTTTACATTCGTTAATCCGGCGAAAAATCTCCCCGCGAATTATCAATATTATTATTATTATACTTTGTTTACGTCGAAGCTCTTCATAAAATCGCAAGCCGTGATACCGGTCACGAGTTTTTTTTTCAAGCCTGCTGTTGGCTCGTCCCACGTTGGGGACCTGTGCCACTCTCTTCCCGGTCACGAGTTGTGATCGAAACGAAAAAAAAAGGTTCAAACCGCCATAATCGTGATAATTCCAATACGTAGTACCACGTAGTACGTGACACACGCATGTGGAGAGTGTGTTGGCCGTGGAATCGTTGCGTACCGGCTTTTATGACGTAATACACAAAGAATTCGATAAAGGCGGTTGCTTCCGTTGGTCCGGCTCAAAGTTGGGCGTCAAATGCCGAATCGGCTGCCAGACGCTTCTTTGTGACCGAAAAACTTTCATTCGGCTTTGCGCGTATTCACATAAGCGCTGAAAGTAACGAAAATACAACAAAAAAATAAATAAACGGACGAAAAAAAATCGAACGAAAATGAGCGATTTGCCATTTCAAGTGGAATATGCGAAAAGCGGGAGGGCACGTTGTCAAGGCTGTAAAAATACGATTGAAAATACAACATTGAGAATCGCCAAAGTGACGCAGGTAATTATTATTATTATTTTTTTTGTTTTTTTTTGTTTTAAGAATGTTGTGTGAAAGAGGATTGAATTATTTTGTGATTATTTATTTTGAATGTGTTTTGTTTTCCTTTCAGAGTCCTTTTCACGATGGTAAGCTTGTCAAGTGGTTCCACGACGAATATTTCTTCATCAAACAGCGACCCAAATCGACGGCGGACATAGCCAATTTCGATAGCATTCGCTGGGAGGATCAAAAGAAGATTCAGGACAAGATTGAAGGTACAGAGTAATCAACGTTTAACTATGAATAACAATAAAACAGAGGAACGTTTTTTTTTTATTAACCCTTGAATTGCAACACTGCGTCACTCGTGCCTTGGCCAAGTGGCACGTTCTTCATCTTTTTATTTGTTTATTTGATTCTATTCTTTTAACAAATGATCAAATCGGCAATACGGCGATTGATCCTTGTGCCAGGATAATTGAAGAGATTTCATGAATTTTGCGGAATTTTCTACAGCACTTTGCGGTATTTTTCAAAGCCTCAGAAACGAGTGACCAAGTGTTACCTTTTAAAGATGCCAAAAATAATGTTAGCATTCAAGGGTTAACCGCACTGGTTAAAATTTACCGCGGCAACTCTGAATTGCTATGAAAAAATTTCGCAATCGACAAAATGATTTTTTTTAAATATTTGAAACCTCTATTTGTAAGTACAAATTTTTATAGGAGTCTTAATGTAATTTGAAATATTACAGAAAAATTTAGGAAAAAATATAGAGAAAAAAAAATATATACTTTTTACTAAAATTGTCGAAACTTTTTTGATTTTCGAAGTCCTGCTTTCTTTGAGGTTAGCGTCACATATTTTAGATTGAGAAACCCCTGGGTTCAAATTTACCCAGTGGTAACTCAGAAGGGTTAAAAAGACAATAAATGCAAAGATAAATCTTAGCGATTTGACGGTTAGAATGTACTTTCTTTACAATAACGATTCGCTTACCATTATTTCTAACCTCTCACATATCGTATCACCGAATACACAATAAGCGACACTTCCGTGTATGACATTACAATTGGTTCTTGCAGCGGACACCGCCGACGGGCCAGTACCGACAAAGGGCAAGAAGCGCGGCGCCACTTCTGCGGCCTACAAAGATTACAAGGTCGATTATGCCAAATCCAATCGATCCACATGCGTGGGTTGCGAAGCGCCCATAATCAAGGGCGTCATCCGAATATCGAAGAAAGATTTCGAGTCGGAAAAGGGTGTGATGTTCAACGGCATAGACAGATGGCACCATCTGGAATGTTTCGCCAAACTCAGATCGGACGTCGGTTTCTACGACGTGGGCACCGCATTGCCAGGCGCCAAAGATCTGTCGGACGAAGATCAGAAACAATTGAAAAAGATTCTGCCGAAGATGAAGGC
Source organism: Diplazon laetatorius (assembly GCA_963662125.1). Taxonomy (NCBI): domain Eukaryota; kingdom Metazoa; phylum Arthropoda; class Insecta; order Hymenoptera; family Ichneumonidae; genus Diplazon; species Diplazon laetatorius. Next base: position 10,559,526 of record OY759152.1, read on the forward strand.
AGCGGATTTGCCACCGCCCACCAAGAAAATGAAGTCTGAACCGGAAGACGCCGAAGAGGAGAAACAGATGAGAGAACAGAACGAAGCTTTGTTCAAGACGCGCGACGGTCTGAACGAGATAACCAGACCGGGTGTGATATTGTTGCTGGAACACAACAAACAATACATTCCCGAGGGTCACAGTGAAAAACTCGATGTTCTCGCCGATGCGATGGTCTTCGGTGCCATGAAACCTTGCAAAAAATGTTCCGGAAAATTTACTTACGTATCGGGTAAGGGTTACAAATGTACCGGTGATTTAACAGAATGGACAAAATGCGAGGAAATCACGCAAAATCCTAAACGCGTGAAATTCTTGGTACCCAAAGATATGTTGGAAGAAGACACATTCTTGAAAACTTACAAATCCAAAGTACAACGAAGAATCGTGCGTGTGACAGCACCATCGACATCAAGCTCGGTGAAGAAAGAGGAAGTCGATGCGGGTCCAAAAATCAAAGACAAAATTTTACCCCTCAAAGGTATGAATTTCGTGATTTTCAGATGCAACAGAACGAAGGACGCGTTGACGCGTGAAATAATGACCTTGGGAGGAATGGTGACGTCGAAGATAAGCGATAACGTCGCGGCGATAATCGCCACACCGAAATACATGGAAACCGACAGGGCGAACATAAACGAAGCGAAAAACGCCGATATTCACATAATAACGGAAGATTTCGTGGACGAGGCGAAGGACTACAAGGATCCTCCGATATCGTTGATCGCGAAGAAAAGTATTTGCGATTGGGGAAGCGACGCTTCGGTCCGGGTGGCCAACGGTCTGGCCAAATCGGGTTCCCACGGAAAAAGCGTGTTCGAGAAGTCGTCGTCCGGCAAGGTCAAGCTGCAGGTCAAAGCCGGTTTGGCGTTGGATCCTGACAGCGGTCTGGCGGACATAGCTCACGTTCATAAGGACAAAGGCGGCAATTACACGGTCACTCTCGGTATCACTGACATTCAATCCAAACGAAACAGTTACTACAAACTGCAACTTCTCAAACACGACAGTCAGGAGAAATATTGGCTGTTTCGCAGTTGGGGAAGAATCGGCACGACAATTGGCGACACGAAACTCGAACAATTATCCCGCGACAAATGTCTGAAAAAGTTCAAGGAACTTTATCTCGACAAATCCGGCAATAATTGGGAAGATCGTCATCAATTCGTCAAACTACCGGGCAAGATGTATCCCATCGACATAGACGAGGGCGGCGAGGAATGCGCGAAATTGGACGTCGAATCGGACATCAAGAGCTCACTCAAAGAACCCGTACAAAATTTGATTAAATTGATATTCGACGTTGACATGATGAAAAAAGTCATGCTCGAGTTCGAACTGGACACGGATAAAATGCCACTCGGCAAATTGTCGCGCAAACAATTGCAAGACGCTTTTGCGGTGCTCACGGAATTGCAAGAAGTCACGAAAAACGGACAACCCGAACGCTTGAAACTCATCGATTTGTCAAACAGATTTTACACGCTGGTTCCCCACTCGTTCGGCATCGCCGATCCGCCGATTCTCGAATCCGAGGAAGACATCAAATCCAAATGCGACATGATCGATTCGTTGTTGGAAATGGAAATCGCTTACAACATGCTGAGCGCGAAAAAAGACGCGGAAAAGAATCCGCTCGACATGCATTACGAACAATTGAACACGGAAATCGACGTGCTGGAAAAGACGACCGAGGAGTACAAGGTCATCGAGGAATACGTCAAGAACACACACGCGGCGACTCACACGTCTTACGATCTCGAGATCGACGAAGTTTTCATCGTAAACAGAAACGGCGAGGACAAACGTTACAAACCTTTCAAAAAATTGTCAAACAGAAAACTTCTTTGGCACGGTTCGAGAACGACGAATTACGCGGGTATATTGTCACAGGGTTTGAGAATCGCACCGCCCGAAGCACCGTCGACCGGTTACATGTTCGGCAAGGGTATTTATTTCGCCGATATGGTGTCGAAATCGGCCAATTACTGTTGCACCAACAGCACGAATTCCACGGGTTTGTTGTTGCTCTGCGAAGTCGCGCTTGGCAACATGCACGAACGTTATCGCGCGGAGTTTATAAAAAAATTGCCCAAGGGCAAACATTCGACGTTGGGTCGCGGTCGGACCCATCCGGATCCCGAAAAGGTTCACAAAATGAAGGACGGTGTCGAGGTGCCGTACGGACCTGGCGTACCCGCCAATGTCGACGGTCCGGCTACTTTGTTGTACAACGAGTACATCGTTTACGACGTTGCTCAAGTCAAAACTAAATATCTCGTCAGAATGAAATTCAAATATAATTATTGAATTGTGTTTCATCGTTTGAGAGTCCAATATTTTCATTCACGTTTCGATTGATCTATTATTTTTTTATCTTCATAATTTTTTTTATCACTGCTCGTACACGTAATTTTTCCAGTGTTTTTGATATTTGGTATTGTTGTAATAATTTAATAGCGTTCGATAGATTCGAGCGCCCGTCTGTTTCTACCTCGTTACCAGCCTGATTTTTGTTCAAATATTTGTCGTGTGTTATCGACGTCATCAACGGACGTCACGCTGAAAAACTTTATTTTTCATGAATAAATAAATAAACATTTTCAATACATTTTTGTCGTTATCATATTTTTTTTTTTATTTCCCATCTTTCTTTTTTTCTATTTTTTTTTTACAAGTATGTTTGTTTAATTGCATTATCTTAATCATGCGATATTCGATATAGTTCGTGGAATTTTTAAGAATTTTGACATGAAAATTCACGAGTTACGAATATTATTTAATTCGTATACGTTTGGATTGATCTATCTTATTTTTTTTACGTTTAATACGTTTCGATTGATCTATTTTATTTTTTTTTCTTCATAAATTTTTCATTCCTGCTCGTACACGTAATTTTTCCAGTGGTTTTGATGTTTGGTATTGTAATAATTTAATAGCGTTCGATAGATTCGATCGCCCGTCTATTTCTACCTCGTTACCAGCCTAATTTGTTCAAATATTTGTCGTGTGTTATCGACGTCACCAACGGACGTCACGCTGAAAAACTTTATTTTTCATGAATAAATAAATAAACATTTTCAATACATTTTTGTCGTTATCATATTTTTTTTTATTTCCCATCTTTCTTTTTTTTTCAATTTTTTTTTACAGGTATAGTTGTTTAATTGCATTATCTTAATTATGCGATATTCGATATAGTTCGTGGAATTTTTAAGAATGTTGAGATGAAAATTCACGAGTTACGAATATTATTTAATTCGGTCTTCGTTAATTATCGTTCGATCAATATTCGAAATTGAAGTCAAAGTACGATTGGTCGAACGTATTGATGCGAACGTAACCGTCCTCACCGCCGCTGGAGAAGCTGCGACCGTTCGGATGGAAAGCCAAAGAATTTATGGGTCCGAAGTGACCTTTGAGACGAGCGAATTCTTCCTCGAATACCAAATGGAAAAATCTGGCGTCGAACTTGCCGTGACGAGCCGATGTCGTTGTCACGTCCATGGCGTCTTGTCCTCCACCGAGAACGACCTTGAAATTCAGATAATCATGAATTAACGAATAATTGGGACCATTTTTTAATCGTGACAACGTCGTGAAAACTCACGTGATCGGCCACTGGTGATATCGTTGCCGAATTAACCGGTCTCTCGGTTTTGTACGTCTTCAGAAGTACCAAAGATTCGCTGTCGAAGAGCTTCGCCGTATGATCCTTGGACGCGGTGACGAACATCGTGCCGTCCTTGCTGAACTGCATGTCGTTTATCTGCGACTTGTGGCCCTTCTGGTTGTCCAATTTCTTGCCGGTCTTCAAAATTTTCCGAAACAATGAGAATCAATTGAATTTCATCGTACAAAAATATTGCACAGTCGTCGAAGGGTAGGCTCGATGGATTCGCGTCGATCTTACCCTGACGTCCCAAATATTGATCTCTCCGTCCTCGTGTCCGGTGATGATGGTCTCGTCCAGAGCGCCCCACAATATGGCCGATATACGAGGTCCGTTTATGGGAATTCTGCGGATGGCATCTTCCTGTGACAATACCGCATCTACGTTCCTTGTATCTATGATGAACATTTCGCACTGATGACCCAGAGCTTTGTCGGTCGAGTAAACGGCCAAATTGGCGGAATAACTGAAACCGCAAGTTCTCACAGAGCTGTTGGTGGGAAGTTGACCGATTTCTTTGCCTGAAATTGGAATTTTTTTTTGTTTTCTTTTCGCATTAACGGGTTAACCGCCATGCCGATCGCAGGCGGACGGGGGCTCGACCTTTTATTAACGCTATGAGGACAAGCGACTTATGCTTGTAAACATTACAGCTCGAGCTTGTTTCGACACTCGAGGAGTGTCCAGTAGCACGAACGGAGGGCAAAGCAACATTGGCACGGCGGTTAACGCGTTAGGCAATATTGAGATAACGGTTGCCGAATGTAGGGTTATGTTACCGGTCTGACAATCCCAGACTTTCAGAGAATTGTCACCGCTGCCGGACAAGAAACGCGTTGTGTCCCAGTTGACGTCGATGCACCAGACGGAACCATTGTGACCGTTGAAGGTGCCCAGCCTCTCTCCGTTGAGAGAGTACCAGACATTCGGATTCTTGTCCTTACTCGCCGAAAATATGAGATCGCCCTCTCTGTTGTATTTTATCTTCGTGATGGCACGCTCATGCCCGTGCAACATTATCGGTTTCTGTAATAATCCGAGACAAAATTGAATAATACACATAAACAAATTTTAACGTCATCGAACATAATGAAATTTTGAGGTTAAACGCTGTCACATGTGGAATTAAATGTTCGCGAGTGGGTGGAAAAAAATTCGTAGCAACATTTTCATGTCTCGGTCACACGTAATTACGAGTCTTGACGCTTACCATCTTGTTCTTGTGGTATTTGTCGACTTTGATCGAAGGTATAACACGAGCGTGGATTTGGCAAACGGCGAAACTGCACCGAACAAACTCTGTCGAAGCGAAGAGAAACGTGAAACACGAACGAACCCAGAGATATCAGACCACGCAAGATGTTTTTTCGAGCACCTATCCCAGCTCGCTCTAGCGGACGACTCGTAAACCTACGCCATGATTTTTGTCCACCGTGAAAAAATTGTAATTATCGAGCCACTGATTCCCGCGATAATTAAAAATAGTACGTAATAATAATCAAAAAATTCGTATCTTATTACGTACATCCGGCAAATTACAAACTTCGCGGAATATTCCGATCGAAAATGCGGGTTCCGGATGATTTATTTTCGAAAACGAACGTAGTGACACCTGTTGTTTGGTTCCGATAACGAGGAAAGAACGAAAGACTATCGAACCGGAGTTTGCTGTTCTACAAACGCGAAAAAAATTGTTCCGATTCATTATCGTTGATCCCCCCGCCGTTCCAAAACGGGTGGCCCGATATTTCGCGTTAGTTCCGTTCCGAATTCCCGTGCGCGTTAGTGAGACAAAAGTTGAAAAAGAAACGAAACTGAAACGACATGTCGGCACTAGGAGCGATCGCCAACAGCAGCAGCAGCGGCAGCGGCAGCTGCTGCAGCAATAACGATGAGATCAAAGCGGAAGAGAGCTACTGCTTCAAAGGAAACGATTATCAGAATCATTTGTCGGGAATGGTTCGCCAGTTATTGGCCGAGGAATCCATGGTCGACGTCACTCTCGTTGCTGACGGTGAACGCATACAGGCCCATCGAATAGTACTTTGCTCGTGCAGCACCTTGTTTCAAGTAAACAACGCAACAATCGATGCGTTCGATTCATTCGAACGAATGAGTTTTTTTTTTTTTATATAAATGACGGGGGTTTATGATTGTAATGTTTTCTTTTCCTATGCTTCTCGCAGGAATTATTGAGTCAGGTGAAGGACGATCACGCGACAATAATATTGAGCGACATATCGGCTCAAGATGTGAGATCCATCGTTGATTTCAGTTATCACGGGGAAGTTAGAATTCCCGTGGAAAATATCAGCAATCTGTTGGAGGCCGCGCACTCGTTGAAAATTTGCGGTCTCATGGAGGTAAAAGCGCGGAAATTTTTTGATTGCGTTTGTCTTTATCAATTCGAAAAAATAACGGTTGGGTTATAATTTGGAGTTATAATCTTTTGTAATTATCGAAAATATAAGGCTTCATAATAATGTATAGTTCTGATATATATATATGGGGAGGGACGTTCGAAATCACCGGATCGAAACCCTTAAATCCCCCAACGTGGTCGATTATTTTTTTAAGTCTCTTTTGGATCGATAATTCGTTTATTGTTTATGAAAAGAAAATTGATATTTTTTATCAACAATAATCGAAATATCGATTGTTTACTCGATAGATTTTTTTTTTTTTTGATAGTTTTTATCAAACGTTGAAATTTCGGAAAAACTTGCATTTTTTCGAAATTGAAAGAAACAAATTCCGAACATTGATGCCCACTCCAATTTTATGAAAAAAGTTTCTCAGTTTCGATGAAGTATCTGACATGCATAAACAATATATGTATATATTTCCAAACTTCAAAAAAATTACGGTTGAATAATAATTTATATTTACGATATATTATTTTTCTTTATTATAATTCGAAAATCAACGGTTTCGCAATATCTCATATGTATACCTTCTTTTTCTTTATTTTTTCTTACGATAGTTCCTAAAATTCTTTTTTTTTCGAAATTCAAAAAACGACCGTTACGTAACAATTTATTCTTGCGATGGGACATTTATTAATTATCGTTCAAGATGGAAAAAAAACGAGGGTTACAAGATACAAAATAATTCATACTTACCATGTTTCATCGATTCTTTTCGTTTTCTATAATACGACAAATTTGCAAACGGCACGATAAATGTCACCATGTGTTTGAAGATCGATGGTCTCGATGAGAACGATGGTATAATAAGCACGAAAGATCCGACCGACGATAACGCGGAATCATCGACGGAATTGAACGAACCGGACGATATCACCGCGGATAAATCTCCGTTGGGAAACACATGCGGGAAAACCGTCGAAACAAATGACAACGACGATTCGACAAACGCTCGAACGAAACACAAACGACGAAGAGACGGCACGATCAAACGCGAGTACAACGACGAAATGTTGTCGTCGGCTATAAACGATTTGAAATCCGGACAGACGCTTATCGAGGCGGCAAAAAAAAACAATATTCCACGTTCGACGTTGTACATGAGAGCCAAAGCTCTGGGAATACAATCGAACGCTTCGAGAAACGAATATCCGGTCGAATGCATGCGAGCGGCCATGGAAGCGGTTATCGGGGGTTTGAGTCTGCAACAGGCTTCCAAAAAATTTTACATACCGAAAACCGTGCTCTGGCGAAGAATACAGAAAGAGGGGTATCAGGTCACTCGATCGGAGCACAAGAGATCGTACGGATCGGAAAAGCGCGAGGCCGCTGTGAAAGCGTTGCAAAGAGGCGAGAATCTCACGAAGGTTGCCATGGAATTTCAAGTAATTGATTTTTGAAAAATGTATATATTTAAAAAAAAAATGATCGAACAGAAAAAAGAATTTTTTTCGTATCAAAATATTATTTTGTAAATCGTTTGTTCGAATTTTTATCATGCAGAATTTTCATTTCCTAAGCATGATTTTTTTTTCTAACGACAATATTTCCTGTTAAAACTTTAATTCGAATCGCTTGTTGGAATTTTTATTATACGGAATCTTCATTTTCAAAAGTTTTAAACATTTTGATTTAAAACAATTTGTTATTCTTTCAAAAATGTTACTTTGAGTCGTTCATTAAAATTGTTCATCATAAGGAATATTTATTTACAAAGACGTTTCATGAAAAATGTTGTTTCCAACACGAAAAAATGATTATTCAGATACCGAAGACGACGTTGTTTCGTTACAAAGCGCGATTGGTTGACGAGGGCAAATTGCCAGAGTCGCAGTGGAAGAAGCGACAAGCCGGGGACGAGATAATCAGGCGTTTGCGACTGGACGAGGCTGTGGCGGCTTGCAGAGGTGGAAAAATGTCCCAAGCCGTGGCCTCGATGACCTACAGAGTTCCGAAGACCACCATTTGGCGAAGGCTCCAGCAGGACGGTAAGACTTCCGGCGAGCGAGCCACAGCCTCGAAAAGTTCCGAACGAACGTTCAAACTCGACGATGATGTCGAGGGTTCGAAGAACGTTCAACACGATTCGGAATTTACGCTCTGCGAGGTGAGACCGATTTTATTGAACATAACAACACAGATTGAACAAGCTGCAAGTTGAAACTTACAACATTTTCTTTCTTGGAATGGCAGACAGTGCACGAAGTGGTCCCTCCACGACAAAGCCAAGAATCAATAAAAATTCTTTCTAAAAAGGAAGCAAACTGCAAGTGTCAACTTGCAATTTTGCTTCCTCATAAAGGAAGCTATGTGACGGTCCAAAATTTCTTTTTCGAGATCTTAATGTCAACAGGTTAAAAATGTCCTAAAACATTCAGAAATGGCATTTGTAGAACATGTCTGGATGTATGTGTGTGTGGATCGACCCTCCAAAATTCAAACGTCTATAACTCGAGAACGGCTCAAGCTACAGCGCTCAGATTTTGCACACATCTGATGCCATACAATTTCTATGTCATCTGTAATTTTTGCAATGCTCGGCACGTCCGTTCGCATTTTACAGCGTTTTGAATTTTTCAAAAAATGTCTGTTACCACTGTAGCGTCCGCAATTTTTGAGATATTCGTCTAAATAGTTTTTTAAATATAGAGTTATACCCAAGGATGTTTGGTATTGCATTTGAGCCGAATCCATCGAGAAATTCGGATTTTATGATATTTTGAAGATTTTCAAAAAATGACCTTTGTCGCTATATTTGCTGTTAACTTTAACCAATCGAACCCCAATTCTCTACAAGCATTTCTTATTCTTCAATTATCACGTGGTCGACTCATAATTTTGCAAAAAACGATTCAACAGGTGTCCCCGGAAATTCCTGTTACGTACATCGACGAAACCAGTTTGCCAGAGGATTCTGTAATAATTTTAACCACCGAAGACGTTGAGGGTCTCAACATCGAAGCGGGAAAACAAATAATCGTGAATCAAGTGAGTTTGGAGGCTATTTGACGATCAACGAGTTGACGATGAAGTCGATCGGTCGTGAACTCAATGAATTAATGCAATTCCCCAGGATTCCGGACAGGAATATGTGCCTTGTGCATTGAGCATGGAAGAAAACGATGCGAGTACCGATTATCAAGCGGCTGAGAGCTAACGAACGTAGCCAACGTTGGACCTCGCGTCGGTCCCATATTTTTTTCGTCCGATTTTGGTTAATCGTCATTCACCGAAATAAAACTCTCGCAACGTTGATTGAAAAATAAAATTGACAAACAATTCAATAGAAAATACCTGGAATTATATTTTGATCCTTAAACCATAATTACATTCGCGTGGAATGAGAAGACCGGTAGAATGTGATCGGCGAGTATGTGCGTTCACTCCCACTCCGCTGTTTCTTTATTAAGTTTTTTCCCCCCCTTTTTTTTTTTTCGAATTTTCGGTGATGGGTTACATCATCGCACATAAGTGGCGAAAGCGCCGAACAAATCCCAGAGACAATTGATGAGTTGTGTGAATTTATCATTTTTTTTTGTTTGTTTTGTTTTTGTTCGTTCAAGGACGTCACAGTTAAAAACAAGAAAATGGAGACATCGAAAGTGTGCATGTTAGTATGATTTTACTGTACTGTGTACCGGTTTTATCATCGGTCGGTTTGTGAGTTAAGTCGTTTTTCGTTTGCGCTTAAGACAACTGACCGCAGTCGGCGACGACGATTTTTTGAGTGGTCTTGCCGTTCTGGGTGCCGCAGGCTTCGAGCTTCTTCACGACCTCCATGCCCTCGACCACCGAACCGAATACCACGTGTTTGTTGTCCAGCCAGGTGGTTTTGACGGTGGTGATGAAGAATTGCGAACCGTTGGAATTGGGACCGGCGTTGGCCATGGACATGACTCCCGGACCGGTGTGCTTCAGTTCGAAATTTTCGTCCTCGAATTTGTTACCGTAGATGGATTTGCCGCCCGTGCCGTTGTTGTTTGTGAAGTCGCCGCCTTGGCACATGAAGTTTGGAATGATGCGGTGGAAGGAGCTGTTCTTGTAGCCGAAGCCTCGTTCGCCGGTGCAAAGGGCACGGAAGTTCTCCGCCGTCTTGGGAACTACGTCGGAACGCAGCTCGATGACGATGCGTCCGACCGGCTGGCCGTTGGCGGTCATGTCGAAAAATACCCTTGGCAGACCCATGATTGTAGTGTGCGGCGATTGGTTTGCTGCGAACAAAAATGCATATCGGTCAGTCGGATGTTTCGGGTTTTTTTTGCCGAACTACGACAACGTCTGGAACAATTCTTTTGCAATAATTGTGACCTTTGAATAATCAAATTGGTGTTCACGACAGATAGTTCGAACTAATAACGATAAAACAAACAAATATCCAATTCTACAACGATATCCCTCTCGTGGGCCATTTGAGGTTATGTTCATCAAATCCTGAACAGTCGAATTCGAATTTAGAAAATTCTTACAAATGCCTTAGGAAAATGCCTGACCACTGATATTTCGCGCGAAAAAAACTATATTTTCATCGATAGACGTTACCAAACCAGCAAAAAAAACGGAAAATTGCGAATCCACCAATAACTGATAAAAAAAAATTATAAATCGTCAAGTCATCACAATTAAGTTGATTCTGGAAAAAAAAACCGAAGTAGACAAAAAAAATGTTGACCGGAGACTTTTTTTACAGCGTTTCCATGCGCTCAACACAAACGCGCACAGTACAATCGTGACACTGAATTTTTTTTTTTTTTTATGAAAGCACGATCGATAAGATGGCGGAATTTCGTGCTATGAACTGCAAAACCATAAATATCCCATTGTTTCACGAATGTGAAATGCGTGTGTGATAAATTTTGAACGCTAATTCGTAAACGATGAACACGCCGCTGTTCTGGCAAGGTGTGACCACAATGGTGGCCCCGGCGAAGCGGGAGAAGACCCCCAAAGACCGCGCGGCCATCCGTCTCCGTTCCGCCATTGCGGTATATATCTTCGAAATTCGCACGTTCGGCAATAATCTCGCGATCGAGTTTTCATGGGCAATTGATCACGATCGTCGTTGATAACTCGTGGAATTATTATCGTCTTGACGGATCGACGTGACAACACCGAACAAAGTAATCGTAATTCAAATCGATCTTATCTCTTCCACTTACCTCAAGCTAAATTCAAGTGTGGCCTCACCGGTGGCTAAATACAAAGTGATAGAAGTCGAACTTCCTTTCGGATGTGATCGAAATATATTGTTGCCTCGTTAAATCATCGAACGATTGGATACGAGGTTGGCCGCTCGAGCCCGTGCAATCGCGAGTTCCGGTAGCGAGAATCGAGTTTACCGTCCGGACGTAGGATGGCGCTAGTGTTACTTTTTCGAGGATCGTTGATTGGCTGAATTTTACGGGATGGTCCGCGGCGGGATGATTCAAACGGGATAGTGGAAATCCAATAGATTCCACACCCCACAGAAACGTTGTGATGACGTCGCATGGCCCCGCCTACTCCCGAACGAGCCCGAAGCCGCGTTTGATCAGTGGGTCTCAAACTTCGTTTTCCCATCAAGTAAATCAATAGCGCGTAGTTAGCACGGTTTTTAAAGCAACGCGCACGGACATAATCATTGATATTTAATAATTATGAACATTTAACTGATCCCCACTCAAGTACGTATTTAATATTCCATTCGATTGCGAGTCACAAAAGAATCAAACGTTCCTTGATAAAGAGATCCATAACGTTACATAAGGATTGTACGCTTATAGTAAGTAATATGCTTTATTGCAATGGTTTTCGACGTAAAAAAATTAGAACGCTGTTATTACATACACGTAAAAAAAATGTTAGTCAGTTCTTATTTACAAATATTCACTATATTCGGAAAATTTTCTTTTTTGACATAAACAAACTATGAAAATCTAATATAAACGATCGCGCATAATGTTTTTGTTGAACGTTCAATAGATATTCAATTTCAATGATTATGTCCGGGCGCGCTGCTTTGAAAACCGCGCCAACTACGCGCTCTGGATTTACTTGACGGTGAAACGAAGATTGAGACCCACTGATCCAACGCGTCTTCGGTGGCCGTCGGGCTCGCTCGGGAGTAGGCGGGGCTTTGTTACGTCCCAACTGGTCCCAACCAATCTCTGTTACAATAAAGAAATGGATGAGAGTGGCACAGGTTCCATGTAGGAACCAGCCAATCAAGGCTTAAAAAAAAAAAAAGTGCAGAAATAAACGTGGCAACGTCGGCAATGCCAGCAAGGGGATTACCCCGTACAATTCATACATACTTCCGGTTCAAATTAACACAAAAATTACAAAACATCGCACGTATAAAAAAATTTTTACGTCGTTTAATCGATAGAAAAATTTTGATAATAATGATAATTGATTCCACGTAAAAAATGATGGCAACATAAATGCAAAACAGTCGATTGGATCAGGTTGTCCAAGCGTGTTTACCATATCACGTGACTACGACAATAAGACGATCTTTGTTCGTAATACGATGATTCTCGTCACTGTTTTGACTGGTTTGGACCTGGCAGTGTTGCGCGGGTAACTCAAGCGAATAAAGAGATCTCAGCGCGGGAAGAAAGCCAGAAGATAACCGCCATAATGCTGCGTAACGCAATAGCTACGAGAAGATATTGTGGCGTCGTGACCGAAAGAAGTTACAATATCGAAGAAGACGATGGAGAAACCCAACGTCACCGAAAAACAACCGACAGTCGTGAGATAATTATTAGGATCGTTGAAAAAAAACACTTGCCGAACAATTTTGCGAGAGTATTAACCTCTTTCATGGAATAATTTTGCAGGGTGCACAGGAAGATATACCGGAAGTCAATGGTTCCGTTAATATCGAGTTTCCCACGATCATTTACTCCGACGATTTTGCGAAAATTTGGTACAAACACAACGCTAAGTTGGGATCTCGTAGAAACCGACTGGTGTATTTTATCGACAACCCCATGGCTTTCGAATCCGTGGAGAAGTAAGACAATTTTTTTTTTTTTCATAGATAAAGCTTGTGCGGCAGAGGAATATTTTTTTTTCGAGATCTACATGTTACCAAGTTTGGAATGTGCGAAACTTTGAGAAAACTGGAAAATGTCTGGAAAATAATTTTAGATGTGTGTGTGTGCGCGTGCTCAATGCTCTCTCAAAATTTAAACTCGAATTTTGGGAGGCTGCAGCACATGCACACAACTTGAGATTGGTCTTAGCTATAGAATCTAAATTTTGCAGACATCTGCAGCTTTGTAATCTATGCATTGACTATAATCATCGTCATGATTCAAGCTGCGGTTTGGTTTTATGTTGTTTTCCAATTCCCAAAAAAAAAAGAATATTGTTACTCTAGCGATGAAAAATGTTGGGATATTCGTCTGAATAGTTTTTTACAAATGGATTTGTACCTACGGTTGTTTGAGATTCCATCTTAGCCAAATCCATAGAAAAGTTTAAATTCCATGATATTGAAAAATTTTCTGAAAAATCAAATTCATCAATATGACTCTCGTCAACTTTGACCGATTGAGCTCCAACTTTCCAACAGTAAAGAAAATCATTGAGCAGTGATATGCATCAAATTTGGCAGACTTCGGCTGAATGGTTCGAATTGGACATCAATGAAAGTTTTTTCAATTTTGAGCCACTGCCGATTCAAAAATATTTTACTTGCCACACTCAATCTCATAGATTCACATAAATGACCCGTCAGGGTTGTTTCGCATTTAATATTGAATTTGGGGAGAAATTGAAAATTAATACACTCATCGATGATCATTTCAACATCTAAACGAGCTAGAAGTTGATATTTCCTTCTTCTTAGAAATTAATATTGGCTTGTCTGAATCGTAGGAAGCGAAGAAGGATTTCTCTGCGAGTGAGCCAAAGAATTTAAAACAAAAATGCTTCCCCATAGTAGAATCTTCGTTTGCCACCTACGATTCAGAGTAACCAAATTGCAGTTTCGACTTTTTTTTCTTCTCCCACCTTCCTCCCTCGAATTTTCGTTAATTCTTCATGAATTTTGTTCGACTTCGATACAGCAATTTCATGGTAAAGTTGCTCGTGAAAATACTCGAGACAAAGGCGGAATTCCATGAGCTTCACAAGCTAGGCGTTCGTTGGAACATCTACCGCAATTTTGGCCGACTGATGTTGGAGATAATCGGATCCAACAAGAACTCACTGGTGAGTGTTTGAGTAGCCACAAAAAATAATAATGTATTATCAATATATGTATTATAAATATAATATATATAAATATATAAATATGTATAACGGTAAAAAAAAAAAAAATTGTAAAATTGAATTCCTCATTGTTACAATTAACAGACTCTGGCGAATATAATCATCATTTACGCTGGGATTATCGCGAATAACATGACGGAAGATGAATTTAAGACTTGCATGAAAAAACGACGAAAATCATTCCTCGGCAAATCTGATTCTCGACTTCTTGCCCTGTGAGTATTAGGATTCGTAATTCACGTCGTTGGGTCTGTAAAACAAAATACAACTATGTCGTCGCATTCTGACTAAACCATTATTTTTGCAAATCAGAGGTTACATCACCTTGGCGCTCGGAAAAATGGGTATAAAAAAAAAAAAAATTTTTTTATGGCAATTATTAAATATAGAAATTCATTTTTATTTTATACAAATCCAATATATTTTTATAAAAAATAGAAAAAATAGGAATGAAAAAATTAAAAAATGGCGGCGATTTAAGCCATCAAATAAGACATCTTTCTGAAATGTTCATTGATTGTGGAATTTTTTTATTTTTTAGACGTCTAAAAAATAAGAAAAGAAATGGAATTTCCAATCGGAAACTTGATAGCTGCATTGTAGCATAGGAAAACATTTAAAAAAAAATTTTTTTATAGAAACGACAGCTATTAGGAAAAAAAACCTAATTTTTATCAAAATGTATAAACAATGAACGCGGCTCCCAATACAAAAAAAAATAATAATAAAAATATGCCATGCCACATTGTAGTTAATGTTATAAAGAATACGTGATATCAATTTCGTCAAAGTCAATTGAGAACATTTTAAGATATCTTTGGCCGCCAGTTTGAAAAAATTATTTTTGAATACTTACAATTGAGATAACTCCGAAAATAATTAAGCGCTTATAATTTCGCCATTTTTACCATTGAAAGCATGAACAAAAAAATCGGGATTCACATTAATCACGACCGCTTGATGTGAATGTCAGGGATATGATGGCTTCGTTAACGAAATCGTTGCATTGGACGCGTGGCGAGCAGTCGATTGCTTCGAAGACGGTGGATTACAACAAGTTTCGAAACTTTGCAAATTGTTTTGTGGAAGGGTCGCGCCTCGAGTGTTTCGCTTTTGGGAATTTCACGAAATTGGAAGTGATTGAAAACGTGCGTGAGTGCGTGGCAAAGTTGCGATGCCGACACGTATCGACGAAAACGTTATCGCCCATATTAATTCGCGAGATACCACATGGCGAAACGGTTGTCTTCAGATTCGATACCACAATGATCACCTCGTCGGTCGTCAATTACTATCAGTGCATCGATCACACGTTCAAACAGTCCGCAGTGATTCAACTGTTTAACGTACGTATTGAGATAATTGAATTCTCGTTTGGATATTGATGCAAAATTTTTTTTTTCAACCCTATCCCTCAAGGGCTTGCTTTGCACGTCATTCCTAAAAAAGGGGGGTCAGATCGACCCTCCTCTCTCAAAATTTGTATGGTAAATATGGTAAATACACATATAAAAAATCTTAAAAAAATCCATTCCATTATGCTCGAAACTTGATGATGAAATTATAAAATTTGACATTCAGTAATTGGTATCAGCAATGATTAAAATGACTCGTGAGAAAATCCTTTGAAAACAAATAAATCAATAAATCAATAAATCAATAAATCAATAAATCAATAAATCAATAAATCAATAAATCAATAAATCAATAAATCAATAAATCAATAAATCAATAAATCAATAAATCAATAAATCAATAAATCAATAAATCAATAAATCAATAAATCAATAAATCAATAAATCAATTCGCGAGGAAACAAAAAAAATGTTTAACACAATTGTTTCGGGGAAACAAAATCAAGAAATCTTTGGAGGAACAACATAAAATATAATTGTTTTTAACTGATTAACGGTTGAAATTCCGGCCGCGGTCGAACTGATCCCCATCTCAGGAATCGGGTTACAATTTATTGCGAGGATGCATGTGGCAAGACTTTTGTATGTTTCATCAGCAAAACCCAGTAAGCGTGCCGATTCAATTACGATGGGAGGGGGGGGGGGATTGACTTGAGGGGGCACACTCGAGTGAACGGCGGAGACGATAAGTGTATCTTGGAAATTATCATCTCAAAAACTATTTGTTCGATTTCCGCCAAGTTGGTTTTATTCGAAAGTATCTATATATTGCAACGTTATTTCGAATACATATAAATCAATGATTTTCGCGTTTCTTTTTGATTTACAGGCGTTCTCGAAAGAGCCTATGTTCGAGCATCTGATGAAAAATCTGAAACCAAAAGGATCTGCACGATTGGCGACAAACATCCTCGACAATTACGGTTATATAATGCTGTTGGAATGCCTTGCAGAACCGACGAGTGCGGAAAACGTGTCGGTCTTGAAGCTCGATCGTGAAATCGAACGATTCCGAAAAAGTTTTCACGACTTGTTCGTATCTTTCACACCGGAACAATGGAACGAGATGAGAAAAAAGGCTGTAAAGTATTTCGCACAATCGGATGAAAGTGCGTTTGACGAATGGACCAGAAGTGTAAATGAGATATCGACGCGACAGTTGATCTTCGATCGACGTCAACGCTATATGAACATCTTTGAAACAATGACGATTGACGATTTGCGGAAAAGAATGATTGACGTTACGTCGTCCGGTGCAGGAGTGTGCAAGATGAGCGTTCAAGTAGTCGGAGATTCTGGAACGTGGTTGTACTCGGAGGGGACATTTGTAACATCGCCATTCGCGAAAAATCGTCCGCGTGAGTCATTTGCACGATACAATTGAGGCTGCGATTCGAATTCTTAAGGGTGCTGAGTCACCGGAAAAAAATTGGAAAATAATTTTCTTGTTTTTTGTGACAAGATCAATTTGAATTAAAAATCGACTTTACCCTTGCTCGGCTATCATTTAACATTTTTTTTTTCATAGCTCGACTATCATTTAAATTATTTTTTTTTCATAGCCATATAAAGCATCTGAACGCTGTAAGATTTGTCACATAACATTTCACTTGGAATTTACAGATACTCGAATATTCTTATCGCCTTAACGTTTGTGATACTTTTTTTTTCAGCTACTAAACAACCAGCATTTACGGATATCGAGTTTTACAAACGAAACCTCGACCCCTTGCCATTTATGGACTCAAGTACAGTGGACGATATTGCCGAAACAGTTGGCAAGGACTGCACAGGCCGTTGATTACCGTTCATCTGGCAAATATATATATGTATGTATATACATATATTACATGTTCGATAGATCATATATTTTTGTTTGATGGTCGTTGACTGTTTTCTTCATTTTTATTTTCAACATTTTATTACAACGATATCGAGGAAAACCGAGATTTCGTTTTTTTTTTCGTCTCTTTTTTTTATTTCCACGGATATTTCTGTTCGAAAAAATTTGGCCATTATTGCATACATTGTTGAAAAAACCCAAAGCTTTTCGCAGTTTTCAAGCTATCGTCGTTTCCGTAAGCGTAATCGACGATAATGCAATGACAAGTTGGATACGTAGTGATAAATTTTGCAAGTTACCTTCGTACAATATTCTAACATTAGTTCGTCATAAATGTTTTTATGTCGTAAATGTAATATATCAATAGTTGTAGAAGAAAGATCTTCTAGTTTGTACGACAACAATTTATTGCATTAAGTCGTCGCATTTTCTGTGATTCTGTCTCGATTTTGACCGGCAACGTAGATCGTGCCGCATACAAGTTGAATAAATCCTCAACTTTGTAAACATTCGATTGTTTTTAATTCAACCGACTGATCCACACGCGTCGAATGAGTCCCTAATTTGTGCAGCTTTCGGTGATTTACCTGAATGACCCGAAGAGCATTCCTCCATCTTTTGTGAGGGTAGCGCATTGATCAACCGAAGTGAAGCTTACCAATGTATTCGCATCTCTTCGATGAATTTCGGCTACCGCAGCTCTGACTTAAAAGTGTTGAAAGTCGCCGAGACGCGCCACTAGCAGTACTTAGGGTCGACTTACCGACAGTTATTTGCATGAACTTGCATGGAAAAAATATAAATATTAATGTTTTTTCAAAATTTGGTTTTGTAAAAAAACATTAAAAAAGTTATGCAAGTAAAACCCGATCGATTAATCGATATTAAAGGGTTTTTTTGCTGATTTCTTATTCGTTTTTTGAGATTTCTAGAGTTCCGTACCTTCGAAGGAAAAAAAAATTGAACTCGTGTGATTACTGGCGCGTCTATCTGTCCGTCTGTCACACCCGATTTTCTCAGAAACCATGTAACGCAAACACTTGGAATTTGACATAGCAATACATCTCATTAACCCACATTTTCACTGGTTAACACTTGAAATTAATCCTTAATGAATTGATGGAGCGAAGTATGATCGATACACATTTTTTTCTGAAAGAAATTAAGGAAAACGAATATGTGCTGTCCAATAAAATCGGTAATGTCCTACATTATCTATCGAACCCGAACCGAGAGTTAAACACAGGGGTGTTAAGAATGTTAGTATAAAAATTCGGTCTCAATCGCCGAAGCTTAAAAAATAAATAATAATAATAATAAAAAGGTAAATTATTGTATTGATTTAAATTTATACATTTTTTATGTTATTGATTTCAAATTATCAACCCCTGTGGACTGGAGTTCAAGGGGTTGATATTTGGAGAACTTTGACAATCATCACGATAATTGGAACAAAAAAAATTGAACCAGATGTGGAATTTGGTAATAATAACGTAATTGCGACGTTGCCCGATGTTTATTCAACTGATCGAGTTGTATACCCTTTCCGTGCGTACCACGTCATCTTGACGTTCGGCCTAGGATATGAAATAAGAGCGTCAATAGAATTAGGATAGAAAAAAATTAATTTTGTGTTCAAATTAAAAAAAAAAATTTCAAAACCGCGAATACTCAAGCCGAACATAAATCGTGGACCGAAAATTCCGAGTCGCATCGCAATGCTAGCCGCGGCAGTGTGTCAAATCGATAGGATTTCGTTTGTTGGGATAGGACGGAATTGGCACGAGAGCGTGACAACGGGTTCAGCAGGACTCTCGCGCAGCTCGTGGCGCTTGCCACACGGAGAGACAGGGGATGACGAAGGCGGCGACGGTGAAACTCGATGGAGAGACACAGAACGAGATACAGAGAGGAGAGGGAGGGGGTCGTCCAAAGGTGGGTGGTTCATTGGCGCAGGGAAGAAGCGAAGGGAACGACGTTCTGCCGCATAACCGGATACCGGAGCTTGCGACAGAAGCGGCCGCGATTTCGGACGGTGCGCCACGCGAAGTTGTTTTCCGGTCTCGTGTCTTGCGTAACACATAAGATTCCTACCATCTTCTTCGTTTCAATCGCTCAGTATTCACATTGAGCCTCGATTTTTTTTATCAAACTGCGCAGAAAGTTCCGGCGAGTAACGAATAAGAAAATTCAACGGCGTTATAGTCAAAACGGGACATTGAGGTGACGAGAGATAAATCAAAGTGCTGCATACCGATCGCCAATTCGTGTGGGATACCAAAAAATTCGGGGGGAGGGTTTTATTCGTCAATAGCGGTGATACGTGGTACGAGTGAATTTTTGGAGATGACTGTCGCCAAATTCTGCAATTTTACTTCGTTAGTCGCCATTATCGTGATTTTGGGTGTTTTCGTCGAACGCGGTAAGTTTCGTCGATGAACGTAATCAAAATTGCGAAACTTTCGAAATAACAAAAAGAAAAAAAACAAAATGTTCGAAGCCTTTGAGATTTCGATTGTCATGGTTCGTTTAGGCGCCACCGTTCCGAGCTGGGCGCTGCGTGACCTCCGAGCGGGCTGCTTGGAGGTTACGCAGATCGGGTGATTGATTGCGTAATATTTTGTAATATCTAACGTAATTTCGTCGTTGTCTTGACAACTTTGTGAATGTGAAAACCGAACACTCGCATATCTTTTCGGGAATATTTAAAAATTTGTAACGGATATGGCTTCATAGAATCTGGTTTCATATTAAACCGTAGACCGATCCGCCATGTTAATACATAGCTCCGAATCTACGTCACTCGTAGTAAGTTCAATCAAATTGGCTGATCTCGCAATTATTATGGAAGACGTCAAAAAATCGATCCATCAATTATTGCGAACGAAGCGTCGAATAAGTCGTTCCACGTGATCTATCAGAAAAGTCATTAGGAATGCACGAAATGCGTGGACGAAGAAATGACGCGCGATGGCGTATGTACGTAACGGACATTTAATTATGGAATCAGATGGGTGGCAACGACACGAGAAGTGCTACAAGTGCGCTGGCTACGTTATACGACTTCCCTGGCAAACACGCAATTGTATGTTGCCATTCGTGGTCGTTCTTCGACGTTGAATCTCGATACTCGGAGTTCTTCGAACTCCTCCCCCCACTCGGCCCTAATAGCACATGCGTGAAAACGCTTGTGTCGTTCGAAACGCGTAGTCACGTGTGAGTCAACATGAGCCAGCTCCACTAGATTTGACAATTACACCCGAATGTCGAAGATCCTAGATTCCTGAGAAAATGAGACGCTGGCCAACTTGAGGAAAGGACAGATCGATATGCGGTCAAGGCTGCATGAATAAATTTATCTTATTCGAGGAAATTGGCTCCGCTAGTTTCGGAGCCCGTGTTTGGCCTGCACCATTTATCTACCCTAAACCCAAGCCAGTCAATTTTTTAATTATCTATTTCTTCGTTGATGTTAGTTTAACAAACCGTCGCGGACAGACGAAAATTCTCAACCCTCGCTCCTTATACTACATTTTAGTAGGTACCGTCCTCACACTGTGCCCTAAAAGTCTTGTTGATGTTTGCGTCATGAAACCATTGAAAAAAATCCTACGATTATTTGAGAAGTTTATTGCATATTTATTTATCGATAACTATTTGAATTGCACAAAATATTT
Organism: Diplazon laetatorius; assembly: GCA_963662125.1. NCBI lineage: Eukaryota > Metazoa > Arthropoda > Insecta > Hymenoptera > Ichneumonidae > Diplazon > Diplazon laetatorius. The sequence continues at coordinate 10,580,862 of OY759152.1, forward strand.
CACGAAAAAATTTCGTTCGTTCCCCAACAGACCCCATGTGACGAACGAGGGTTAATCATGAAAAACGACTAGTTAGCCGAAGTGTCGACAGATGGCGAACCGCCCAGCCGTTTCTCGCTAGCGAGGCACTCGGCCCGACTGTATATATAGTAACTCGAGGTATCAATCAAAAGTGCGTTGCCCACATCGGAACACACAGTTTCGTAAGCTAAGTAGTTCCACTCTTAGAGAGAACTGTCGGAAACGACCATCAGCAATGTATTATCTTCTACGTATCTCAACTTAGCACTGGAGACTTTGCTTTTTCTTTTCTGCATCTAAAAAGGTTTCGATCGTCGTAGCAACTGATCATGCTTCAGTCTACTCTGGTGGTCAGCGGTTGTGGTCAGCTTACCGCGAACCACTGATCATCATCTGTTTCCATGTAGTTATCATAACTTTATTTTTCACGCCCGTCGCAAAACTATTGTCTTCTGCCCTATTTAAACATGAAAGAATATACTTTACCATATATTCCGTGTCTTTTGTCGGGTATCGAATTCCATTGACACATTAAAAAGGTTATTGAATCGCATAACGTTGAAAATAAATAAATAAAGCATTGAAGATTGTTTCTCAGACAGTCATTGTTTTTCAGACAGTCATTGTTCCTCAAAATATCATTGAGCGCAGCTGTGTCGATATATCCGTGTTCCAATTGGAAAGCCAGTTTCGTGTTCCATGAAATTAGTCGATGGACTAATAAGTCGCTGTCCGAGAAACATCATTGTTTCCTTTTCGCCCTTTTCGTATCGCTTCACCGGAAGCCCCGTATCTGCCGACAACAAGCCCGTGGATAGGAACGTCTTTGGCTTCTCCGATACACCGGCGTGTTCTCGTGTCGGCGAATCCGCGTCGCGGTCGATCGTCTGGCCGAGGAAGATTGACCGGGTTTAATTGTAAGACTTCTGCGAGGAAAAAAATGCTTCTCGCCCCCTCCCCCCGCCTTCCTCCCAGCCACTTAGTAAAATAAGTGCAATGACATTCCGTCACGATATAGTTATCGACATATAGTCATGACCTGCTGATGCCGTAGGAAAATAGTATACATTATGACACTAGTACGAACATTTTTTTTCTGACGAGTTTGAGTTTGCAGAACGAGCCAAAGGCGAGTGTTGTAATCACACGAGTCCGGAAAACGTTTTTCGTACAAGTGTCGTACGAATTTTTATGTCACAAGGTCCGTAAAACCGCACTTTTACGCACAGCGTGTCATAAAGTGTATTGGCGAAAGAGCGAGACAAGATGTGGTTTGGTACAGGACCTATCTCTTTTGAGTTAAAGCTGATTGGACGAAATCATTCCTGGGAAAGGTTTCGACCAATCGGCTTCAACTGGAAAAAATGGGTTGTGAACCAAACCATGTTTAGCTCTTTTGCAATTACACTTTTTTCAACGGCATCAGCAGGTCATGGTTATATGTCGATGGATATATGATTGACGGCGAAATGGAACGAGAATGAGGATGTGGGGGCGACAGGGAGATGACTTTTAGCGAGCATCCGATCTATACCTTCAGCTTTAAAGCCTCAACTTTAAGGCTCAAGGTCGTCACAGGCCCGATTCGATGGTACGGATTTTTTTATTTTTCCAAATTGATCTTTGTGATCTTCGTTGTGAACCGGAAATCATGGTTTGCATTGTCGTCGGTGATTGAGGATTCTTTTTCTTTATTCGTTTTTTCGATGGATGTTTGATGGAGTCATATTAAGGTTAAGGGTCGAATGTTTTGAATTCTCAATTCAATTGTACGAATTTTGAACGGGATAACGGGAATCGTACGGTTTTCAATTTGAAATTTAAATAAGGACGTTTGGATAGGATTGGGCCTTGAATGGTTTAGTTGGTATGTCCTTATGCAATGAGATCAGCTGGTACCGCGGCCGGAACGAGTGGAGGCACAAGGAAAGAGGTCATTGGGCAAGGATCGATCGACCTCGAGGGCTGCACTTTTGACGGTTTCGGGTGGTATTCCGGCTTGCGCAGAGACTCGACGACTTGCGTCACACAATTGGCTGATCGATGGGCTAACAATTTTGTTATATATTTTCGGCTCGTGACCCGAACGACGATCAAACAACTATTTTCATCAAATTGATCGAATTTGTTTCTTCAAAGGGCGCTACTGATGTATATACATTAGGGGATGTAAGAAAAGTTCAAAGTTCTTCAATCGTATGTTGACGTTTCTTACATTTGAAGTATATGAATGTGTTCCACGATGTAAAATTAGTGGATAATGTTGTTTATAAAATAAATTGTTTTTTATTTTTTTTTTAAATCTTGGTATCAACTTTTTTTTTTATTGTAGAACGAATGACTCCCCATTGCAAATGAGGATAGTGTTATGTATTGCATTCATTTTTAATCCTCGAAATTTTATATTTATCTGAAAAATCGATTTTAAATAGTAAAAAAAAATGCTACGTGTTAATTAAATTCAAAGTGGAACTAATGGTTTTAAAACCTCTCAAAATAGTCCGATTGGGCCCGATGTATGCCTGATATCTCCTGATAGTATATACTTTAAATGTAAGAGACACCATAACGATAGAAGATATTTACTTTTTTTTGACACGCTCTTATTTGCATATAAATGTGTGCATTTGATGAAGGATGGTTTTTTTTTGCAATGCTAAAAGTTCGGTAATGTACATTCATGTGACTGTATAAAGGGCGAAAGTCAAGGGCTGTCCTGAGAAAAACTGGGGCGAACGTGTTCCGCGCGTCTTTTCTGCATCGATCTGCACCAAGGAATTCCTTGGTTGTGTGTTTGCTGGCAATGAGCGTGTCGGTTTTAATTCACGGATGCGGTTTTGCAGCAAGAATTTGGAATATTAATCAACGTTTAGTATCCGACGATTTAATTCCGGAGATGATCAATTTTTGTAAAATAATCATTGAAACGTTGCTTGAATTTTGCGCTTTCTGGGCTGATATTTTTCAAATCGGGTGGATAATTCTATCCCAAAAATTCAATTTCGATGGAAAATTAAAATGTCCATTTGGAAAATATCATGAGAGCAACATTAATGATTTTAAAAAATTGAAAATAATGAAATATCGGTTTTTGAATTTTTTAAATATTATTTTTTCAGATAATCGAAAAAGTTTTGATAAATTTGTGCATGTACATTTTGTCCATCTGCTGGACGAGTGTAGGAAAGTTTCATTTGCATGTTTTACCAATTTCAGGTGAAGCAGTAGTGTGCTACCAGTGCAATAGCGCGTTTGATCCGAGATGTGGCGATCCCTTCGATCCGTACAGTCTTGGCACCGTCAACTGCAGTCTTCAACCAAAATTGGAACATCTCCATCACATGGAACCGACTCTGTGTCGCAAGATTTCACAGAAAGGTGGGGAAAAAAAAGCATTTTCATCCGATCTCGAAGGATTAAAATACAACATGATTCCAAGCGCGAAACTGCAAGCAGCGATGATTTATTTTTATTCGGATAAGACATATATATACGGTCCGACCTCCAAATAAGAAACCAGAAGCCTCCAAGGGGAAGTTTTTCTCATAAATCTCTCATATTTCTCAACAAGAAACGCACACACACACACATACTCACGCACGCATGCATACATAAATTTACACTACAACATTTACCCTATTTTGTACGAATAATCTCTCCCAGGCTGGTTTCTTAACCAGAGGTTCCGCGCACGAAATTCTTCAGCTCGGAATTCGAGTCGGAGTGGGGGAAGCGCTCGAGTGAGAAACTGGGGAAAGTTCCTCATTTTCGGGGTCTCTTATTCAGAGGTCGGACTGTGTATATATGTATATATAAAATATATCATACGAAACTTGAATGCTTCGAGAGAATACGAGTGAAAATAATTCGTTTAATTTTCAGTTTACGGAAAAGTACGAGTTGTGAGAGGATGCGGTTACATCACGGACGACAAGGACAATGGAAAATGCGTGAGAAGAACCGGTACGCACGACGTCGTAGCCCATTATTGCGCGTGCACCGACGATCTATGCAATTCATCCAATGACGTAGTACCATCGGTCGGTATAGTAGGATTCGTCGCGATAATTCTCACTTTTATGAGAATGTAGGTCGATATACGAAAAAGAGACGAGAGAAAAAAACACAACATCGCCCAAGTATTTGTGCATCGGACGGTAAAATCAGTCGGGTGCTTATAATGCTGATAATCGATAGACGAGATATTCGTCTGTGCGAAAAATATCGAGAGATTCTGTGCAATGCAGATGTCCGAGGAGGATGTAAATACTAAAATGAAAATGTTCATCAGACGAGGTTTGCCGGATGGATTTAGTTTGCCGAAACAAATTTGTTACGAATTTAGGAGTCGGACAATTTTGAGACAAGAAAAAAGATACCGACTGAGCAGCCGCGAGTGCGACAGAAAACTTTGCCGGTAATTATGGTTGCCGTCGAGAAACCTCAAATACTTTTCTTTTAAAAAAAATTCATTTCGATCGAACAATGTCGAGTCTCCTCCGGAAATAATTTTTTTTTAACAATTCGCTTCATTCCGGTGAAGTTGTGCATTCCAAATGAGAAAAAATAAGGTCATTATCATTTTTTTTTTATCTTCCGTATCGTAAATTCATCTCACAGTGATAATATAAGGAACTTTCATTCATTGACGTTATCAATGAAAATACGTATCAACCGATTCCGATTTGCGAGACGTGGAAATAAAAAAATTAAAAAAAAAAAAAAAAAAATTGGAATGAAAATAACGTAAAACAGAGTAAACGTCCGATCGGTATGATTTGAAATATTTTTCAAACTACAAATAAGTAATCACGTTACAGTGAGTCATGATAAAAATACAGCTGAACAAACGACGGCCTATAGATAAATCAAAGCTTTCGGTCTTTCGAGAAAAATGGGAATGAAACATTTTCGAAAACTTATCTGCTGAATTGTCGAAACGGTTTTGACGATAGAATTATTTTCATCCCCACGAAAGGACCCCTTATCACAAGAGACACGGTACAACACAACACATATCTTCGAAACGAAAAAAAAAGAAGAAAAAACATTATACATACATACATACATATATATTCTATATACATCCCACGCACTTGGCGTTCGCTGTTGGTCATCCGTTATACGAATGAGAAATAATACGTTGCGACTTAATATCGCGAAACTGGTCGAATGAAATATCGGTTCATCGTTGCTAGATGAGAAAATTAGTACAATCGAAGAAAGTAAAAAAAATTTAGAAGAATAAAATATTCACGTTTGGATAAAGTGAAATATTTATATTAATCAAAATCTCGATCATGAATAGATTAGTATTCACATACACATCGTTATCAGCACCACTAGAATAATTTTAAGTATTTTTTAGAAGATTATGAAAAAATTACTCAAATACGGATCTTCAATTCTGTCGTGGCACACTTACGGTTCCATTCTCTCATATATATATATACTTTTTTAATTATTAATTTCAGACGTTTGCAAAAAAAAAAAAAAGATTCTTGAAAATTGAATTTCAATGTTTGAATGAAAAAAAAGGTTATGCATTTTTCGGTATTTCTTCCACTCACAAAGATACTGCAAACACGAACGACGTATTTTTGTTGTGGAAATAACGCAAAGCCAAAATATCAGAGCATAATAACTAATTTGTCGAAATGAAAAAAATGAAAAGAAAAGAAAAAAAAATGAAAAAGAATGTTGAAGATGCGAAAGTTGCTTTGCTGCGTTTTTGGGAATCCCGTTAATCGTTCGATAATTACTCGTTCGAAGTACGCCGTAATCGTAGAATTGAAAACTGCCAATCAATAATTATTTTCTCATTATCGATATGATTATCATTTATTTAAAAAAAATCAAGATCGAATTCGAAACGCAAATGTGAAATTATGTAAAATGTGACGAGAACTAAAAATCAAACATACTTGCTCATTGAGTCGTCATTACCATGATGCATGGAAGCGAGTTCATAAAAGTCCATTCACAAACATTGCGACGAAGCTCGAATTACTTTAAATCGCCGATAAACAGCCAAATCAAAACCCTCGATTTTAATCGCAATTGCCATTGAGACGTGAGAATAAAATAAATTTTAATTTAACGAGCGAGCAGAATTCAATGACTCGTTGACACTTAGTCGATGAAAAACGCTTGTGCGCAATAATTAAAATTAACAAATCTGACAAACGGTAATCGACTAGTTCTCGTGGATTCATCAAAATGATAAAAGAAAATGAAAGAAAATAAAATAAAAGAAGTATCACAGAAAAAAAATATATATATACATATATATTCACGCAAAAGTCGTTGATAGAGCTAATTGAGATCAGGTAAATGTTTTTATTGTAAATAGGAGCTATTTTTGCCGGAATAAATACTATATTGTAAATAGAAGCTATTTTTGCCAGACTAATAAAATAGCGAAGTCGGGGACCGGGTGTGAGTCAGAGATATTGAGACAATGATTTCGATGATCCTGCATGTTCCTCGCACCGCGGAATATATGCATAATTCGATGGCAAAGGTTGTTTATGAAAAGAATATCATACATGTGTATTAGGGAGGTCCTTAATGGGGGGTTGACGAATTTCGACAAGTGCACCCCCCAGATAGGTTCGAAATAAATAAATAAAAATATGTGCAAAACCCCAGCACTGTAGTCCAATGAGAAGACGTGGCTGTAAGCTCGTTTTCGTTCCCATTTGAATAACACAGGATTTTCAGACTAATGTAGTAATTATTTTTTCGAGTTGTCCCTAGGCACGCGAAAGATGATTTATTCACATAAATCTATTGTCAATGGGTATAACTACTCGTACATTTTTTTACAAGATCTCACCTGTATATTATCGATAACGGCGAACCGATGAACGATGACACCAACTGATAAACGATTTCAACACAAATTGAAATTTATTTGTGTTTATGTCTTGCAAAAAAATATACGAGTAGTTATACCCATTAGCAATAGATTTCTGTGGATGAAGAATTTTTTGCGTGCTCAGGGACAACTCGAAAAAATAATTACTGAATTAGTGTGAAAATCCCATGTTATTCAAATGGGAAACAAAACGTGTTTACAGGCTCGTCTTATCATTGGACTACAGTGCTGGGGTTTCGCACATATTTTTATTTATTTATTTCAAAACTATCTGGGGGATGCACTTGTCGAAATTCTTCAACACCCTCATTAAGGACCACCCTAATGTGTATGTATAGGACAATGCCCCGAACAAGCGAATATCAAATTTGCAAATAATTAAGAAAATAATGAAGTTCTAGGTTTTTCTCCCATCAGACCTCATCGACCAGACCCACGCGAATCGAAAAATGAACAAAAATAAATCGTTCATCGAATATCAAACTAATGAAAAGCCATCTCGCAAAAAAACCTAGGGCACGAAAAAATTGTGATAAGAAAAAAGAGCGAACAATGAAATATCCAGTGCGACTGCACCGAGCAATTTTTGAAGAAAAATCCGATGCAAATGTTATTATCAGAATTTTGTCATATCACAAGATCTCTCTCAGCCACGATTACAAACGATTTCCAAGACACAGCGTAAGTCAGCTTGTCATACTTTCAATTTTCATGCCCATTGAACTATCGAAATCGTAAGACGACGAATTGACTCGTTTTTGAAGTTTTCTTTTCAGATAGTAAAGCATCGGTCGTGTCTAAAATTATTATATTTCAGACACGAATTTATTTTTCGTGTTTGAATTATTACATTTAAACACGAATGTTATTATAAATTTCACGGACGACAGCCAACAAGTTGTAATTTATTTTATCGGAAAAAATCTTGGTTTGCAGAAAATGTCGGCGAATTTTTGTCAGATCTTCCTTAATTTTTGACATTACGTTTTGGTCGTAAAAAAATATTGAACATCATCGGATGAAGATGTGTCGTTTGTCATTTGACAGGTGCGGAGGGGGGGGGGGGGTGATTAGATGCTTGTAAAAGAGGATCGAACGATGAAGAGAATAAAGTCCTTCACCATCGCCTTTTAATGCTAGTTTTCCAGCCAAAGTTATCCGTCCTCGAATAATTTGTGTTGAAATATCATAAATTTATGATATTTTCACAAAAGATCGTAAATGGCATAAAAGAAAAAAGAATATGCTCGATAACAATAATAATTGCCAAGATCGCAACTCAAGACACAAAGAACGGCTCGAAAACTTAATTTCTGTTATTCATCAAAATTCAACGAACCCGAATTATCGTCGATTCGAATCAGATGTAAAAATTTTCGTACCATTTCGAACTTATTTGAGAAATTGATCGTGAATCAGTTGAATCAGTATTCCATTGCCATTTGTTTTTAACCGATTTCATTGCGATTCCAAGCTCAAATGGATTCTCCGGCTCTTTCGATGAGTTGGATTATTATTAATGAACGTGTAATGCAAAAATCAAATGATATTCAGCGTTAATAACGAAAAAAAAAAAAGAATCATGATAATCCGGACAGAAATTTTTGGTCGAATTTCGTTCAACGATGTAATTGTGATTTTCGAAAAAATTTGCAACTTTATCGCGTGAAAAAGCTTCGAGAAAATGTGAAATTCACGACGGATTTTGTATCGTCCATTCATCCTGGAATTTTAGCGAAAAATTAATTGGGCAAAAACAGTCGTGATAAGCTTATTTATCATTCGATATAGTAAAAAATCACCCGGCAGATGATATGTGACTAATGCTTCGACAGAAACGCGATTGATAAATTTTAATTATTTAGAAGTTCGTAAAAACAAAAATTGATCGATTCGTGAAAGTAGGGGCTAGAAGTGATCGCGAATGGATCAAGTAATATAGAACAAATCGTGGGTGCCGATAATGCTTAAAATTTCTTCATTTTACTAGAAATTAAAAAAAAAAAAAAACTAAAAAATACAAATAAATAAATGTTCAGTAATAATTCGAAAAACTAAGTATCGAGAGTTGCATAACGAAAATTTATATTTTTGCGTTTCCATCGTGCAATAATTTTGCGAAAGGGCCGAACGTTCGACAGCATACATATTTTCTTATGTCGTGAAGCTGAAGAAAGAGAATAATTGAAAAGATAAAAAAAGGAAATAAAACAAACCGAAGGCAATATCCGAGCATTCGAGTGCCATAAAGAAATATTTAACCGACGAAGCGAATGACTCGCTAATGCCTAAAGTGTCTTCTAGCGAATGGGACACACGAAAAAAAAATGTGATTGAGCTGTAAGTCATAATATAAATAACCATTCGAGGGCGTCGAAAAGAGTAATAAAAAGAAAGAAAAGGAGAAATATATATATTTCTTTGCGACGATTGTTATAGAAATTGTTGATTTTTACATAAGTGTAACGATTAAAGAAAAAAACAAACAATACATTGGTATGTATATGTGTGTGGGTTGGCTCGGAATTGAATGTAGGATATCGAGAATACGAATCTTGACGTGCCGTCGTTCCTGCGTTACATTTGTCATGAGAATGGTCCACCACACATTCGAATCCAAAAATTGTATTTATAATACTAATTGTTGAAACTGTACAATGCAGAGACACCTTGTATAGAAATTATTGTATCAATAAAGTGTTGAATGGTTACCGAAAAAAAAACAATCGAAAAACATAATAAAAACCCTAGATTGGTCATCATAAGAGGGACACTCCGGTCCGACTAGTTTTTTTTTAAACCTTCGAGGTCATTAGAGGTCAAAATGACCCCGAGCCTAATTTCAAGCCAAAAAAAAAAAATGTGTTAAGTAATAAAAATTGTAAAAAATATGATTTTTCTAGTAAAAAATGGGGATTTTCACGCATTGACCCCTCAATGATTTTTTTCCGTCATTTTGAAAATTCGATAACAATAATGTTCCGTGATATCTTCATGCTAAAGTGTTCAAACTAATATCCTGAATTTTTATGACTCGTTCGGAACAATATTGTTAACCCTGAAATAGTTCAAACATGGCTGGGGTCATTGTGACCCTGTGTGGCCGACGCGTTATTCCCACAAAGGGGGACCTCGAAGGGTTAAATTATACAAACTATTGGCAGAACCTAAAAAAATAGAGTTTGTCCCTTGAAGATTTAAGAAATTAATAATATTTTTTTTGATGAAACGAAACGTACAGAATGGAGGTAAAAAAAAATAACTAGATTCGACATGGCAACGCTGCCTGGAAAGCATCGTGGCACTGTCCTCGTGAGGTGATCAAAGTCGTTGGGTCGCATATCGTGACCTATCTATGAATAATAATACAAAATCTTTTAGCACCCATTTTTCGCCCAATAATAATTCCCCACATCTTTTCGAAAGTTTCCGGGTACTTTGGCATCAGGATTTCAAGGGTTCCACTTTCTCGCCCGACGATACAATGAAATAAAAAAATCATTTCATTACATATTTGTATTTCTCTTACAAAAAAAAGATAAAGAATACGTTATCGTACAAAAATTCGTCGACCAAACGGAGTTGGTACAAAAAGTGCGTAAGCACTGTACGTAATATAGTTGAACACAGTTTAGTATCATTCGGCTGCCGACTCGCGGCAATCGTCCTCCAGTCTCCCGAGTCAGTGCACAATGTCAATATCACCGTTCGAATATCTTTTCAAATTACAAAATAATTAATTTATTCGCTTCTCACATAAATTTCTACGGATATTGCGTGAATTTGCGTCACCGAGCTGTCCAATTCAAATATATTCATTGCAAATTTTTTTATTCATTGCGATATTTCGTTTGAAGGAAGAGAAAAAAAAACAAAAAAAAATTATTAACCGATAATTCGTGATATCGCTCGAATAATAATAGAAGAAAAAAAAATGATTGCTTATAAATGCGTAAGCACGTGTGCGCGTTGCAGACTAGAAATCTATCGAAGCAGTGTTTTTTTTTAGAAATTAACTTTTCCATTTATCCATCCCTTGATTCGCGACGACGTTAAGCAGCACCAGGCATTCAATGTCTTTCCGAATAATCTTTTTATTATAATCATTTTTTTTTGTTTTCTTTTTTCGATGACCACCGAGTGTTTCTGCAAGAACTGGGCTTGCATTTGCACTGGGTCATCGAAACGACAACGCCACGCGTCCGTAGATGGCAATTCGCGAAATTACGAGGCACGTTTATTGTTTTTTTCCTTATTTTTTTCTGTTTTTACTCTTGTCCGACTAGAATGGTTTAGGAACCGTGTCCAGCACATTCGGATTTGGATACTAAGCACGTCACTTCGCGCGATTAATGTCCATCCCGTAAACGATATAATTCGATCGTCGGTCACAGGCCCGTTAGGTGTCCGACAGCACTGTCACGTTGGACGGATTTTTTTCCTCGGTCGTGACGAAAGGCGTCACTAGCTGCATATTCACCGATATGTACAACGGATACGTCAGCTGCTTGTCCAATGACATCACCTGTTTCTGTGAATCACAGTTCTGACGTATTTAAACCGTAAGAAATATCAATAAAAATATTTTTAAAAAAACGTGATTCTGATTTGAAACAAATTCGAGTATAAAAAAAAAGTTTCATCTCACTTCTTCGTTCTTGTGAAGCGTCAGTCGAAGCATGCCCGTACTCTGTATGAGTTTGACTTGTCTCTGTTCGTCCAACGAAAACACGGACACCCTGAAACATAATCCAAATATTTTGTTAGTCACTCAACATTTTTTTTTTAGCAATAATTAATCAATTAAATTATCGAACACGATATTGGATTCGCGATACTTGCTTTATGATTATATTTCGTTTGCTGTGATTCGCTGTTATGTGATCGTTCTCGAGTCTGTGACTTCTTCGTATTCTGAGAGACGTTGTGTCGAGATGCACGACGATGTCCAATCCAAAGTGAAAAGCCGTCCATCTCCATATATGATCGCCGGGTTTTTCCACGCACCTTCCGCATCTGAAGCACTCGTTCGCGAATTCCTCGTCGCTCATCTGTTTGGGCCTGTTTTTACAGACGTTGAGCATTTGTCACGATTCATCGAGGATTTTAAATTCTACGATTATAAATTCTAGCGATAACGTGAAACGAAATGATTAAGGTAGTATACCAGTTTTAGGCCGAAGTCAATAGAGCGACTATTTTTATATTTTGCGTTTGTATAGAAAGCGTGAAACTGGAGTAACACATCAAAATTTTATACACTATGCTGAAATAGACCATCGACTACTAATTACGCCAGAAAATTGGTTACATTTCGCTCCTGAACGCTAACAACCGAATACTTTATGATAGTTAAAATCAATGAATTCTGACGAATAAACAGTTTTCGTTCGAAAATTATTATTCAATTTTCTCGAATAAAAAGAAGAAAAAAAACAATGTTGACATTCAGAATCATTGAACATTGATTTTTAGGGCTATGATGACTTGTCGGAACGCAGGTTGTGACGTTGCAACACTGTACTTTTATGAGAGTGCGATTACTAGAGTGACGAACAGTTTTTCGACGGCGATTTTGAAATTGTTACGGATTTTTTGGATGTTAGATTAAGTATCGAACAAATGTGAGAAAAAAAACGAAAATTCTTGGATAAATCGGTGTCGAATCGACGTATTGAGAGTTGAAATTAATTCAAGGGGTTTGCACGACTAGGTTGCTCGCAATCTTTTTGAGTCTTCGACGTACCTCGTAAAGTAGACGATAAACTGCATTTTTTTTTCTTTCGAAAAATTTGAGAGAATTCGCTCATCAGAAAGGTTTTGGAAAAAATATAAAAAAACTTTGTGTTGTTAACTGGTATTCTACCTTAAATCGACAACCGAAATTATTTATTTCCAGCGGACGAAAAAAAAAATAATGCGATTGTGAAAATCATTGAGTATCTACCGGGGATGTCGAGGCCGACGGGAAAACAGGGACGTAACAGTGAGAATGTTGTCGACAAATCTGGGTGACGAAAAATACAAAAAAAAATACAAAAAAAAAACAGGAATTGAATTTGAAAAATTTGGAATTTTTTTTTTAATTAAAAAAAATTGTCGATGTCTCACCCGCGATCTTTGTTTGAGTCTAATCGCAAAAGATGGAGCCACTGTTCCTTGTAAGCGTCGTGAAGCCATTCGGGCGGTATGAGTTTGTCACTGTATAAAATTTCAACGTCCTGATCGTTGAGCAGAAGATACTTCATTCTCAGAGCCTTGAAAGGAGCCGCGAATCTTTGTCCCTCCTGCGACGATAAAAATGGTTCCGTCCACGTTCGTTTCTTGTAATAATCGTCTTGCTCCAGGCAACCGTTTTTGTTTTCCACGTGAACGAAGACCCTGAACATTGTCGATCGTTATAATTTATCTCGATAAAAAATGAAATTGCATGGCTAACGGAATCAAAAAAATTAAATGGTGGGGCTCGAAATTCACACCGAGCCACGTTCGGAAGGGTCAAAATTACGAACGCGCAATGTTTCGAATGACGAACGGTTGCGGCGTAAAATGACATTGCAACGAATCGTCAAAATTCAACATTTTCGGACTTTCGAGCTTTCCCACGCGTAAATTATCAAAGTTAGATATTTGCCGTCGCTGACTTTTTTGTAGGAAATTCAATTCTCTACAACATTGTTCATGTGAAATTTTGGTCTATACATCGTTGTTTAACCACCGTTGGGATGAGAAAGTAAAAATAAGAGGAAAATCAATACATTTTTACCTTCCCGTCCGAACGCTGGTTAAACAACGCTATATAGACCAAAAGTTCACATAGACAATGTTGCAGAGAATTGAATTTCCTACAAAAAAGTCAACGACGGCATATATCTAACTTCGATAATTTACGCGTGGGAAAGCTTTTCGTGTCGGGAAATGTTGAAAACCGTGTCGACTAGGAGGCGTTCGGAATATTGTACGTTCGCTGCAATGTCATTCTGAATTTTGACGATACGCTGCAATGTCATTCTACGCAGCGACCATTCGTAACATTGCACGTTCGGTATTTTGACGCTCCAGAATTGCGAGACCCACCGAAAAAAAAATTCTGTTTTTCTCTTCAGTAATTAAAAAATGGATAATATCAATAAAACGTTTTTTATTTGTTTTCGTACCATCCCCGAAGCATCATGTATATGCAAAACTCCGTCTGCATGGCAACCAATTCGGGACTGGCTACCAGCTCGACCATCAGTTCCGGCGTTATTTCTTTCAAAAACGTGAAATACTTCCACGCGTAACCCAACAAGTTAACTTCGAGCCATCTTTTGGACGTTGTTTTGACAGCGGGCACCCCGTATGACACAGCAGCGTTGTAGTAAGGCACGACGGTTCTTATGTTCGTTGTTTCGATCATTATTTCCGTGCACTGATCTATGAGACCTTGCAATTGAAATAGTCTCGAAGTCGCGAGAATCGAAATAACGTCCTTCGGTTCCAGACTCACTTCGTCCTGATAGAACGATCCAAGTACCGTCACCAACGCTGCAATTAATTGTCATGAGTTATTCGCCTCTTCACAGTTGGAATGGGTAGAAACGACCCGTGATGAATTTTCGGCTTAAATATCTCATATTTTCCGGCTCCCAACGGCGATTTTATTATTATTATTATTATTATTTAAATAGAATTATAATAATTCATATTATCGAATTATAATAACCAATTTATTTGCTGCTGAATGGCATATAATTGATCAAAAAGTAAAAAATATAAAGTAAAGTAGAATCATTTACTAAAAATTACAATTATAACAACAATACACTTTTTTAAACAGATAAATACTATATTCTTGCATAATTCGACATTTTAAAGTGTTTTTTTTCGTGTTCACCTCTTTGTGAATATTTTTCAACACGTTGCCATTTTATTTCTCATAAATTATTTTTTTCCACATCATCTAGAAGGTTCGAATCATGTTACGCAATTTTTTTTACCACTTCGGACGGATAGTTTGCTCGCCATAGTTTTTTGAAAACTGAATGGGTTCGACCCAGTGTGACTGTTGTGTTAAAAAATAAATTTAAACATTTCTTTTCTAGTTGAATGGTTATTGTTATTGGGGATTGTATAAATGTTTTCGTTAGACACGAGAGAAAGTGGGTGAGGTGGGAGTATGGTACACGTGGTCTTTTATGGTCCGAAGTTTTACAAACATTGCGATTGTGCCAGACTCGTGGGATGCCCATAACGGGTTGGGTACTTCTAGAGTCACGCAAGTAGGTCAATACGAGAACGATGAGCAAATCGGTAGGCGTTCGCTTTTCAATGTTTCCAGTTTGTTCACATAGTGTCCCACGTGCCAGGGTAATTGGTTTTTAATTATTCAATTGGTCATACATCATACATATAGAATATTCCACGTGCTACATTTGTACGATTCAATTGGCCAGCATTTTGTAAAATATTTATGCAATTAGAATTTGAATGAAGAAGAAAAAAAAAATATTTGAATTATACTCACAATCGGATGTAATGTTAGGATCCGCTATTTCCACATCAATAACCGTTTCGTTCGTTTCTCGCCACGAGCCGGAAAACATACTTGCGAAATAGGGACTCTGGAATTTGGAAGAAAAAATTCAAGATTTTTAAGCAGTCAAAACATGATGAAAAAAAAATTCACGAAATCTGACTTTTTTACAAAAAAAAATTCGTGAAAAATTTAATTTTTGCCCTATGATAAAAAATCTTACGCCGGTTTACTCTTGAGATATTATATTTTTGAGGAAAAAATAGAGCGTTTGTAGACTTTGAAAAAAGTATATTTATTTTAAAGTTTGAACTCAAGACTTTTGCTCGATGTCGAAAAATGGAAGTGGTACGTTTAAATGGTCAAAATAATGTTGAAAAATGGTATTTTTATTGCCTAAGTACCATGGAGTTGGCCTGGGGTCCACTGGACTCCGAGTAACCGCCAACGGTAAAAAAAAAAGTATGATATTTGAGGATAAAGTTGATGAGAAAAAAACATTCAATTAAGCGAATGGGATACCTGGCCGATGTAGACTTTGTGCAACCTCCATGGTCTTCCCAACATGAATACCGTAACATCGCTGCCTTTTTCTTCTTGAAACAAAGTCTTGTATATGTACTGCGCCGTCGTCAGCAATTTCCTTCTACAATCAGACAAAATAAATGGTTTGATTTAGAAGAATATACACTAGACAAAAAATTCAAGGATATGAAAAACATCGCATTTTTCTAGGTGATTTTCAGAGAGCTGTAACTTGGCGATAAATGGTCGTAGATCAATGATCAAAAATGCAAATTGAAGCTTCAAGTTTGTAGTTTTAATGACCTGAGTTCAAACATTTTTACCATTAGCCGTTTCTAAGTAGTCGTGAAAAATCCGAGGTAAAACGTATTTCTAATTTTTTTCTCGTTTTTCAAAAGATCCACGGGCTTGAATGATTTTTTTTCTGAGTGGTTCCATCTAAATACTCTTTTAGATTGATTCCTTCTCTTTGATTTGAGTGGTTTGAGCGTTCTGTAGAACTGCTTGTTGTCGAGTTATCAGCTGTCAAAGCAAAAAAGACACTTTCGACTTTGATGACTCTTACCTCGGTACTGATAACCGTGCAGAAAATCAAAGTATCGTTCTGAAGACTTAAGAAAACCATATTTTAATTTTTTGTATAACGGATATGAAAAATAGAAATCAACCTGTTTCAAGTTTCTTCAAACCTAATGACAAATTTACCAACAAATTCAGCATCATTTATTTGAAATGTTGCATTTACGCGATACAACAGTGTTATCATTGGAAATTTTTCTTCCATTCGAAACTTGTCGAAGGAGAGTCCATTGAGGCGTCGGCAAACCGACAGTCCAGTTTTTGTCCAGAACCACAACGAGTATCCCATGTGTCGAATGCATAATTGCGTCACTGTGACGCAAATAGAAGTGGAACGCATATGGGAGCTTTTGATACTTATAAAAAAAAAACAATGGGCATCAATGTATGCATTACACCTGGGGTCAAACATTGAAATTATTCAGGGCAATGAAGATAGCCGTTATAATGACATTTCCAATACTACAATTATATTCAATAATTGAATGTATTTTTTTATTATCATTTTCAAATCAAGCCTAGAATCTTTTTTATTTTACAATCATTTTTATTTTATCAGTAATCAAGTGTGATGGAGAAATTTCGATCAAAGAATTTATTACATGGTGTCCAGTAAAAATTTCGTACGAAATTCAAGGACATCCAAGGACAATTTCCAGGACATTTGTAGGTAGTAAGATTTATTGACAAAACTCTTAATAAATAGTATCTATTTCTCTGCCAGAACACAAGCAATGAGGAATACGATTTACTTGAAATGAAAATCACAGTTTCGTTCTCGCGAATAATGATTTTTTTTGGCAACGAATATTTTACGCCATTTTTGTATGAAGATCAAATCACATTCGTCGAAAAAAAGTTTTTTTTTCCTGATTATCGTTCAAACTTTTACCACACAAGGTGTGAAAATGTGAATTCTCGTACCCCCCAAGTGCGTAAATTTTTGTTGTTTTATGCGTTTTTCGACACTCATCGAAAAATGTTTAATCGTCCTAGTACTGTAATAGATTGTTTCAACAATCATTTTTGCTCATGTTAGAATCAGTTGAAAAAAAAACTATTCAGTATGCACGAATGTATATAATGTAATTCTCAACGAAACTGATAGACGGAAATTTTTGTCGAATTATTTCCAATAATATACGTTATCGAAGAAACTCAAATTGCGGAAAAATAAACAAATTTAAGGTCATCAAGTGAAACTCGAGGAAATTCGACGTCTTTTTCAAGGACAAACAAAATTCAAGGACAGTTCTAGACTTGAAGGACTTGAAGGACAACGGGACACCGACATTACCGACCGAGCATTACCACGTGAATCGAAAGGACACAAACTGTAGGGATAAAAACTGTAAACAATTATATTCAAGTCCACCCGACATTTCCAAATAAACTGACAGTCTCAATGCATGCAGAATTACGTGACAAACGGCACGAAACTTTCAGTTCATTCAAAAACATTCGGCATTGTTGAAAAAAAAAAAAAAATTGTTTACCGTTTTTCTTACCGACAGATAGTACGTTTGGCCTCGCTTCGAGCCGTTTAACGTTGAATCACCGTACAATGAAACAAGTCCCTAAGAGTCATCGTCCAATTCGCGATTGGCATCACAGAATTACATAAAACTCAATATCGATGATAATCAACTCCAACAATCAATCTTTCAAGTAGTAAAAAAAATATAATTTCATGGAATTCTTTGTTTCGATCTGATACGGAATGAACTTTCTTGTTTTCAGTTTTTAGGCAAGGCTTTTTTTTCTCGGTGGGGGAAGCTCCGGTCGGTAAAAAACGGGTTACGTAATCGGGACGAAAATAAATATGCTGTCATAAATTGACAACACACGTATAACATTCAGGTTGGTTTCTTCGCAGAGAGACCGGAGTTACTCGCTGTGGACTCCATGCGGCCTTTGCTCGCTGTTTGTTTGCGATATATGGGGCACTCCGTGTCAAATCAGACGGTCGAAACTCCGACACCCACTGATTAAGTTCATGATTATTTTTTTTTTGGCTTTCAGTCGACCCCAGAAGCACCCCTGATTTTTGTTTTTCAAAATTTTTGGATTCATCTGCAGCCCGTAAAAAATTAAAAGCTACCCCCGAATAAAGCTAAGGATAATTGAACGTGATGAAATATTTTGTTTCTGGTTGGGATCAGAGTCGGTCAAAAAATGAAATTTGCCAAAATTTACAGTGGGATCTTAACTTTAACTATTTGTTGTTTTTATCTTTTTAATTGTTTCTCTCTTATTCATCGATAAATATAATTATATCAATAATAATTGTGAAAAAAATAGTTTACCTTGGGCTTTTTAAAACAAACCGTAACAGAATTGTGAATATTATTATCATTTTTACCATTACTATGATTACTACCGTTAACACAAATATTTTCATTGATTAATAAGAAAGACATAGTCATGAACGAATATAAAAAAAATGGATTGAAAAATGCATGTTTTTTATTTGAGAAGAAAAACCATAAATAGTTGCAATTGAGACTTCACTCTGTAATGTTGGCAAACTTTTTTTTTACCTCCGGGAATCACAAAAAAAAATTATCAAAATTATTCATTATGTCCAAGTATGTTTTTCCTTATTAGGGGGTAGTTTTACATTTTTTCAAGGACTATACAAGGATCCAAATATTCTGAAAAAAATCCGGGCTCTTTTTCGAGTCAAATTAAAGCAAAAAAATCGTTATTAACTAAATTGATAGGGGTCAGGATTTCGACTGTCCGATTTGACATGAAGTGTCCCGTATACATATTCTAGCACGGTTTTAATCGCATCCTCCAACCGGCCTCGTCGGGTGCTTCCACACCGGCAAGCACTTACCGATTTTCAAAAACGATGTGCTACACATTTCGCTTGTTCTTTCTCTCGCTCCGCGGAGAGCGCCACTGGCGCTGTCTCTCTCGCACTCATGGCGGCCTCTTCGACGTGGCACATCGCACATCACCTCGAGAACCGAGCTTCGGCGATTTTTCGTCGCGTTACAATACATAAATATATGGAATATACATTTATCTAGCTTAGAATGGTCCTTAGCAAGGGTCATTTTTAATAAAAATTGAATCACCCTGACATAGGTTCCAAATAATTTTGAAAACACTTTCTTCATTTCTTCAAGTTCCCCCAACGTCAATATTTACCATGCTCTGTGGAATTTTTATTTTTTGACATAATAAACCATAAAACGGTTAGCAAGCTCATTGACCATAACTAAAATATCAATATAAGAAAAATTCGCTCAATATGCTTCATTCACCAGAAATGTTTACTTTAAAGATAAGCTAATCCCCGAAAACAAAATGGCGGCTATATTAGTCCCGCCATTTTGTTTTCGGGAACTAGCAGCATGTTTTCAAAGTAAAGTAGACATATTTCTGATGAAGAAACCATACTGATTAATTTTTACTTATGTTGACATTATATTTCAATTATAAATAAACTCGATAACCAATTCATGGTATATAATGTCGAAAAAAAAAATTCCACAGTGTGTGGTAAATATTGAGATAGGTTAGGGAAACTCCGCAAACATTTTTTATAAATTATATGAAATCTATGTAGGGGTGGTGATCCAATTTCAATTGAAAAATGAACCCTGCTGAGGCCGACCCTAATATATCAATATAGCTAATTCATATATGTGTATACGATTGTTTATGCATATATCTGAGCTTCCTAACCTCACTCATCCATGAATTGAGGTTAAAAGCTACATAGAAAAAAAAACAACAGAATGTAAGACAAAAAGGTAAACACTGCTAACTCCGAACTACTCCGAACGATCTCACAAAAGCATCACGACGCGTGGGTCATGAAGCAACATCAACACGTAGTTGAAGTTGAGAAAAATCAACCAAAAAAAAACCACAAGCGTCAATGGCGAAAATCGAGAAGAAAGAACGAGAAAAAAAATGTCAGCCACGTGTTGATTGTAAAACTTACTTCTTCGGGGTTTGAAGAGTTCTGTCGATAAAATCGGAATTCGAATCGCAATCACCCTCCTCGATGCACTTCCTCTTACGGTTTCGATACACCGAATTCACAGCTATGTTCGACATGTACGCTATTGTACTCGTGTAGCTTCCCATTTTGTTATAATTTTTTTGTTGTCCTCACAGTTTTATAGAAATTTGCAAATTAACGAAATCGCCGGTCGTCTTCGTTTGTGATATTAATCGCGCAAAGGACTAAAAAAAAAGGATCGCGCGAAATTTCAGCGCAAAACGCATATTGTGGAATATACACTAACACGCGCGTTCACAAACACACACACATACACTCACTCACACAGGTAACAGACGCACGAGGGCCTCGCGATACTCGTCCGAAAACCAGACGCGATAACGGTAATATCAGGGAATTTTGTAAATTTTGCGATTCATTTATTAGCGAGTCCGAGGGATATAGACGTGTGTGAAATCTCGGTTAACCCGATCCGCGAAGAAATGTAAACAACTTCGCAGTACACGCACGGCGTGGCGCAGCTGTTTCTCCCACGCGCACCAGACTCGCGCTCTCGGAGCTGCCAAATTCCTCGGCGGAGAAGTTCCCCACAAGTCCCCCCACCTTGCCACTCGCGGCAACGACCGCTTGGCGCTGGAGGGGAGGACGCTGTGGGAAAAGACTCCTGGAAGAGGCATCGGAGTTCCCCACGCCTGGAGAAAATCCCACAAATCGAACAACTCTGCTCATCGCCATCGAGGAGTGGGGGCGTAAGAGTTGCCAGTTGTCGGTATTTTTATTCCATAGTGGGCGTTTCCGTACCCCTTCCAGCTCTCCTCTTTCGGTGCGTCGAGGAGAACATCGGGTCCTCTCGCTCTCTCGCACCCACTGGTAGAGCTGGAACGCTTAATGCCGTGGTGGGGAGCGTGACGAGAGAGATAGCAGTATGAGGATGGACTACATCGCGCAGCGCGAGAGAGACAGCGTTATCGGCGTTCGCTGTAGAGCGAGAACGAAGGAGACAGTGTATGTAGTTCTCATCGCCTTGAGTGGTATCTCTGTCCTTTTCTGTACACTCGGGTGAGAATATTAGGTCCAGCTCGACACACACTAGGCACGTGTTGCTGCAATCCGTCATGTGCTCAAATATTCTCAAATATTCTCAAATATTCTTAAAAAGGACGAAGTTACCACTTTATGTTATCTCTCTCGTTTCGCTGCCTTCACAACGGCGGTAAGCGTTCCAGGTGTTTACCGTCCGGCCTATCAAATTACGACGTTTGAATTGAAAATCTGACCAACATCAAAGATTAGTTTGGTCATTATTTTCATTCATTACGTTTCGCCTTTGAGATCTGGGGGCCTCTTCAGGATTGTTTTCTTTCCTTATCATGTTATGTAGTGTCATTAAATGTGTTTTATCAATCGTTTTTGTGTAAATGTGTTAATGGTTATGTTCGATAAACTAGTCTCATGTCAGTTTTTGAGGTTATGAACGTTAGAGTAACGCTATTGGCTGCACGCATTGACTGTAGGCGGTGCCAGCAGGCTGCCTCCCCTTAAACGCCGTTAGAGCAGGCATGTAGTGGGGAACCGTGAAAAACGGGGCCGGAGGGGAACCTAGCAGCGGTGGGAGTAACGCCGCAGCCACAGAAATATATGTAGAGCTGGAACTGGCGCAATCGTTACTCAATGAGCAAGAGAAAGCGCGCTGTTATACACTTCAATTCGAAACACGCTGCACAACGATCGAAGAATAAAAAAAAATGCGAATCTTTTAATCGAAAAGAAAAAAAAACCTTTCAAACCATAGACGGGGAAAAATGAAACAGCATGACCATAACATTTTTCGAAACAGTTTTCTTTAACAATTTTCTCATAAATTTTTCATAACCATCGCTTCCCTCTTTTTAATATAAATCTAATTAAAAATGAAAAAAATAATAATAATACAATATTCATAACGTGGAATGAACTTTTGAATATATTAATTAACGAATAAAAATAATTATGTACAAAGCTTCTTACGATTAATACTCGTGATATACCGTGTCCGTGAATTCGCACGAGTTTTATTAACTAACTTTCTTCATTGTTTCTCGTAAGCTTTTGTTCTTTCGTAAATATCGGATGCCGGAACAATTTCTTAGACTAATTTTTTTTTTTTGTGATTGCAGTCAAATACGCGGGTTCAACTGTAAAACGCGGAGGGACGCAAGCTTTTCAGAAATTCGGTTTACAATACATTAACGACGACAACGCAGCTGTTTTTTAAATTCTCGATGCAAAAATCTAAAAATTAAAATTTATTTAGTGCACGCGAACGAATATTTTTCGCTGTTTTTCACAATTCCAACGAGCTAATCATCAGGCACTTGTGATGAATGTAAAAAAAAAAGTTTAGTGTCAATGAGTGAGAAAAAAAAAGATTAATTCGGTTTTTTCTATATCTTCCATTAAGGTGCAAAAAAAAAGTTGTTGGAAGAAAAATGATAATTCTCGCTGTCGTGTATATCGAGAACACAGCCACGTCGTCAACATCGCAATAAAACAAAAAAAAAGCGAATTCACAACATAAACAATTGTTGAGCAAAGAGTTGCCAAACGCATACCAGCAAACATGGAAAATCGAATTTCATTTTTTAAAAAATTTGTTCAGGGTAAAAAAAAAATAATAATAGACAACACAATGGCAAGTGTCTCGTAAGCATTGACATGTGTGACTCACGGATGAAAAGTCGAACGTTTTTTTGAAAATCACTATTCTACTTTCATATTTGTGACAAATACGTTGAAAAAAAAATAATATATATTTATCTATATATATATATATATATATACTCTGGGCTATAAAATGCATTTGTGATGTGTATAAATACTAAATCTAATCTCTCAGAACACATTTCAGTGTCGGTTATATATATATATATTTTTTTTTATATTCTGATGTTTCGTATCTATCCTCGTGGTGCAGAATAGAATTTTTTTTAAGGCTTAAGCTTGGAGAAAGACGATAATTTTAATTGTGGCTGAACAATTGAACATCGTTTTCGCAGTCAGTTCGACGAAATTTTTTTCGTATAATACTTTCCCGTCGCAGATTATAATTCAATCTATATTTTTTGTTCGTTTATTTTTTTTTTACCTCGCAATTTGCTCGTCGATATTTGAATAATCGCGACGAGCACTGGTCCAGCCATGTACTTATCTTATCTCTCCTCATGCTTATCGGAGGAACATCGTATGCGAATAGCGAAAAAGGCAACGTAGTTTTCACAATCGAATTAATTCGAATCGTCGACCATTGTCATCGACATTTTTTTCTTTTAAAATCTTTTAAAATCTTTTAAAGTCTTCTAAAATCTTTCCGAAGGTCTTGGTCGACGAGATACAAAAAAAAATCGCTTTCACGTTTTACGCGACAAATATTTTCGTCCAAAAACCTTTTTTTTTCTCGCGAAGAATTGCTATCGATAAAGTTTTTCGTTTCGCGGCATTGGCTGCTCATTCGGCGTCTCGTATACCGAGAAAAAAATAAAATAATAACGTATCGAATTCTCATTCTCATTTCTCCGATTCGTCCGGATGATCGGTCTTGATATGATGAGTAAACGTGTATTGCGTTGTAAAACGTTTTTTGCAGTAAGGACATTGATAAGGCATCATTGGATGAGCTGAACGAAGATGCGCGACAGCGAGCTCGCGTAGCACGAACGGCGATTGACAAACGCCGCAACGATATCTGCAAATAAAATTTGGTTTTTAATTTTTTTCTTTTTTTCAGTGATTTTTAATGTTACGTAGCTAATTAGGAAACTTATGGGTTCGGTCTGTACGTCTGTTTGTATGTATACCACAACCCTTCCATTCTCTCATTTCGATATATATATATATATTGAGATGAAATGGGGCATATGGAAGTAGATTCCCAATTCCGGATTTTTGTTTTTGGATCAAAAATCGAAAAATAAAAATGACGAGATTGAAAAAAATTCTCAACTAAGATATTTTTTTGACTACCCCTATCTAAGCGCGGTATCTTCTAATAGGTCTCTTAAAATTCAACGAAAAATGTGTTAGGAACTCTTGATTTCAACCCATCACTCACGAGATATTTGTTTCTGAATTCGTTACAAGATACCTCGCTCCCTCGAATTTAAAAACTATCAATGCAAAAAATTTGAAAAAAATGCCAGGATCTAGCTTTCGATTATTACTTCAAATGAAAATTATAACTAACACTGTATGTTATAACTAAAACCAAAATAATTTATTAAAAAATTAGTAATAATATATTCTTTGAAATAAATTGTTACACGAACAATCGTACACTTTTATACAGATCACATCTTTCGTCAACGAGAAATAGATCTTGATACGTATTAAACAACATAACATTTACCCTCGTGTTTATTAAAAAATTGAAAAAATGTGTTGTTTGTGTAATTACCCGCCAGCCGTTCGTATGAGAGTCCTCTTGACGGGCGCGGGCACACTTTTCTCTTCGTGAATTTCAATTTTTGGTTCTACGAGCGGTAACGACGTGCCCGCAAAAGTTTCGGGACTCAATTTTGGCATAGCATGGTTTTCCAATTCCACCAGAGCGTCCACCTGTCGAATCTGCAAACGCGCGGCAATAATAGAAAAAAAATCAATTTACAAAATATTCACGATCATCGTGTTTCGGGTCGACGATTGAAAATACATTTCATCCGACATCGACGCACCTTGGCGCGTTCGTTGTCCGCAACCTTCGAATTCAGATTCTTCGACTTTGATCCATTGTCCTTCGAACTTTTGCGTTTTTTCGCCGTACCACCGGTCAACGCGTTTGACGCTTTTCGCGAATTTTTTTCCGTCGTCGAATTTCGTTTTCCGAAAGCCATTGGCGCGACGTTGCACTGATGCGTCATCAACGAAAATTCTTTGAAAAATATTTTGTTGCACTTTGGACAGTGATAAGTCTTGTTTACGTTGTGAACAGTTTGGTGAGAATCCAACTGATTCTGATCGGCGAAAGTTTTTTTACAAACTTTGCACGCGTGGGCAGTGGTCTTTATTCGATTGTGGCAAACCTGAAACGAAAATCAAAAACAAATTATGAAATTTTATTTTTCAATGTGTCCATTCAAACGATGAAAAAAAAAATTCCGGCGTGTCTTGAGAGTTTTAAGAAATAAGTTAATGATCCAAAGTGTCGGAAGGATCACTCCCCACCCCCTGCCCATGCTTTTTATTTTCAGAGCGCTTATTTAAAAAAAAAACGAAGACTCACTTCGTGCCTTATAAGTTGCCACTTTTCCTTGAAATTTTTTTTGCACACTCCGCAGCTAAAGTTCTTGACGGTTAGATTGTCTGAATGCGTTTGAAGGTGCGTCAACATGGTCGTGTGATCGTTGAACCATTGTTGGCAAATTCCACAACGGGCGACGTTTTTCGACGAGTTGGCGTTTTGCGAAGCTCCGCGCTTCGCTTCCGGTTGTTCCTCCACCGAGCCCTCGTCGTCGTCCAACGTCTGTGAAAAAAATGGTGAAAAAACGTATTGTCATGTGACGAGAAGAAAAAAAAAGGAAGAAAAAAATTAATTCGAACGTTACTTCTCTGGATTATAAAAAATTATCAAAATAATATGAAACAAGATGTGACTTGCAGCTTGTTTTGACATTTCAATATTGATCAGCGAGTGTACAAAATTTCAATGTATCCTCAAATTTAAACGCGTCAGTGGCAAAAATCTCCAAATCAAATGTCTCAAAATTTGTTCTGTTGACATCAAAATGCTGATAAAAAAATGTTTAGACTGTCGCATAGCTTCTTCTATGAGGACGCAAAATTCTGGAGCCTAGAATTTACGATAAATCACCTCGGAGAAGGTTCGATTTCGACTGCCGTGCGTCCGTGCTTCCCTCGCTTCTCTCTCCGCGTTCAAAGCTTCCTCCTGCTCCACGCTAGCCGTGATCGGTGACATAATCGGCTGCTGACCGTGCTCGCTCAGTCTGTGAGCGGCCAGACGTACAAACAGACCGAACGATCTACCGCATATTTCGCACTTGTGTTTCTTCGGCTCGTGGGTACGCATGTGATTCGATAAGGCACTTTGTTGCGTGCATATCTGAAAACAATTGTGACGAATTTCAAGCAAACGTTTTTTTTTCTCACTCGAATGACAATTAAAAGATTAGAAGAAGATTTCTCTATGAGGAAGCGCTCTTAATTCTTTTTTAATTCTTTGGCTCTAAATCGTAGGCAGTGAACGAAGATTCCTTTATAAGGAATCATTAAAAAATTCCTCGGGCTTCATGAAAGAAGAATCTTCGTTCACTACCAACGATTCAGATTAAGCAAATTGCAAATCTGAACTTGCAGCTTGTTTTGTTATTTAAACATTTATCCGCTGGTTTATAAAATTTCAATTCCTCCTCAAATTTAAACGTGTAAGTGGATTTCTACCTTATACCGAATACTCAACATATTTTCGATGTATTCAGCCTAAATGCAATGCAAACGTATTGATCGGGTACAAATCCATTCGTGAAGAACTATTTGGGAGAATACCTCAAAATTTGCGATTGATAGAGTGATACCGTCCTTTTTTTGGTAACTTAAAAAAGGACATAAAATCAAAGCCGCAGCTCTAATTGTGACGAAAATTATAGTCGATGAAGGGATTATAGAGCTGAACATGTGTGCAAAATTTGGGGGCTGTAGCTAAAACCGTTATCGAGTTACACGCGGTGAACATGTTGGAAGCAAAAATTAACGTGTGGAATAATGAAATTTCGGGTGTTGCTGACCTTTCCGCACGTTGGACAGGTAAGAGACTTGGCACTATCGTTCAGATGATTTTTTTTAATATCATTCACGCTCTCTCTAACTTGCGGATCCGGTTCTGTTTGCATCGTCGTTCTTGGCACGGTCATTCCAGCCTCGTGTAATTGCTTATGACTGCAGTACGATTCTACCGTCGGGAAAAATCTAAGCGAATGATAAAAAAAAACCATAAAAAAATAACAATTGAAGAAATGCAAGAAAGGATAAAAAAAAAGAATTATTTATTCCTTATGACTTGCCTATTGCAGAGAGAACACCACGTGTCCGTTCCGATTTCTATGGAGCTGGCGATATGATCTCGAAGTCGATGATGCCGCAGCATCTCCCAACTGACGAATCTTCGATCGCACTGATGACAATCTTTGAGGGTCTCGTCGAAATCGAGGGTCACTTTCAAATGGCTCGTAGCTTCGTGCTTCGCAAGTTCCTCGACCGTGTGAAAACCCATCGTACACTTTGAACACGTGTACGTACGCGGACAAAACAGTTGCATGTGCTTCATCAAACTACTTTTTGTTCTGCAATCGGAGAAAAAATATTTTATTATACATTTATAATCCATTCACGTTTTTTGGTTCTTGAATAAATGATCCAGCAATTTTGTTATTTTTTTTTAGTAATTTTTGGAGTCGGTGCCAGCCAAAGCAAGATTATAAAAAAATGAAAATTGAATTTAAAAAAAATTGATTAAATATTGTAAATATTTAAGTATCAATAATTTTTTATATCGTATTTTAATGCTTTTTTTTTCAAAGGAATAAAAAATATTATATTCAACTTTTTTGAAGTCGGTTTTAATTTTTTCGTAAAAATTTACTTCAACATTAATTCATTTATTCTGAAAGATTGTGAAATTTTACCTGTAATAACTGTTGCAGGGTGAGCACCACCATTGAGAAGTCAGCTTGGCTCTTGGCGTCAATTCTTTGCAGTCGTTGATGGTCAAATTACCCGTTAAAACTTGTTCCAATATACTTGTTCGTTTTTCCTCCTTCTTCACCGTTTCCGTATCCGGCGTTCGTTTCTCCATAAAACCGTCGTCGAGAACTATCACATAGTTGTCGTTCGATAATTCCCTTCTGTTGTCACGGTTTCCGCATCTCGAGGATAGTCGACGATGATTCGAATTGATCTCGACGGCCAAGTTCGATGGAATCAGCGTATCGTTGGGATCTTCCTTTATTTGAACCTCGCATGGCAGTTCCGGTAGCGGTTCCACTCCGCCAATAACGACGGGTGGTTGTTTCGGAGTCTCGACTTTATTGGCTCGTCTTGCGAGTGGCAGTGAAGCTGGTAGCGGCACTAAGGGTGGCGGCGCACGCGATTTTTCTTTACACAGTTGTACCTTTTAGGGAACAACCAGAGAATTCATTAATAATCGCAAACACAATAGAACCAACAACGTTGTATCTAAATTGGTTGAAGTCATTCATTTTTATCGCAAGCATGTTGCAGGTTAACGAACAAAAGAAATCTGCTAGCCAATTTTTCAGTTTCATACTCATAACTATACCAGATGCTACAAAACAATTGAAGAACATGGTTGACTTCTACCGTATCGTAATATAAAAATTGATAATAAGAATTTATACAAATGAGTACAAAGACATACTTGGCAAGGATCAGGCGAATTGTTCATGGCATCCATATAAATTTCCACCGCCTTCGAATCTCTGAGACTCAGAAGTTTGAGATGCATGCTCTTGTATACGTTCAAACAATACTCTCTGAACTCGTAAACGTCGTCCAGTCTTGCGGCGCAGAACTGACAAATTTTCTTCGGCAGCGGATCGGTCTTGTATACCATGAAGGGCAGACAAACTCGCAGTTTGTGAGCGACCCTGCGACTGAGCCCCTCCTCGCCGAATATGGAAAACATTTCGGTTTGCTCCTCGGCGCAGAGCCTGCACGAATTGTCCCACTCCGACACGGCCATTGTTTCTCACCGCTGTGGACGATTTGTCACACGAAAATCTTCGAATCTCAAGTAAACATCGTCGTGCATACGAAGTTTTCGACAGTTGTTCGTGGCTTTCGTGGCGTCGTACGAACTTCATGAATCATACGAAAAACAGGTCATCGCTGAAAGCGAGGTTAGGTAGCATTTCCTTTTTTTGTGTGTTTTTTTTTTTTTTTTCGATTCTCCAATTTTTCAGCAATGCGCTCTTATTGTCACAAATTAACTATTTGAACGACGAAAAAATGTCTAATTCATCGATAAATATTGTCGTGTCACGTTAGACACAATAAAAAAAAAAATTTAACGAAAAAAGAAAAAAAATAATAATTTTCGTGAAATTAGAGGTTAAGTAACTCGAATAGATAAATCCATGAATGCGTTTCAGCCGCAATTCCACGGTTGATAACTCGATCGGTATCGTCTTGAAATTGTCGCGAAACGCGACGAGAACAAAAAAAAAGGGTCAACCGATGAAACGAGGTTAGCAGTGCGAGTGCATTGAGATAATCTTGGACCAATCGAACGACTCTTCCCATCGATCAACGAACATCTCGTCGATGCTATTCCACTAACTTTAATTTTTTTTTTTTTTCACAACCGGCTTGTCTCGGGGATTATTAATGATTATACCGCCGTTCCGTATTGTTCAAGCGGTTACGAAATACTCTATGGTTTTGCTTACATTCCGTTCGGAACATCGGACCACGATCAGTCACTTATCGGGCCAACCGGAGTCACGCACGCACACACACACACAACACACAACACACCAGGCTCGCGCGCACGCGCATACGAACACCGACTGACACGAAACACGAAGAGTTCCGGTTTGTTCGGCCTAGCGCTTAGACGTGTTTTTCTTCGCTCTGTTACGACTTGACCTAACCGCGTTTTCACGTGCCTACGCACTATTGATACTGGACGGAGAAGTTCAAGGCTTGCTCCGTCTGTTTTTTATATATATATTTTTTTACACGACTTTTTCCTATTATTAGCTCATTTAACCTGTATTCTGTTCCTCCTAACCTCCTGTATATATTCCTCGCTACGCGCTTTTAGGTTAGCCTCAGCCCGCGGGCATGACCGCGCGGTCCTCGGCGTCAGGCGGGGGCGGGTCCCGGCGGGATGTCGAGGGTGAGGTAGACCTGGATGAGAATGTGGATGAGGATATGGTTCAGGAAATCTCGCAGCATTTTCTCGAAGAGCAGGTAAGAGACCTCGGCGGAGAGCCCTCAGACGAGCGGCGAGGACGCGTCCGCTCCCGCGCAGGGGGGCGGACGCGCTCGCGCTCTCTTAACACTCGTTCACGGTCACAGTCACGATCTCGCGAGCGCAAACGGCTCCGCGACCACCTTTCCTCCAACCCCAGGCAAGACGCTAACGCCAACGATGTGCCCTCAGAGGGCTCCACTGTTTTCATAAATACCCCCGTCGATAACCCAGCGCTAGCGCGCAACAACTCCGCAAGGGTTACCCACACCGTCCCGGAACGTCTCAAAAACAATCGATACGCGGCCGATAACGAAGGTCCCTACAAGGTCCTCATCCGCCCTTCCATCATTGACCCCGCTATTACGCCGCGACTCAACGCCACTCGTACTGCCAAAACGCTCCTCACCAAAACTTTGCAGAAAGACATTCTTAACGTTTCCAGCTCGGGCAAACATCAGGTCACGGTATTACTCGCTTCCGCCCGCGCAGCCAACTCCCTTCTTTCCAACTCCGTTCTGGCCCAAGAGAACCTCGTGGGTTTTATCCCAGATGACTCAATCTCATGTGAGGGCCTCATCAGGGACGTCCCTATCGACATTTCTGTTGAAGAACTGAGGGCCTCCATTGAGTCTCCTGTCAGAATCCTCGACGCTCGTCGTCAAAATCGGAAAATCTCTCGGAATGGCGTTTCTGAATCTATCCCCACCCAATCTATGTGGATTAAATTTTCTGGCAGATCCCGACCCGAATCGGTCACCCTGTATCAAGTCCGCCACCAAGTGCTGCCTTGGCACGCTCCCGTAATTATATGCTTCAACTGCTTCATCTTCAACCACGTAGCCGGCCAGTGCAAAGGACACACAAAATGCCGACAATGCGGAAATAAGGCCCACCCCGAAGACACGCCCTGCCCCCGATCGAACCTCCCGCCCCGTTGCGCCAACTGTCGTGAAGAGGGTCACTTCCCCACGGACAGAAGATGCCCAGCGTTTCTTCACGAAAAGGCTATCAAAGCCGTCGCGGCCGAACGTAGCATTCCCCTTATTGAAGCTAGACGGCTCCTCTCGAGTTCTGCCTCTTCCCCCCAGTTCAGCACCCCACCCACCCACTCGCTCTCCAGCTTTCCTCCTCTCTCCCGCCCACGCCATGAAAGAGCAGATCCTCATCCTCATCCTCATCCCCCTCCTTCTTCTCCTCCCCCTTCCCCCAGGCTGGATATCCCTCGACCCGCCATCCCCCTGCAGAATCCGCCATCAGGACCCCGACCCCTCATGTCGTCCCTCTTCGACTCACGCCCCATCCATTCTCGTATTCCTCCGCAACAACCCTCTCGCTACTCCAACTCCAACTTCGACTCACGCCAATACTCATCCAGGTCCACTCCAAACGCCATTCTTAATACACGTGCGGCTCATCACAACATTCTTCTTGCTCCCAATGGTCGCCCACCCTCACCTGTTGGTCCCAGCAATGGCGCTGCTCTCACCCCCAGGCCCCCTGCTTTTTCATCCCCGCCGCCCAACGGCAACTTCCGCCCTCCCAACTCTGGCACACCTTCCCACCCAATTCACCCAGATCCCTCCCAAAATCTTATCTCCATGTTTTTAAAGATGATTCTCCAACAGCTTCTTCCATTTCTCTCCTCTCTCGGACTAGGTGAAAAACTCAACCCTGTAATAGATTCTCTCATAGCACTTCTTGATCCCCCGGTTCACCAGTCACAAGATGGCCTATCATAAACCTCTGAACATTTTACAGTGGAACTGCCGCAGCATTCGAAATAAGCTTGGCCTCCTTACCGCAGAGGCCCCTAAATACGACGTCATCTTGCTTTGCGAAACGTGGCTCCAATCTGCAGGCTCTTTCAGTTTACCAAACTTTAACGTTTTCACCAGGAATCGCGTCCATCGTAGAGGAGGAGGCATTGCGATCTGCCTTAAAAAAAACATTCCCTTCACCCTAAACAACGACATTTCTCACCAGACCGACCGACTGGAGTCCTTAGCCCTTTCTATACCCACCTCGCTTGGCCCCCTTACCATCATCTCGATTTACAGATCACCCAATCTGGAGGGTAGCTGCTTGTCTACCTGGCGACGTTTCTTTGATTCCCTTGACCAATCTGGCCACATTCTTATCGGAGGAGATTTCAACAGCCATCACCCCTCCTGGGGCTGCACAAAATCTTGCCCTTCTGGCTCGGCGCTCTCGAAAATTCTCCCCGAGTATGACTTGA
This sequence comes from Diplazon laetatorius, assembly GCA_963662125.1. Taxonomy (NCBI): domain Eukaryota; kingdom Metazoa; phylum Arthropoda; class Insecta; order Hymenoptera; family Ichneumonidae; genus Diplazon; species Diplazon laetatorius. Next base: position 10,613,582 of record OY759152.1, read on the forward strand.
TGTTCCTTAATGATGGGTCCCCCACCCTTAACAACCCTCTTAGCCTAAACAATTCGGCCATTGACCTGTCAATAGTCTCGCCTAGTCTCTCTCCATTGTGCACTTGGCACACTGGAGATGACTCCTTCACCAGCGATCATTTTCCCATCTCTATAACCCTTGGTACTTCTCCTTCCACAATCTCATTCGCACCTCACCGTCATCCCATTAAAAAAATCAACTGGGACTCGTTCAAATCCTACCTAGAGCCTCTCGCATCCTCTCTCTCACACCCATGCCCATCCTCCCAATATGACAACATAATTAACGCTATCGGAAACGCGATTTCTTCTGCCTGTCCTCGCCCTCCCAACCTGCCCCGTCGGTCCAACCAATTACCATCTAGAACCGCGGTCTGGTGGAATGAGAGCTGTGACAAAGCAAATGACGTTCGCAAAAAGGCCTGGGCCACATTCAGACGGGCTTCTAACGCTGATAACCTCACGACCGCGAAAAAACTAGATGCTCTAGCTAAAAAAACCTTTCGCGCAGCTAAAAAAGAATCTTGGGCCCGCTTCATTTCTTCCATAGACCTACGTACCCCATCCTCGGTAGTTTGGGATAAAATCAAGCGCTTTCGGAATCGCAACATTCCCGATCCGGCTACCCACCCCAATAACATGGAAACTATCGCAAAAATGGTAAACGTCATTCCTACCTTCTGTCCTCCCTCTTGCTATCACCCCAACTTTCCTAGTGTCTTTTTTCATGTCTCCGCACTTACTAAAGCCTTCACCTATAATGAACTAAAAATAGCTATCAATCGAGGTAAATTAAAATCTGCCCCCGGTCTTGATAAAATCGATTATAATATAATCTCAAACCTCCCCGACACCATTCTACACCTTATCCTCAATACCTTCAACCGCTTCTTCTCCACGGGCTCCTTCCCTAATTCCTGGAACGAGTTCCTGGTTTTTCTAATCCCCAAGACATCCCCCGACAAATTTCGACCTATCTCGCTAGCATCCTGCTTTCTCAAAGTCATGGAGCGTCTGCTTCACGCTCGGATGATTCGTTGGCTGGAATCCAAATCTCTCCTCTCGCCTACTCAGTTCGGTTTCCGCAAGTCCAGGTCCTGTTCTGACAACCTCTCAATTCTTACTACCGAAATCTACTCTGGCTTTGTTAAAAATCAATTCACAGCTTGCGTCTTCCTTGACATTTCTAGCGCTTTCGACAACGTTGACCCAGGCATCCTAAGTCACGACCTCCGGGATATGGGTCTCCCTTGGCACTACTGTAAGTTCATCTATAATCTCACCTCTTCCAAAACCATTTTCTTCAAGATAGCTGGCCAACTCCATGGCCCCTTCACTTCTTACAAGGGTGTTCCTCAGGGTTGCACCCTCAGCCCTCTACTATACAACCTATACACGAATCAGCTCGACCAACATCTGCATGAAGCTAGCGCCTGTCTCCAGTTCGCGGATGACGTTGCGATCTTTTCGAGGTCACACGTCCTCGCCGACTGTATTTCCTCCTTGCAAAATAGCCTCGATAATATCTCGACCTACCTCCGGGCTAGAGGACTGTCGATCGAACCCTCAAAGTCCAAACTCGTTGTCTTTTCACGAAAGCAATTTGATCCTCTTGAACCTTCTATAGTCATCGATTCCACCCGCGTTCCTGCCTCCTCTGCAGCCAAATTTCTCGGTTTAACCTTAGATTACAAACTATCTTGGAAACCTCACCTTAACCACCTAGTTCTTAAATGCAGTCGCCTCATTAACATCATCAAATGCCTTCGCTCCACGTGGTGGGGAGCTGACCCGTCGTCCCTCCTCACAATCTACCGTGCCCTCATACGCAGCTCTATTGAATATGGATCTATGGCTCTCCCGATTAAAGAATTTTCGCTCTTTAAAAAACTAGAGGTGCTTCAACGCACAGCTAACAAACTTTCGCTCGGTCTTCGCTTCTCCACCCCTAATAACGTCGTTATGGCAGAGGCGCGGGAGCCGCTCCTCAAACACCGGCTTCAGCTCCTCGCCAATAAATTTCTTCTCAAAACTCTCTCCTATCCTGACCACCCTCTCTGCACCGCAATTCCACAACTGATATCCTCTCTTCGTCACGCCCATAATTACACACACCTTTTCGATCTTCCCCTCATCCAGGCTAACCTCAAATATAATCATTTTAAAGATCTCCTTATTTCGAACATCTTCCCCCCCATCTACCGAATAGACCCTTCTTCTACCCTCCCACCAACATGTATCAACACTGAATCAGGCAGGTTGATTCAATCTTCAGACTGCCCACAAAAGACCTTCACCGATATATTTAACGTCCAACTCCAGGGCTCTACCACCTTTTACACCGATGGCTCCAAAGCGAACAACGGTGAACCCGTAGGTCTGGCTATTTTCTGCCCAAAGTTATCGCTCTCACTGAAATATAAAATCACGACGCACGCTTCAATTTTCTCAGCTGAGGCTCTGGCCCTTCTTCTTGCTCTGCAATTAATTATCGCCAACAATATCCCTGACTCCTGCATCTTTTCTGACTCCCTTAGCGCCCTTTTAGCTCTCAACTCGCCATTTTCTTCGACTAATACCTCTCCAATCATCATCGAAGCCTACCAAGCGCTGGGGACAATTCATCTCAAAAACCTCAAAACTTGCCTAATATGGATTCCAGGTCACGCGGGCATCCCAGGCAATGAGCTAGCAGACTCCTTAGCTAAAGATGCCATAAACAACGGCCTCCCCTATAATCTCCGTATCCAATCCTCTGAACTCTTTCCGCTCGCTAAAGAAAAATGCATAGCCTCCACCAACAGAAAACTTATTCGGGACAGTCGCCACAAGGGTAAACTATTTTTCGAACTCTTCTTCAGGGAATGCACCAAACCCTGGTTCTCGGACTTCAAGCGGCTCGACCGCGCCTCCATTACCACGATTACCCGAATGCGCTCGAACCACTATAGTTTAGCATCTAGCCTCTTTAGAAAGAATATAATTGACTCGCCAGCCTGTATATGTGGGCATGACAATGAGGACCTCAATCACGTCTTCTGGGCCTGCCCCCGCTTTGAGCCACAACGGTCCGCCCTCTTACACACGCTGTCTTCTTACAAAATCCTTCCTCCACACAACATAGAATCCCTTCTGGCCGTGCCCTCTGCCCGCATCATAGCCGCTGTTATGCACTTTATCAAAGACACCCAGTTGTCGATTTAGCATCTAATCTATCGCCGATTTAAAATTCTTGTCCACACTTTTCCTCTCTCTTTCTCCCTCTTCACTCCACTCATTTCACTCCGAGGCACCTCCGCCTCCTAACGGTGAGCGCGACACCGTCAAGCCGCCGCCGTTTGAGGCCGTTTGAGGCTGCCGCGCCCACCCTTTCTGTTTCAGATTCCTCTATACGCCAGTTTCTCATCCCGATATTTCTACGTCCATGGCCGTATGGTCAACGCCGCTACGGTGCGGCGACCAGAGCCAGAACCAACCAAATGAAGAAGAAGAAGACGAAACACGAAGAGGGTTTCTGTTTTGCTACAAGCGCTATAAGGTGGTTTCTTGAAGACAGCTCATAGTACGGCAAGGTCATGAAAAGAAGGTGAAAGTCTAGCTTCTCTTGAAAAAAATGGTCATGGGTCATAGTCGTTTGTGCCCTTCATTAGGTCCTGTCAGAAATACCGATAATCAAAAATGTCCTTGTACATACTATAATTCGCAGTCGTGATAACGTAAATGTATCTATCTTCAATGTATGATAAAGTTATTAATTTTATTATATCCACACACACACACATATATATATATATATATATATATATATATATATATATATATATATATATATGTGTGTGTGTGTGTGTGTGTGTGTGTGTGTGTATGTGTATCTTTTGGCATTTAAAAAATATCCAAATAAAAGAGCAAATTGATTCGTCAAATCTCAAGACAAAACCAATGTCTCTTCCAAGTCGCTAAACGAACGATAGAAGATGCATTGCACGCAAACAATTGTACAAACAATTGCTTTAGATAATTTAAAAGGGCATCCCGAACGTTTGGCGCTCGGTCTCTCTCGCTCCGCCGCAAGCGCTCATGGCGCTATCTCTCTCGCACTCGTTGCGAACGCCAAAGGTTCGGGATCCTCTCAAACGATACATTTCGCGTTATTCTCCGGTATTCAAATGTTGTTGTATGTGTAGGAATTTCTGTTACCGGCGATTCAGTAATAACAGGAATAACAATAGTTATCCTGTTATTACTGAATCTGAAATATAATCCCGCCCATTTCTACATTCTATTATGGACCGTTACAGACTATTGAGAGGTTTTACTGTATTAGCTAGGTTATCTCACTCTGACGCCATATGCTGCCATATGCACCAAAGAGCAACACACGCACACACGTTACAAAATCATAGCCGGTGACGCGTATCACGCGGGTTGGTCTGTCACCGTCAAATTACCCATACGGGCTGTTTCATTTCCGATCGCGATTCGCGAAGCGTGTCTGAAAAGCCGGTTCGAAAATGAGCACCGAAACGGATGAGAATTTGAAATTGTTTCAATCGATCGGCCTAAGCGAACAAAAGTCCAAGGAAACTTTGAAGAATGTTCAAGTTACAACCAATCTCAAATCTGCGATAATCGAGGTAACGAATTTTCATAACCTACAAGCCATGATCTCTCGTCGTTCAGCTTTACTAGTAGATCACGTTTTTTTCAGAAAATATTTATCAATCGTAATTTTTTTTGTTTGTACATAGTTTGAGATCAACCAAAGGATTATTGATCTATTTTTTATTCTGATTGGTTATTGTTGCTAACTTACAAACCATCCGGTGAATTTTTTAATTAATACTTTGCAACGAAATTTTGGGAATTAGTCCTGTGTATCAAAATTTTGGAGTAATATTATTTTTATCCGCAGCTGATGGAAATAAATGGCGACCTCCTGGAAATTCCCCCCCCCCCCCTCTTGAATCATAACTTTGAATAGCCTCGATTTTGAGTCAGACCACCACGAAGATACCTTGCTATAGTTTTACGAAAATCGGTTCAGCTGGTCGGACTTGAAAAGCGAACTAACATAATGACAAAAAATTGGTTATATTAGTATTGTTTATGTTCACGAAAGAATTATTCGTTTTGAGGGGTAAAGAGTAGCCTATATGATGATCCAGGACATGGGCTATCCGTCCGGCAAGTTCCGTCTAAATCTGTTCAGCCATCGAGGCATAATTGAGTAACAAACATCCGAACTTTCATATTAATAATGAAAGTTAGATATGCGATTGAACTTTTATTTCGTGTACATTGTATGGAGAATTTTTATTTTGTCTAATTATTCATATCGATAGATATTGATATTGATAATCGGAATGAATGCAAGCTGAAATTGTGTTCCTGCGATTGGATTATTGTCAGTATTAATCATTATCAACGCTGACTGTTTTAGGCAATCTGTGAAAAATTTCAAACCTAACCAATAACTTTATATAATCAATTTTAAGTTTTTGGATTTTTTTACAATTGAGTTTATTACGAACGTATGATTGTTTCGTCACAGGCCAAGAACCACGGATCGGTAACACCCGAAACCGGAATTTTGCTGTACCATTTGGCATCCAAGATAAAACCGCAGATTGCGGATAAAATAGCTCTGTTAGCGGGTTACGTAGCGCAGAAAAAGTTGGACACGACTCAGAGGGTGGACGCTGCTCTGGATTACCTTCTGAGCAATGCATCGAATTTGCTAAATATTCTCGAATTCGAAGAATCGTGCGGCGTAGGAATCGTCGTTACGCCCGAAGAGATCGAGGCTGCGGTTGAGAAATTGATGAATACTCACAAACAAGAGATATGCGAAAAAAGGTAACGGCACGATTTTTGTTTCCGACTCGACGAAGTAGTATCGCCACAAATTGCTGTTTGACACACGGATTGCAGATATCGCTTCAACGCAGGACCGCTGCTGCAAGAAGTACGCAAAGCTTTGAAATGGGCAGATGGAAAAGCGATAAAAAACGAAGTCGATGTGCAACTGTTGGATCTTTTGGGACCGAGAACGGAGGCTGATCTGGCACCTGTTCCAAAAGCTGGGAAACAGTCCAAGAATAAAGACGCTGATAAAAACAAAACAGCAAAGAATGGTTAGGAACTAAAGAAAAAAAATATTTGTCCTTTCTGCATCAGAATGTCTTTGGAAATGTCCAGAAAATTTATTTATCGGAAATAACAAATGAGATATAACAATTTTGGGAATTCTAATTTTTTTCCATGTATTTGTAAGATTCTACGGTCATTCACAAAAAAAAAAAAATTAATTTCACTCGCGTTATTATAGCAGAACAAAAAACCGGAGATTCGAACGATGCGAAGGACGCGGCAAATACGATAAGCGAATTGATGAAGACGAAAGTGCATTTTCACAAACCCGGCGAAAATTACAAGACTGAGGGTTACGTCGTTACACCGAACACCCATCGATTACTCGCCGAACACTTGAAAATCACTGGTGGTTCCGTACGAACGAGATTTCCACCGGAACCCAATGGAATTCTCCACATTGGACATGCCAAAGCGATCAACATAAACTTCGGGTATTTATTTATTTATTTATTTATTTATTTATTTATTTATTTATTTATTTATTTATTTATTTATTTATTTATTTATTTATTCTTTTTTTTTACTCTAATTTTGCAGAATACAATGATAACGTAATATTATTATTGTTTTCAGTTATGCAGCTGCTCACGATGGAATTTGTTACTTGCGATACGACGACACGAATCCGGAAAAAGAGGAGGAAAAGTTTTTCACGGGAATACGAGAAATGGTCGAGTGGTTGGGTTACAAACCAGCGAAAATTACTCATTCGTCCGACAATTTTCAACAATTGTACGAATGGGCGGTGAAACTCATTGAGAAGGGTCACGCTTACGCTTGTCATCAGAGCAGCGACGAGATGAAGGGATTCAACCCACCGCCAAGCCCATGGCGAGACAGGCCCGTTTCCGAGAGCTTACGAATTTTCGAAGTAAATACCATGACAAAATCATAATCAAACTAGCTGTTGCCCGCTGATTCGAGATTTTGTTCAATTTTTTTCTTACATTTTTTTCACACAATCGAAAAAAAACTTGAATTTTATCGAAATTGTAAAAAAATATTTATATATATTTAAAAAACATGATGCCCCCTCCAATTGCATGAATAAAGTTCCTTAATTTCGATGAGGTATCTTGGGACAATCTTTACCCAATCACAAACGGAGAAAATAGTAGTTACCTTTCGATAAAAAAAAAAAAAAAAGAAATCGATGGGTGAAGGGAAGGTCTAAACATTTTTTTGAAAAATCAGTGCGGTTGTACGATCGAAAAGATAATTTTAAAAAATCATTAACCACATCGGGTGACAAAAGGCTTTCAATCCGGTGATTTTGGGAGTCGTGCTCTATATGTAACATAAATAGAGAAAACTATTAGCGAGAGAAAAAAAATGTGGAAACGATAGAAAGAAAAAAAAAAGAAATTATTCACTCAATTTTGCCTCGATCGAATCTTCACCCAAGTGATTTTCGATTTTAGAATATTTCAATATTATGAATAAGCTATTTTGAATAATCAAGTGTGAAACATACGGAAATATCGAAAATAATTCGATAAACACTAACAAATCGTTCGTCGATAATTCGATCAGGACATGAAGAACGGTATGCTCGAGGAGGGCGAGGCGACGCTTCGCATGAAGCTGACTCTGGAGGAAGGCAAGCAAGATCCCGTGGCTTATAGAATAAAATACGCGCCCCACCACAGAACCGGCGATCAATGGTGCATCTATCCGACTTACGACTTCACTCACTGTCTGTGCGACAGCATCGAGAACATAACGCATTCTTTGTGCACGAAAGAATTTCAATCGAGAAGATCGTCGTACTACTGGCTCTGCAACGCTCTCGATCTTTATTGTCCGGTTCAGTGGGAATACGGAAGATTGAACATCGGTTACACCGTCGTGTCGAAGCGAAAAATTGCCAAGCTCATCGACGAGGGAGTGGTCGCCGATTGGGACGATCCGAGGTTCGATTCTAGTTACAAAAAAAAGTCGTTGAGTAGCTTGTTGGGCACGCACATGATCCGTAGTTATTCTGTAATAGCCATTGACGAAATATGTAATCTTCACGAAAGCGTTAACAGACACTTTTTATTTTTATATTTTTCGTGAATTATTTTTGCTACATAGTCAAATTTTTTTTTATTTTATTGTTTTTGTGTACCAAATTTAATCTTGATTGGTACATGAATGAGAGAATGGAAACCCTAAGAACAAAATCTTTTCAACGATTCATTATATTCCATTTTTTTCCAAGGTTTGTTTTGATTTTTGATTTTCTTTTTTTTTTTCATTTGCAGACTTTTCACGCTGACGGCTTTGCGCAGACGAGGATTTCCACCACTGGCTATAAACAATTTTTGCGCGCAAATGGGAGTAACCGGTGCCCAGGCGATCGTCGATCCCGCAAATTTGGAAGCGGCGGTTCGCGACGTTCTGAATTTATCGGCTCCTCGGCACATGGCTGTTTTGGATCCCGTAAAAGTTACGATATTGAATTTTCCGCACGAAACTTCGATCGTTCTGACTGTGCCGGATTTTCCGAGCGAGCCCGAGAAAGGAAATCATACCATCAAATTCGCCGACATCGTTTACATCGAAGCTTCCGATTTTAAGGAGGTAAATTTATTCTCAAAACTCAACAGTCGACCGATCGATTATTCAACATTATTTATGTATCAACTTCATGCGTGTACATTTTTTTCTACAGATCGTATGATTGAATAACGTTGATAGAGTGAAAAATTTATAAGTTTACGCTTTTTGATCTTTTTTAATTTTTTTTTTGTTCGGCTTGATAATTTCTTCAGCAAGAGGAAAAAGGTTTTCGACGTCTTACGCCGGGTCAGGCGGTGGGCCTGAAACACGCCGGTGTCGTTCTAACACTGCAACGCGTGGAAAAAGATCCGAGTGGTAATATAACGAACTTGGTGGTTAGACAAGAAATTGTTTCGGACAAGAACAAACCCAAAGCGTTTATACATTGGGTTTCGGAACCGAAAGTTGCCTCGGTCAGACTCTACGAACGATTGTGAGTCATACAAGTGTATTTCGAAAAAGGATTTTTTTTTACGATTTTTATTTAAAAAAAAAAAGAATTTTTACGATTTTGATTGAAAAATTTTTTTTTTAGAATTCCGATGAAAAGAAATGTTTTTAACACAATTTGGGATTACAGATTCAAACACAAGAATCCCGAGGATTCCAACGAAGTTCCTAATGGATTTTTGAGCGATATTAATCCAACGAGCAAAAAGGAAGTCGTGGCCTACGTCGATGGGGCACTGGGTTCGGTCGCGAAGCCCTTTACCCAATATCAATTCGAACGACTCGGTTTCTTTTCCGTCGATCCGGATACCGTCCCTGGCAAGGTAAATTTGCTTCATCTAAAAATATGAAGATGAATATATGAAAGAAAATTCACAGACTGATGAATTTTTGAGCGAAAGAAAGCTTTTTTTTCGTTTTCACCTATTTATGAATATTTTTTAACGTGTTGCCATTTTATTTTTTTAAAATACATTTTTCGTACGTTATCTGGAAGCTTCGAAGCAAGTTCCATAATTTTTTGAAACACTTCGGACGGAAAGTTTAGTCAAAAATTTGCTCCTTCGTCTTTCAAAACTTTTTTCCAAGCTCATTTTCATCGGAACTTTGTCGATGAGTCGCTGTCACGGATTTTTGTAACAACTTTGTGGTTGAAGAAAAAATCGATGAAATGATAAAGTGATGATTCCGTTTGCTTTTAGAGTGGAATGCATAATTGTTTTAACATGTGATCAAAAAAATATTCGTTGGATGTTTGTTTTTGAAAATTCTTCAACTCATTTTTTTGTTTTTTTGTTCTTTCTTTTTTTCCAGCTCGTCTTCAACAGAACAGTGACTTTGAAGGAGGACGCTGGCAAGTGATGAGGAGAAAAAGAAATACGGTCAGATTCATCGCGACGATAAAATATTTTATATTTTATACTTTGAAATATACACTCTGAGAGTATGTGAAGCAAACGATGTTTTTTTTTAGCGAAAATAGATTTTACTATGCGGAAAAAAATGGTTAATCCATATTTCGCTTGACGCTTCGTCTTGATCGATAATTCGCAATCCCAGTTAAATTTTTAGTTACATCCATGAGATCCATGGCGTGTTTTTTTTTTTTTTTTGCATAAACTTTTTTTGCATAAACTTTTTGAACTACGATTCGATCGTGGAAATTAAGCTTCTGATAGGCTGTTTTCTGATTAGGATATTTTCACGAGATCCACGATACGCGAAAAAAAAAATTAATTCATCATGCACGACTCGTAAGTCGGAACCATGTATTTTATATTTATAAAAGCATCTTCGCCTCCGTAACGCTCCAAAATTTCCAGAGTTTCTTCGATCAGGTCCGCCGGATTTTCGCCCTTTTGCTGCGAGTAATCGATGCCCTCGCCCAGATTCACTGAAATATAATTTCGCGATATTAAACTGTGACCGATTGCGAATGTGATGAACTTTAGGGAAAGTTGCCTTTTTTTCAGGCATTGTCAGATGGAGTTTCAGGATTTTTTTTGGATTTATCGCAATGAAACTCAGTGACTATTTTTATCAAAACTATTAGATGACCAGCAATCCTATGCCCTAGCTTGTTGGACCCTCTCAAACATCCAATATTACGTGATAAAATAATGCCCGCACCATTGAATAATATTGATAAAAATAATCACTAAGATTCGTTGCAACAAACCCGAAAAAATTATTTTTCAACATTTTTTGAAAATGCCAGAACAACAGGAAACTCTGCTCTTGACGATGATCCACGTTGAAGATTTTGTTTTCATTTCTTTTTTTTTCTTTCAACGACACCTTTTTCTCTTCAACGTACCGTTACGATCCTTGAGTAAATTTGGAATTGGCAATATTTGTCTGAAGTAGGGAACCAAAGCTTCGCCGATGCAATCGCCCGAACGTACCAAACGTTGCAACGCTCTCATCGTCGCGCAAATTATTTCGGGAATTTTCGTGTTTAGCGCATCTGCGATATTTCAGAGAAAAAAACAAAAATTGGTAATTTGCATTTCATTCATATTTACAAAAAAAAATTAATAAATAAATAAATGAATAAATAAATAAATAAATAAATAAATAAATAAATAAATAAATAAATAAATAAATAAATGAATAAATAAATAAATGAATAAATAAATAAATAAATAAATAAATAAACAAAAGTAAAAGTGTATCGATCTACGAAAATTCTACAGACGTAAGATTTTGCGCGTTTGATAATTAATTACTTTTGATTGGTATTATCAATTGGGGAACGACGGGCAAAATTTTGGTACCGCCGTGTTCCAACATTTCGGATATTCCTTGCTCGACGAGAAAATTGTAAGGCGGTTCGGTTTCCGTCAAACCGTCGAAGAACATCGGCAAATAGTGGTGAAAGTCCAATTCCTCGATATTCGCTTTCCACGTTATCGTGGTCCCGTCGCTTTCCATGGATATCGGAAATACTCCGCGTTCGTAAAATTTTCGAAACGACGATGGTTTCGGTGGCACGGGCTTGTACAAACCGCAACGCGGTGGTTTTGCAACCACTGTGTTTTCCTTGAATGTGAATTACGATTTTTTTTTTCGTTTGCTTAATTTATTTTATTAACAATTTTTTTCGTAGTTGAGCTCTGCTTATCAAAGCTTTGAATTATTTTTTGTTTCGAGTCACCCTAATGTATATGAGGCATTCTATCCGATTTCGAACGGTCAGAAAGTTGTCCACTCCCAAAAAAATTGGAATTTTGTCGAATTATTTAATAATATGAAAAAGAGTAGCGTGCATTTTTTTGACTTTTTCAAAATTTACAAATTTTCGAAATATCGTTATATCTTGAAAGCATATGATTAAACTGAAAAATGTTTCAGATAAAAAAGTTGCAATTTTACATAAACTTTATAATTTTTTTTTTTTTTTGAGTGGAAAAAATGACTATTTTCATGAAAAAATATACGAAAATAATTATTTTCAGTCAGTATCTCAATTTCGATTTATCTAAAAAAATTCCAGAAAATACTCTGAAGTGTGTGCAATAGACACGTATTTTTTTTAGATGGCTCGTCGGTCTTTCATTTTTTTAATTTCCGTCTCCCATCCCGATTAACACTGATTAAGAGAATATACCTTACTGACATTTTGAATTAACCATTTCTTATGTACAATTGTACATATATGTATCACTCAAATGAAGAAAAAAAAATTAAGCACGTAGCAGTGTATGAAAAAAAATATAATTCGAGGCTATCATACCTAAAGCTCAACGACAAAGTACCATGAAAAGTACCAAAGCCAAGGAATAATAACTCATGCCCTTTAAAAAATTTCAGAGGTGAAATAGTATATTATGACACTTTTTTTTTTTTTTTTTCTGACGAGTGTGAGTTTACAGAACGAGCCAAAGGCGAGTATTTCAATCACACGAGTCCAGAAAACGTTTTTCGTACGAGTGTCGTACGAATTTTGATGTCACAAGGTCCGTAAACGGACGGACAGCGTGACATAAGAATATTAACAACAGCAACAACGAAAATTATTTTTTTTTTCAATCCAGGTATTTAAATATATATATATATCTTTTTTTTGTAAAACAAATTTGAACATAAAGTATAAACTTTTCGACTGTGAAATAACAAAATTAATTTTCAGAGTTCTGCAAAGTCAATGCGGAGGACTGCATCAAGTATAACGCATCTGCATTCTTACCTGCAAAGCTTGTATAGTAAAAGCCGGAACAACACGTGGTTTCTTCTTATACTTCGGATTGTTCTTTCGCACTTCCTTCCAAAATTCACGTTGATTAACCATGACGAATTATCGACGAATTTTTTCAATTTCAATTGTACGTCCGTACAATTGGCCGGAAGCTTGAAAAATCGGGCGAGTACAGTGCGCGAACGCTGAAACTCGTGTTTCACGTAGTCGTGGTGACATTCGGCATAACGTTGTCGGAAAATAATATTCGTGCAAAAGTGGTTTAGGGGTTGAGATGAGTTGCAGCGAATTTGGATCAAACAATCGAGGATTCCATGGCAACGACGATTACGTTTCGGGCTGTGAGATTGAAATACGTACCGTTATTTCATATTCATGTGCGTATTGCGTGCGTACCAAAATTTGCATAACTAGACTGGAAAATTATTATATCACAAAATTGGATTCGTTCGTAAAGAAAAAAGGAAACGAACAAAAAAAACCATATCATGTTAACGAAGCGAAGGATTTATTTGTTCTTTCGTGGTGAATTAAATTAAATTCTCTGTGTTATCGAGGGAACATATCCAAACATATCTAGCGTGGCGGCCCTAAAATTCAATCATTTTTTGCTGACTAAACGAGTAAAGATATTGATGATTTATTTTCTTAAGTGTTTAAATTTTAAAAAATGCATAAACTCTTATCAACTATCTTGGTATAAGGATCGAGCATTATATGGCTGAAAAAATTATTTGTTTAAACAATATAATCATAGAAACACGGAAAAACGTGATTTGAAAATTTAGATAAAAATAAATTTTATTTTATTCTAAGATGAGCCACAATTGTATGGGAAATATTTACTTTGATAACTTTGTTTTGCATTGGACGAAAAAAGAGGAGCGTTCGAAATGAAGAATATGTTGTTGCAATATTTCTGCAACGGACACTCCGTTTTTAAGGTTCCCTAGCAGACTAGGAACTTTTATAGCTGCGGTCGGACCGCCCATCCGTCCTACTATCACATACAGTCTGAAAAAAATGTTAACCTCCCTTCCTGCAGATTAAAAAGTGTACTCGACATTTCGTTTACTTCAGTGAGGTGTCTTTGAACAGGTCTTCCAAAATGCACCAAATAATGTTCCAGGACCTTCTCATTCCGACCCTTCGTGTATTACCCACAATTCGAAGTAGACAAACTGCAAGATTTAAACTCGCAGCTTGTTTTTATTTATTTCTAAACGCATTCGATGAGGACTGGGACGCGTCGATGAACGGAATCACATCGAAAAGAGACAATCTTCGAGGATAAACGACAGGAGTCGGAAAGCTAATCAACTGGGACCAAAGAATCTCGTAATATTTGGAATTTTAATAAATTTCGTAATAAACAGTTCACACGTGTAATCGAAAATCTTCGTGGAGCTATCTCTTCGTGATCTTTGAAACTTTTTTGTGAAATTCCGGATCGTCGAAGATGAGACATCGTTTCTGGGGTTCTTCCTTCTCGGATGTGAGACTTCATTAAGGAAAAATATTTTACAACGATAGCTATAAAATAAGAAATAAAAAAATAGAAAAAAAAGGGGAAAAAATAATAAAATAAAACGAACGGTTGAAAAAGGATATTTGTGAAGTAGCTTGAAGATTCCCGTGCCGATTGGAACAGGAATTCCCATGATTATAGACTCGGAAACTCCGCATATGGCGTCCTTCTGACCGTAATACGCAGCGTCGAAAAGATGATCAGCCGTTTTTTCAAACTGCGTGGAGAAAAAAGTATGATGAAAATTTGTCATATTTGTGTAACGAAATCAAATATTCCAGAATACGGATATTTATTTATTTATTTATTTTCAACGTAGAAATTGTTGATAGTGGATGTTAATTTACCGAAGCGAGATTGAGGACCGATTCCTTCATCTTGGCCAAACCCTGACGCGTAATACCCAAAACTTCGCCTCTGCTCGTCATCAAATCGGCCACCAACATCGGATGACGTCGATCTATGCTCATTCCATGATTCTCCATCACCAACTTGATCTCCGTCATGATTGTCGCTCTCGCGGCTTCGATTCCCAATGTTTTGAACACCTTGACCGAAGATAACAACCATTGGCATGAATTTTACAAATTTTAATGAAGCGAGAAATGATTGTTGGAAGAGTAAAAAAAAATCGAATCCAAGCAATGATAAATTAACCGAAGAATTACGGAATTCTCGCACTCAAACTGAGACAAAAAAACCGTCAATACAGAAAGGATTGTTGAACATGGGATAATTATGGAGTATCATGGCTTTTCCGAATTTTACAGTTTTTCGAGTTTTTCTTTTTGGAGATGTTCATTCTGTCATCTAGTTGAATAATCCGAGAGAGGGGGGGGGGTTAAATCATAATGGGAACATTTTTTATTAACGTGTTTTCGAATTTTTTGCTTTCAATTTGGCGTTTGAAGAAACTGGATAGCAACTCCGATTATTATAACAATGATAAATGGTGTGGTAATTTTCTATGCATACATGCATTTTATTTATATGCATATATTGGGCGCGGGAATTTATGTTGCTGTTTTTAAGGGTTTAAAAAAATTAAAAATTAAAACCCGAAACATAGATTTCGAGACATAAATTACTCCGGGCAGTGTTCTCTACAACATATCTCAGTCTTATAAAAATCGGGTCAGATGTCAGCTGTTTGAAAGAAAAAAAAATAATAAAAAAATATATCCATTATGATTTTCTCACCTCCTCCATCGGATTCTTCAACTTGAGAATAAAATACAGGGTTTATTTTATTACTCGGGAAAAGAATGTTTCCAGAAATCATAAAATTCGGAAAAGTCGTGATACTGTATAATTACCAAATAACGTTATTTAGTCAAAACAATGGGACAAAGCAAATACTAAACACGTTGTACGTATGTACGTATTTTCCAATTTGTTAGAGAATTTTCATGTTTTCCTTCAGACTTTTAATATCACCTCGATAGTATTGTTGGACGTTGTTTTGCTTCCGAGAACTCCCGGTGTCGCCATGACTTCCCGCATGTTGTCACCTTCGACGAATACTTTGTACCTCGTTTGGCCACCCGAATCGTCATTGTGAATAACGGCTCGAGCAACCGTTGGTAAGCCCTGAATACGATAAATTTCAAAAAAAATATATATATATCAAAGCAAACGAAGTTTTTGTTTTCAAACAATTTACATCTCAGAGAATTAGATCCGTTGATAATCGTCGACAAATTAATAAACAAAAATAATTGTAATTAATTATCACGAACCTTAATTACGACATTTGGGACCAATTCCTTGAGCTGGGTCAATGCATAATTCAAGCTGTACTTTTGTTTACTGGGATTCACCGTTATGATAGAATCCCCGCGTACCGTCACGAGTTTTGGATTTAATTTCAACTTTGACGTGCATATACTGAAAAAAAAAAAAAAAACACATGAAGACGTCGTGCCGAGAACGGTGAAAATAATATGTCAAGCAGCCGGAAGACAAAACTCACGAGTAACGAATCGAATTGGCATCGACTTCGAGCTTCAACAGCTTTATTCGATCGACGTCCAGTTTTATCAACAAAAAACAGTCGTCCGGTAGATAAACTTCCTCGAGGTATTCGGTCACTTCGCCCAGCGTTGTCTTTTCTATTCTTCCCTTGACACGACGTGCAAATTCCGCATCCGTATCGTTTTCCTAAAAAAACAACAAAACAAGAAGAAGAAAGTTATTTGAAAAGTAATAAAATAAAAAAAAAATAATTTTTTTTAATTATTCTTTTATAATTTAAATTTGAAAAATAATAAAATAATAAACTAATAAAAAAATAATACATTTTTAAAAATTATTTTTTATAATTTAAATTTGAAAAATAATAAAATAATAAAATAATTTTAAAAAATATATTTTTTTCCTTAATTATAAAAAATAATGACATTGCCAATCAGTGCGACGTTTTCAGATAAATTGCAACAAGATGCGAATGTATTGAAAGAAAAATTTCGATATAATTAAAAAATGCTCACGAGAGCTGCGGTGATGATCGGAGTGCTGATCTTCGGATTGGCGTTGATAATTTCCTTTATTCTCGGAACACCCTGAGTGATGTTCATGGAAGCGACACCGGCAAAGTGAAAAGTTTTCAATGTCATTTGAGTTCCGGGTTCACCGATGCTCTGAGCCGCGAGTGCTCCGACCGCGGTTCCAGGTTCGATCTTTGCTCTCATGTATTTTTCTTTGCACGTGTGAATGAATTCCACCAATTGCGATACCGTGATTCGTTCCAATTGCAATCCAATTTTCGTTTTCGACGACATATTCTGTCGCAATCGAGTTATCTTGCGGGCGACGGTTTTCAAAAATGTTCTGCAATGGATGATGATTTGCGATGAGAATTTTTTGTTGTGAATACAATATTCGACGTTAAGTGGAGAAAAGGACCTCGAGCGATTTATAACTACTGAAATATTTAGTGAAAAATTGTGAAATAATTCGTGTATTATTGTTCCAATGAGAATTATAATTCCTCAAATTTCTCAAGAATTGCTGACATTTTTTTCTATCTATTCAGTATAATCTATTTAATAGTTTATTCTCGTAATTTCGTGAAAAATTCGCCTCGGCCCTAAGTTCCCTTTCTTCGCTAAACGTCATATATATTTATATTTATCGACAAGTAGAAAATTAAGTTGTTTCGACTTACGCCAATTCTTGCTTGAATTCATCACTCAAACATGCGTATTCATCGCCGTTCAACAATTCCGTGGTCGCTTTTATCACGCTTTGACCGTCCAAAGGTTCTTCGGTCTTGTACGGCGATTTCGCTCGAACATGATCCAGAACTCTTTTGTAATCGACTGGACAATCTTTTCCTGTAGAACATTTGGTATACACATATATATGTGAAGTATTCTACCAAATATAGGCAAGGGTTTGGATGACCCCCGCTCAGAATCTTTTCAAATTTTTTAGGATGCAGTCCTTGATGACGTCCTGTATGTATCTGAATTTTTTCAGATTTTTTCTTCCATTATTTTGGCGGTAGTAATTATGGGCATTTTGTTACATTTCCGTTTTTCTTTTTTTTTTTCAATTTTATTTCTTAGTATTTTATCGCAAAATAAAAATTATACTTGAAGTGCATTTCTGTGTGAAATTATCTCAACTTTCCGAAAAAGATATTGATTTCCAGTTTGGACTAACTAAAAGCTCTTAAAACGGAGCTTTTATCATAAAAAGCTATTTTTCAGGCATTGCGCATGTCTGACATTTTTATATTTCTGTTTGGTACGAATTTTGTAAAAGCACGATCAGTGAGCTTTTTTTTTGTTTTGTTTTTACCTTCCATGTAAGTAGGATCGAGAGCGTCACCACCGTACAAAATTTGCACGATATCACCGACCGAATTTCTCACAGTCATGTCGTAATGCAGACACAGATCTTCGAGACTCTTGACCAATCTTCGTTGCATGTAACCGGTCTCCGCGGTCTTTACCGCGGTATCCACGAGACCCTCTCGACCTCCCATAGTGTGAAAGAAAAATTCCGTCGGCGTGAGTCCCGAATAAAATGAATTCTCGACGAAGCCCTTTGCAGCGGGAATTTTCGAATGTCGTTCGAAGTGCGGCAATGCACGTTCCTCGAATCCGTTTGGCACACGATGACCGCTTATGGCTTGCTGACCCACGCAAGCTTGAAAAAACAATCATCTCGTTATTATTATTTTTTTTCTCCATTCAATTAATGTGTCAGAATGATAATTTTTTCTTAATTCATATTGAGTTATTTTATGTAAAGCTACTCATTATCTGGAATTCGACTAAAATGTATTTTTTTTTAATGTTTCCAAACGAATAAAGAATATCATTGATTATCATGAAGAAAATTAGATTTTTACACTTTAAAAATAATTATCGATAATTTACGTGAATTATTATTTTACAATGGATTCTAATATTTCATAATTTTCTTATCCATGATCGGTTAGTAAGAAAATTATTTTTGTCACATTTTCATGTAATGATCGATCGTCACCTTATTATTATCAACAAAAGTTTTAATATAAAGATAAATCCACCATAAAATTGAAAAAAAAAAAATACCAATCATCTGTGATATGTTGATGAAGCTTCCTTTACTGCCACACTGTGCCATAACCAGAGGACTGTTGCTCGGATGAAGTTCCTTCAAGCAAGCTTTACCCGCGTGATCACGAATAACCGACAATTCTTTCAAAATCATCGCTTCGAGAGATTCCTCCTCGGAGCAACCGGGCTGACACACCAAACGGCCTTCCTTCATCTGTCTTATGTACTCCGTGCACTTTGCGTAGCTATAAAAAATATATATATCAAATAAAAACATAATAAAAATGAAGATAATTTATCGAGAGCAAAATTTCGTGTCTATCGATGGAAACGTTTGGATTACCCGGCGTCCAGCAGTTCGTGTTTCGCTCGGAGAAGTCCCTGACCGGGTGTGACGTCACCGATCCCGATGGAGAAGCCTCGATTCATCAGAAAGTAACTGGCAATTCTGGCCAAACGCCACATGGCGATTGTGGCCGAATCCTCGCCCCAGTCGCGAAGCAGAACGTAAAAAATGTTTTGCTTCGAACCCGAGCCAAGTGTCGATTTGTCCATCGAGCCAGCGATTAGTTCTGAGTTTCTGATTATAACATCTGCAATTATTTTCGTGATTAAGAGTCTTCGGGAAGCTCGACTGCCGCGACATTAGTTTTTATGGAATTTTAGTTATCATTTGTGTGTGTTTTTTTTATTCTGTTACAATTAATAATTGGCAATGTCGTGATGAGTACGATGTTATTGTTATATATAGATATATTTTTGCCAAGGACTTGTTATGTTCTCTGATCAATAAAGTAAATCGAAACGAAGATATGTATACTAGGGTAGCCCTTAATGGGGTCGTTGACGAATTTCGACAAGTGCACCCCCCAGATAAGTTCGAAATAAATACATAAAAATATGTACGAAACCCCAGCACTGTAATCCAATGAGAAGACATAGCTGTAAGCTCGTTTCGTTTCCCATTTGAATAACATGGGATTTTCAGACTAATTCCGTAATTACTTTTTCGAGTTGTACCTAAGCAGGCAAAACATGCTTTATTCACATAAATCTATTGTTAATGGGTATAACTACTCGTACATTTTTTTTACAAGACCTCACCTGTATATTATCGATAACGGCGAACCGGTGAACGATGATAACAACTGATAAACGATTTCAACACAAATTGGAATTTATTTGTGTTTATGTCTCGTAAAAAAATGTACGAGTAGTTCTACCCATTGACAATAGATTTATGTGAATAAAGAATTTTTTGCGTGCTTAGAGTCGAAAAAATAATTACCGAATTAGTCTGAAAATCCTATGTTATTCAAATGGAAAACGAAACGAGCTTACAGCCACGTCTTCCCATTGAACTACAGGGGGTGCTGTGCTGGGGTGCTGGGGTTTCGCACATATTTTTATTTATTTATTCCGAACCTATCTGGGAGGTGCACTTGTTGAAATTCGTCAACACCCCCAATTAAGGACCACCCTAATATACATAGATAGAAAATAGATACATACGGAGAAGCGATAAGCAGAAGAAGATAGATATATAATTTACAACAACGTACACGAATCATTGAAGCAAAGTTCTTCGTGACGAGAGTACGATTTTCCTTCGGTTTTCAGATTGGCTTGAATCTTGCAACCCTTGTTCGGTCGCAGTATCAAGCTAAATATCTGTTTGCCGGTCCACAGTTCGGCCGGTTTGATAATCGCGGGTGGCGGAAGGTCTATGTTCATGCCGGAGTCCGGGCCCGCGAGCAAACAACTTGCCAATTGACAAGCCTGGGATTTGTTCAAAAAAGTGTCCTTCTGGGTGAGAAGATAGCCGCCCGTGATGAAATCTTGAGTCGCGGCGATGAGCAACTCGCCGTTTCGCGGTGTAACCAAATTCGATTTGTTCTTGAATTTGAAAAATTTCAATAAATTATATAATTTACATCAATTTATTAATTTATTAATTTATTAATTTATTAATTTATTAATTTATTAATTTATTAATTTATTAATTTATTAATTTATTAATTTATTAATTTATTAATTTATTAATTTATTAATTTATTAATTTATTAATTTATTAATTTATTAATTTATTAATTTATTAATTTATTAATTTATTAATTCATTTTTCATTGTAATTTCGTAAGTAACTCACTCCCATGAGGACCAACGCTTCGGCCCTAGCTTCTTCGGTTTGCGGCAGATGAAGATTCATCTCGTCACCGTCGAAATCAGCGTTGTACGGTGTGCATACACATTCGTTGAAACGAAACGTTCGATGTTCGAGAACTTTAGCCTTGTGAGCCATTATCGACAATTTGTGAAGCGATGGCTGACGATTGAACAGGACCACATCGTCGTCCCGCAAATGTCGCTCGACTATGTCACCGTACTGCGAAACATTTCAATTTTTTCACAATATTGCACTGCTGTAATTTATTCAATTGTCTTAGAGATCTAGATACATATTAAAATAATTCGATTTATGCTTTTTTGCTGCCCATTAGTAAAGAATTTTTTTTTTTTTAATAATTTAAAAATGATGTAATTTCCATAAGGTCGTTGAATAGCTTCAAATGCTTTACCTGTAAATCTTGCGCAATTTTTTGTCGATTACCATAACGCAAGAACTTTTTAAATTGCGTTTTTCCTTGCTGAACGAAATTGGCACCTGGATGAACGTCCGGTCCGTTTCGTATGAGAATTCTCATGAGTTCGATGTTCGACGAATTCACACGTTCGGGATAGGTCAAAATTTTTGCGACGTGAATGGGCACGCCTACCTGTTGCAATTGTAATTATTTCTTCTTTTTCTTTTAGTACAATGAAATAACGTTGATATTGATCGAGTGTGAACGAGCAAAAATTGTTGAGACGATGAAAAATAAATTGAATTGACTGAGACTTGCCTGTTCGATTCGCAAATTGGGATCTGGCGATATGACAGTTCTGCTGGAGAAGTCCACTCGCTTTCCCGACAAATTACCCCGAAAACGTCCCTGTTTGCCTTTTAATCGCTGAACCAAGCCACGTCCCGACTTTTTCGGCTGGAAAACGGCATGAAGAAAAAAATATATTTATATTCATATATATATAGAAAGGGTCATTTTCGAATTTTTATGTTAACCCTCACACAGGCTCCAAATAATTAAAAAGAAATGTTGTTAGAGGATAAAATGGTTCGAAATAAATAGAAAAAAATATCCTCAAAATAATATGATACAAGGTTAAAGGATTGCGATAAAGACCTCAACTCTATCTCAATCCTCTAACCCTGCCGGTAAAATGGCAATTTTCGGGAGGCTGGCAGCAGCGATAAGAATTGAGATAGGGAGCTCCAATTTTGACAATATTTTTTCAATTTTTTTCGAACCATACTATCCTCTGGAAGCGCCAAAATAAATTTTTAAAAAGCCAAATGAGGACCACTCTGTATTATATTATATATACAGGGTGGTCCTTATTTTAGATTTTTTAATTCATTTCGAACCATAAGGATCTGAGGACCAACCTAATACACATATATTAAATTCGATTTAAAAAAACGACGAAAATATATTTTCAAAGATGTACGTGATTGAAATTGGAAAAAAAAAACAATGAAAAG
This sequence comes from Diplazon laetatorius, assembly GCA_963662125.1. NCBI lineage: Eukaryota > Metazoa > Arthropoda > Insecta > Hymenoptera > Ichneumonidae > Diplazon > Diplazon laetatorius. Next base: position 10,636,125 of record OY759152.1, read on the forward strand.
TATTACCTGCATGTTCGAGGGAATTCCTGACATTTCGCTGTTGATATACAGAGCGCAATGAAGCTGAAGAAATTCCCAATCTTCGTTGTACATGTGAACCTTCGCACCGCTCGATCTGTGTTTCTGAATCACGTTATTCACGAATATTATTTCCGACAGTTTCATCGTCAGATTGTCCTCGTTGGTGCCGGCCTTCAAGTCCGACACGACGCTGGGTCTTATGCAAATCGGTGGCACGGGAATTCTGGTGAGTATGAGGTCTTTGGGCAGCGAGCAGTTTGGATTCATGAGCAAAAGAGGCACGTCGGCTGCTGGTATCTCCTCGAGAATGGCCAGCACCTGAAAATTTCAACTCATTATGAAGTTTATCGGTACTTAAACGATAGAGAAGGACAAATTGCAGAAGTACTTCATATTCTTTTAAGCACCAACTACGAAGTATAAAAAGTATTTTGCACTTCCACGTTTCCTAAGTTCAAATTACAAATGTATTTTGTACTTTCACGTTTGCTAAGTTCAAATTACAAAGGTCCTTAGCATTAATTTGGTACATCAATCACAAATATTGAACCGAACATCGGTTCATAGCATAAATAAAAATATTTACAAGACTTTTTTTCATTTTTCTTTTCAAATAAATTGCAGACCAACTCTTTACTGATAAATAGGACACAATTATTTAATATTCCAATCATCTCATCGAGTATTCAGAGATAGTTCGAGTCATTGTTGTGATAAAAATGTATTTTGCTTTATATAAAAAAAAAATAAAAATTCAATTTTAGTCCACGATTGGGCTTTGGGAATTTTGTGATTGCTGTTCGATTGGATTTACCTCGAGAGGATTCAAAACGTGAACGAGCCCGCTCTGTAGAATACCATCCAACTCTTTATTGTCCTCCGTCACGTTATTGTACTCCGCCAATTTCGTTTGCACGATAATATCGGTTTTCTTCTTCGCTTTGTATTTCTCATGAACGATCTTGAGCAAACCAGCTTTTTTCACTGTTCCATTGAGCTCCTTACAGTACTGACAAGTCGTTGTTTTTTTGGCTTTCTCCAATATCTGTTTGCGCAACGCTTTTCGATTCAAATAACCCAAATTTGGATTCAACACGCGTGTCAGATACATCTTCTTGTCGGTCGGGGACAGCATGACGTGCGAACATTTCTGCGAGATTGAAATACAGACGAACGTTTTTTATTTGTGAATATTGGTGAAAGATGAATCGATATGATTGATGCTCGATCGAATTAAATTGGTACGATGAGAATCGATAAGTGTTTGTGGTAAGATTGATTTATAATAAGATTGATGATTTACCTTGCATATCGATTGTAAAATGCCGATAATCGAGCGAAAGTATCCAACGTGAAAGACCGGTAATTCAAGATCTATATATCCATAATGACCGATGCACTCGTTCAGCGATTTTCCGCATGTGCCGCAAGGATTCGCATTCGAGCAAGTTCCCTAAATTTCAAGATGTTCAAATTGAATATTAAATCTGAAGAACAAAAAGTTAATTTCTACCTGAATCAAAAGTTCGATTTTGAAATATTTCTGGGTAATCTAATGCCGGAGTAACTGGATCAACATGAATCGAAAATTTAATATCTTTTTGCATTCAATAATCGATAAATAGTTGAGCTGCTAATTGTCGATTATTCTCAACGGATCAAAGCTGACGAATCTGTAAACGTTGTAGGCAGTTCGCCGTTTCAGGACAATTTTTTGAAAAAATCTTTGACATGTAGTTAGTTTCCTTTTTTACATCACTTGATAATCTGTTTAGTCAGAATTCCTTCTAGACTAAAATCTTAGGGATAATCATAGCTTTGACTGGAATGATAATTATTGCGAATGAACAATTGATTTATGTTGAGATTATTAAAAGTAAAAAGGCTTGAAAATTGCCTATAAATTAAATTGATAATTGACCATAGCGGTGATTTACCAGACGTTTGTCCAGCGGACCAAACTGAGCAGGCGTATGTTGGCTGTCTTGGCCGTACAAATTTTTGTGCACGACATGGATGTGGGCCTGCCGTTCCATGTTGTGGCGGCTGTCGACTCCGAACGAGACATGAGAACTAGAAAATAGAAGTTGTCAGTGATTCTGCATAATTTTGCCAATGAATTATGTCGAACTAAAATTCTAATGAGATATTTCTGATTTTTTTTTCTCAAATTGTTGTATGAGATTTAGTGTATCATACTGAGAACGTATGAGAATCAAGAATTTAAAGGTCAACATACATTTTTCTCGCGACATCGGTTTCCCTGTATTGTTCTTTAACCATTTTGAGGTTAGGGTCGACCTGCGGCCTGGCCGAAGGTCTCTACTGGGCACTACGGTAATGATTATGGAAGGGGACTAAATCTGTCGTAACTTTTGTATTTATCATCCATGTGTGAACATTTATTTTGCTCCACAAAGAGTTCCTTCCGCAACGAGTCTCTTTATGTCATCCTACATGCCAAAACACGAACAACACGTGTACTCGTACCCACTTGCATTGTACCATGGGTAAAAGCATGAATGATTGTATTGGAGGCCTTTCCAGCACAGCGAATTCTGGTACAGCGCAAACCTCGTGGCAAAATTCGGAACTACACATTCTTCACGACGTCACAGCTTGTTTGCCGAAGTACTGATTGGTACTGATGATGCTCAGCTAAGCATACTCGGACACATTTGGACTGCCCCAAATGTTCATTCGGGCCAGTTCAAATGAATATTTTAGCCCAATTGAACATTCACGCAGTATTTAAACGTGACAAAATAATGAGTGAACATTCTGCTCTCTTTTTCGCGTTCAACGGTGCATTTCTCAGCGATCTGATCTGCTTCAAATATTCTAGCTTTTCCCGCGTACCGCATCGGAGCGTTGCCGTGCGCTGCGGCCAAAGAAAAAACGGCGCGTACCAGAACGACTGGACCGGCATTCTGGTGGATTAATTTGCACGTCGAAGCACGTGTTTCACGCGGGATCCCGGACGTAATACTTTTAATTTTCCATCGGTTTTTTTTGTACATTTTAATTCGATATAAATGCGCCAAAATAATATCTCACAATAATGCCGCGTAACGTTAAAGAATCCGACGACGAGGTGGAGCCAAAAAGTGGTCAGTATATATACAAAAATTTCACAAAAATTACTCACACCCTGCCATGCGTCGCGAGATCTACGCACAACGGTCTTTAACCCGAAAATGTAACGGTTTTTCCGGTCTCCGGATAAACAAATAATTTCGAATCCTCGCAATTCGTTTGCACCATAACCCTAAAAGGACAATCTTTATCGAACGTTTCAAGCTGTAAACTCATCCGTATTTTGAAAATGCAATTTTTTTTCTTTTTTTTTCCCGTTTGAATCATTCGATTTGATTCCCTTGTATGATGTAGGACGACGAACGAGAGCAGCCCTGAATCCATCGGTTCTTGATTCGCCGCTGCGTCGCAGCAGTCGAATCAAACAGCCTGCGCAGCAAGATGGTTCTTCGCCGGAGTCGCTGAGCGACACTTCCAGCGTCGGACCTGTGAAAGGCACCAGGCGACGAACCACAACCGGAGACTCCGGCACAACGGAGCCGACGAAGACCTCTAGGACGCGACGCACTTCCATGGCTTCCGATATAAGCGAACTCGCGGAGACGGAGTCGCCGATCGACGGGCCTGCGAAACGTGTCACCAGACGCAGCGTAGCCGGTGTTCCGTCAGCGGAGACTCCAACAAAATTGAACAGTCGTACCAGGTACGGATGTATTTATTTCTGTATGGTTTGGATTGCCAAAACCGGACGATCGATGAAATTTTGTCGACAGTTCATTTATCGGATTGATGTTGTGTTCTTTTTGCTCCAAGACATTCAGTTTTATTTATTTCAACATTTATTTATTTATTTATTATCGAGCGATAGGATTGAACTTTGGCTGAATTGTCAAAATTGTATATGCAAATTTCCATGATAAAATAATGGGTCCTTCGCAATTAATTATGGAAAGGCACAAACCCAATGGGACGACCCCAAACAAACCAATCGCCTTTAAACAATTTGTATTAAAATTCATATTCGACGATCGACCGCTTAGACGAACAACCAGAGCGGGTTCGGAGTCAAAGACATCGCCGCCCGCTGCCAGAACGACTCGCCGAACCAGAGCTAGTTCTTTGGAACCGGAAGGAACGGACGATCAAAGAGCTCGCGAAATGTCAACACCGGTAAAGTCACGCAGGCGAGCTTCCGTTCTGCCGTCTGAACCCGCTGTGGCCGAAGAAGAATCCGAAGATTCTGGTAAACGCGATCGACGCTCCATCAAATCAACTGTCTACGAGGTCGAAGAGGAATCTGGTACGTAAAATTGCAAATTAATTTTTTTTTAACCATCATCATTTCCATGAAAAAAGTAATAATCATCACGAAGTTTAGAAAAAAAAAAAAATTAAAAATTAAAAGAAAAAAAAATAGTAGAGAACGTTACGCCTTACTTGAAGTTTACGAAAAACTTACAACGAATGTCCTAGGCTTTACAGATTTCTATAAATTAATTTTATTTGCGATCGAATGCAAACAGCAGAGTCACCAGACAAAGAGAGACTCCAGAGCGAGTATGTCTTGTTCGGCTGTTGTTGAATTTTTTATGCTATATCCGTTTTGGGGAGAAAACGAGAGAAGATGGGGTTTGAAGAGCTAATGCGAAAATAATATAGCACAGAACCCTCTGCGTGCGAGTCGAACTTCACGAACTTTTTGTTTCATTTCATTTCATTCATCCATCGGTCATTCCTTTCTCAGAGTTGGCATCACAAAACGCGTTGAATTCTTCGCGCAGAAGGTCGAAGATCGACCAGGACAAATCAGTGGAAGCAATGGAAATCGACGACGATTCTGGTAAGATTCTATTTTTTTTTTCCACACATTTTTCTTCTCGACTGCCATTCGTTTATTTTTTCTATTATTTTTTGTCGTGTCTTTATAACATTCTTTCGCCTCAATCGCGAAGGTTTTGTTGATTTTATTGATCGCAAAAATTGTTGAAAAAAAATTTACCAAAAAAAAAAACAACAAAAAACAAAAAACAACAAAAAATGTGTATTCGTGACAGTCGATGAATCGGAGGGTAATACGGGGGACGCTTGCACACAAGAAGTAACGGAAACGGGATCCGAATCCGTATCGAAAACGCTGGACAAGCTCGACGATTCCGTAAAGGTCGGGTCGAAGGTCACGGAAGCGAATAAACCGGAAGACGTCGCGTCACCGTCAATCACGTCGAAAAATTCGTCAATCACGACGGAAACAATGTCAATTTCATTCACGGAAAATCAAGAAAAAAGTCCGGGTAACAAGGAAAACGAAAATCTCAACGACAGCATAATTCTTCTCGCTGGAACGGTAAAATTGTCCACTCTCGACGTACGTTCCTCGACGCGAAAATCTTTCTCCTCGATTTACGCGAAATCATCGGAAAAACGTCACAACATCTCGCTGGACGAGCGTTTCTTGTCGACGACTTACACAACCCCGACGAAAAGTCAAGAAAACATCATCAACGTATCATCGACAAATACGACGGAAAATATGAAAAGAAAAGAAAGATATTCCGTGGACGATTGCGTGGTTGTGATCGAACCCATGGAAATCGATCGTACTGACAAAATCGACGATAATTCAACCGAAAAGTCTGACAACGGGTTAGAAACACGTGAAACGGAAAATCCTGAAGAAGACTTGAACGTGAAAATCGAATCTAATGAAAAACAAGACACAAATCACGAATTATCGAAAAAAGACGAGAACGTAATAATCCAATCGAATGAAGAACAAGATACAAATAACGAATTATCGAAAAAAGACGAGAACGTGAAAATCCAATCGAATGAAGAACAAGATACAAACCTCGAATTATCGAAAAAAGACGAGAACGTAAAAATCCAATCGAATGAAAACCAAGATACGAATGTCGAATTATCGAAGAAAGACGAGAATAATTCGGAAATAATCGTAATCGACGACGACATTGCGATTGACAATACCGATTCGACGATGACAAACGTAATGACCGAAACCACGAACGAAGAACAAGCAAATAATCATGAAGAACCCGAAATTATGGAAATCATCGTGTCAACTGAACAATCGAATCCCCGAGAAATCGACACGATCGACGCAAACGTGAATGAAAAATCGGTATCACCGATCACGATGGCCCATCGTCGACCATCGATAACCAACGAAAAACAAACCCCTCGCGACGACGAAGCTATCGTCGAAGAATCTTCCACGGAACCTTCGACCCCGAAAATCGTCACTGTAGACACGTTAATCACGATAAATCCCGAAAATCCGTCAAATTCGGATTCAACAATGGATAATGATGTATGCGTTAAAGATGGAAAATCTTCGATTGTTACAGAGTCGCCGTCGGGCGGTCCTAACAACGTGGAACTTTCCAATTCCCGCGATGACCATCAAGGACGCAAATCCATCACGAAAAAACGATCATCCAACGCTAATGAACGAACGAATGAAATTCCGGAAATCGTCGACACGGAAAAAACGCCGAATAAATCGGTGGAAAAAGTTGTGACTCGTGCGAGTGACGACGAGAGCGAGTTCGATGATTATCCATCGGCTTTCAAGGACATTCCGGCGGACGAATGGACGATCGACAGAGACGCCGATTGTTCGAAAAAAAATCACGACGTCGAGGAAAATTCCGTGCAATCGTTGTCGACCGAGCGCAACGAGAGCGAATGCGATTTCGAGCTGATCGACAAGGACGTGGCTGCCCGTGACTCGGACAAGGACGATCCGATGGGTCTGGATTACGAATCCGACGATACCGTTAAAATCGCGATCGCCACGAACGGATCGCAGGACGCGAAGGACTTGGATGAGTCTCGGGAGGACGGGGAAATACGTGATGAATCGTCGGGCAACGTGGAAGACGAAGATAACGTCGAGGACGTCGAAAACAACGAGAAAGATCGTTCTGTGAGACGCGTGAGTTTGAACAATTCGAGTAAAATCAATGAAACCGGCGCAACACCGAAGAAAAATGTTTCTTTGATCGTCGATACTTCGGTCAAAGATTCGCCGTCCGAATCGAACGCGTCGCGAAGTCTCAACTCGTCGAGGAAAATGAAATCGGCAACGAACACACCGAACGGGGGAAAAACCGCGAATGAATCGTTATCCAAGTTAAACCGATCTGGAAAAAAGTTGGAAATCGACGATGATGATGAGGATGTTGAACTTTCTGGATCGATCGCGTCGCGTGATCTCGATTCGTCGAAGAAGATGAGATCGGTAACGAATACACCGTCGAATGTGGGGAAAAAAGCCAACGAGTCGTTGTCCGCGTTGAATCGATCGGCGGAAGCGCGAAAACGCGACGACAATGAGGATTTGGAGAAATCGGCAATGGAAACGTCGATGAAGAAACAATCGAAGGGAAGATCGTCGGTGGGAAATGGTCGCGATAGTTTATCCAGCAGAAACAACTCGCCTGGAATATCGAAGATCGATGACGATCGTCTGAACCGATCTGCGAAGAATCGAAGCTTCGGAAAATCGTTGAGCGATGAAAATTCGTCGATGATCGTCGTGGACGAGGATCACGATAGCGACAACGACGTGGAAGAATCGAAGAAAGATTCATCGACGCGGGAATCTCAATTGAATAAATCCAGAAAATCGGCAAGCGCGAAAAAATCAAAGATCAGAAGAAGCGAGGTTGAATTAACGCAGAGTTTGCATTCCGACAACGAAATTACGGAGGATACTTCAACCAGTCCGAACGCCGAGGACGAAATACTCGAGAAATCGGTTAAAATCGGTAGCGCGAAAAAATCGGTTAAATCCGGTAGCCCGAAAAAATCTCCGACGAAAAGATTGGTGACTTCGGAATCCGAAGCCGAAGATCTTTCGGACGATTCGGCGATGCCGGAAACCGTCGAGGAAGCGTTCGAAAAATCGGTTAAAATCGGAAGTGCGAAAAAATCATCGTTGAAAAATGATTCGAAAATGAAATTGGCAATTACGGATTCGGAAACCGAAACCAACGAAAACGATGCGACCGATCGGCAAGCCAACGAAGACGAAAAATCGGTTGAAAAGACAAGCGCGAAAAAACGCAATTCTAACGCACGTCAGAATGAAAAATCGCTCACGTCGAGTTCGGACGACGACGACGATTCACAATGGAACTCCAACCGATCGTCGAAATCGGGAAGCGCGAGAAAATCGTTGATAAACAAAAATTATTCGACGATCGCTCAGGTAAATTCGGATTCGGAGATAGACGAGGAAGTGGAATCGGACGAGAGCGACGACGCCGATGTGAGCCGTAAAATTCCACGTTTCTTGTTCGATGCCGATCGCAGCAGCGACGACAGCGACAACGATGGATCGTCGAAGAGCATGGACAGCGATATAGCCCGAGAATTGAATCTCGATGGCAAAAGCGTGTTGGAATATTCGGACGATAATGTGCCGGTCGACGATTGCATGGCCACCGAATCCGAATCCTCGGACGAGGACGACGACGGTGCCGATCTTGCCGATTTCGTCGTCGACGACGACGACGACGAAGACGAAGCCGAGAATTCCGACGAGGCAGACATGGACGTGGACATCGATGAGGACGAAAACAACGTGTCCTCCACAATCGACAAAAAAAGTCCACGAAAACGAATAATTCCCAGACCATCGCGAGCATCCGATTCCGACGACAGCGACGCCTCCGAAAAACCCGTCGATTCCTCCCAAATCCTCGACAAATCCACCAACGACCAAACACCCTTGAAAATAAAAAATTCAAACAAAATGCAAAACATCGTAAAATCGGATATGAAATCCGTCGATCTCAATCTATCGGCAAGAAGCATCACGGCGAAGAACAAAAATTTGTTGATTCAAAGCAGCACCCCGAAAACAATGCCCAGACACAGTTTGTCATCGGAAAAATCAAATTCATCAAAAACCCAAACGCCCAAATCATTGAAATCGGCCGATTCCTCGGCAAAGCTCGAAGCATCGTCGTTGAAGCTTGACTCGTCGTCCAACAAAAAATTATCAAAATCCATTTGCGAAACTATGGAAACTTCGATGAATCCGGAATCGAGTTTGAAAAATTCGAAGACACCGAAAATGTCTGCGTCGGTGAAGAAACAATTGCAAACGTCGCTTCCGACGGATTTGAACGATTCACGAGCGCAGACGAACTTGTCGAAGGTGAAATCCACGAAAATCTCGACTCTAAATCAAACGGTCATGGCGATGGGCAGCGAATCGCCGGAAACGCGATTCCTCATGAAAGAAAAATTGAACGATTCAATGCCGGTCTTAAAATTGCAACAAAAAACCGCAGCTCGACGTAAAAGCGCGTTGGACAATCTTCGAGAGAAGATGAACGCGATGAACGAATCACCGGCCGAGATCGACGAGATTGACGAAAAATCCATGGAAAAACGCGTGTCGATCGGTAAGGTCGATGTCGCGTCCGAGTCCGAAGTCATCGACGAGAAACCCAAGAAGAACAAAAAGAAGAAGAAAAACACGAAAAATTCCGACAATTCAAACGCATCGGAAAATCCGGAAGAAAGCGTTACGTCATTGGTCGAAAGGATGGAAGAAGGACTCGGGGAGTCTTCGGTCGCTTCTGCCAAGATTGCCAAAAAAGTCACGAAAAAATCGAAGAAAAACGCGATGAAATCTGAACCCGAGGAAAATACTCGAATTCCGGAAATTTCGGAGGCTCAGAAAAAGAAGAAGAAGAAGACGCAGCAGGAAATGACGGTTAAAGTCGTCGAGCCCGAAGAAACGGAGAACAATGACAAAAATAAGAAAAAGAAGAAGAAGAAGATGATGATGGAAGAAAGCGTGGAATCGAATGAGATGGACGAAAGTGATAAGAAAAAGAAGAAGAAGAAGAAGAAACAAATGGAAGATCGTGAATCGTTGAAACTTGCGGAACCGGAAGTCACGACATTGAGACAAAAATCACGAAGAATCGCGGCGCGCAACAATGGCGACTCGGAGGACGCTCCGGAAGCTGTGGATTTCGCGAGAGCGCGTGACGCTGCGCTGAGGGATCTGCGCAAGGTCGCGGAAACGATGAGAGCCGGTAAGGAAGCGAGAACGAAGAAAACGAATGACAACGATGAGCGGAAAATGAAAAAAATTCGCGCGGAAACGTCATCAGAATTGGAAACAAAATTGAAAAGAAGCGTGAAACGTTTGCCGGACGATGTGCTTGAAGCTCTGACGGACGTCACGGAAAGACCGACGAAGAGGCGAAAGATCGTGAGGGACGAAAATTTCGTGCCATCGACGAGCATGTTCGGTCAACAAGCGACGAGACCTAAAAATTTGAACGTCGACGATGGTTTCATTCCGTTGAGTTCGGTGGGCGGAACCACCCAATTCAGCGTGGTTAATCTGAAAAAAGCTGCGAAACATTCGAAAAAATCTGTTGCAGCTTCGACGTTCAGAGAACGCATGCTCGCGCGTAATCCGCGTCAACCGGTATCGGCTTATCTCGTTTATCAGCAGAAACAAAAAGCTTCCGGTCAGGGGAGACCCTACTGAGACCCTGATTCACACTCCCCTCAACCTACTCTCGGCTCATATCGTCGGCAATACTCTCACAACGATTTTTCCTTTTGTCTCTACTTTTGCCGATCAATTGTTTTATCAAATTTTTGTCAAATTAGTCTCATTCGTTAATTATTGATTTCTTTCTCATCTTTAAATTCGGCAACTTTCTTATGAAAAAAAAAAAAAACAAAAGAAAAAAAAATCTTTTCCGTTATCAAACGACGTTGTGCATGAAGTGTCAAAGCGCAAGGCGATGGTTTTGTTTGTATGTTTTTTTTAATGTTATTTCTAATTTTTTTTTATTCGAAGACTTTTTTTTTATTAAGCGAACGCGGTATCAATATTTTCGATCGATGATTAAGAATAAGTTTGAACGAGTTTTAGTTCATAGATTTGTCACGTTTTTTTACGGAACGAAGTGGAAAAAATTTGTAATGCAAAAAAAAAAAAAAAAAAAAAAAAACTATTTTGGCGGTGCCAAGAATTTCGTCGAAACGAATAAGGAAAAAAAATCGATTTTCGATGCTCGAAACTCGGTCGCCGGGGCGGTCGAAGCATCGGCATGTTTTTCGACGATAATAATTGCGAGTCAGTACAGCCGCTGCAACCTTCGTAACAACTTACGTAATTGTATAGATATCATAATTGTAAAGAAATGTATATCCGCGGCCCAGTTTGTCGAGCTACGTTGTTAGAAAGAAAAAAAACAAAAAAAAGTAATAATACTGGAAAAATATACGACGACGAAAGCTCGGCTGGGCAATGCGCGAAAAAGTCACGAGTTGAGCTCTGACCGCGTGTTCTGTGTCGAATCACTTCTGGACCGAGCTCAATGTGTTTCAAGATTCTGATACTGATTCTTTTTTTTTTATCAGCCTGTGACATAACGATACGGCGACTTGTTTCATTATTAAACTTGAATATAAATATTAAACGAAAATTTTACTGTCGAGTTATTTGAAGAATGAAAAAAAAATTGAAAAAAAATCTTATGCCCTTCCAATTCCTTATTTTTTCATTCTAGATCAGAAGACTAGAGAAGGTAAGCATTGATTGAATGAAAATAATTTCCAAAACGTTTCTTCTTTTTTTTCAAATAACGTTTATAAATTAACACGCGATAAATGAAATTTTCATATTTAAGCAATAATTGTGAATTTTCGTGTTCGATGGCAGTCAAAAAATTTTTATTATTTAGTCGTGAAGGTAGTTTTGAGGGTTTTGGCTACTCTAGAGGCAGTAAAAATAATCATATTTTGTAAATTCATTTAATCTGAAACATGAAATAATTCGGAATGACAAAATAAGGTTCTTATCCCCCTGGAATTTTACAGTCGTTGGTTGGGTCCTTCATGTTGTGATCTTGGTAAGTAGTTAAAAATTTTTGGTTATTCAGAATTACTCAGAAGTATTACATCTCTTAGCTAATAATGTAGTTAATTAGCAGAAGGGTTGTGACAAGGGCGAATAAAAATGCTCATACAACAGTGATGGGTACTGATCCATGAGCGAGCATCTTACTCAAGGAACTGCATTCGATAACTTTCTCTTCATATTCATTTTCCAACGTATTAAAAAAAAGTTACCATTTCCTATCAAACAGAAAAAAAAAATTCGTCGAAATTTTTCGCAATTTTTGGTAAACACCAAAAGTTGCGAATAAAGTGCGTCGTTTCACAATCATGTACCGCGAGTGATATTGATCAGAGATTATCCGATTTAGATGAAGAAATGGAGCCAATACACTCGAGAAATATTTTATTTTGTAGAATCGACGTTGCTCGATGATTCACATTGCCGATCGAAAAAGTCCTTTGCAGACATTCGTTCGATGAACTTTCCGAAAATCTGATGCATCATTTTTAATAGCCGGTGATAAGAAAATCTTATCATAGCTTATTAAAGATCCAATCGAATTGGAATATAAATTAGACCGTAATTTACAGAGAAAAGAATAATAATTTTAATCACCACCATTGACATAGTTTCAATAAATGACTCACGTGACTTATGTCATGTAGCCTCCCACGAATTCAAAAGAACTATCAAAACAATAGTCATCACGATTAGATAATAGATATCAGATTCTTATAAATTTTTCGTCATGAATTCCAAGTCCGATGATAAACATTGTTTTCACAACAACTAATGGGTCCTACGAGTGTCCGTGTTGTTTTTCAGCGCACTTGATGATTTTATCGATTTTTCGAAGATGTCAACGGCAATCACGTTCGACGTTAGACCGACAATCACTCCAGAACTTTGGTTCCTATCTCGTTAACGACGTGTTTCCATTACTCGGTACACAACTTGTTTCAACTAACCGCCTTATCAATCGACGGGTTTTTCTTTCCTTCGGCACATGCTAGTTTTTCGTGAATCAACTTCCATCTTACAATTAGCCATTGTCACCTCGATTCTCACTGCAAATTGCGAACCCATCGAAATTTCTTCAATCAAATTTTTTTAAACCTCCCTCAATCGGTAAGGAAAAAAACCATATTCCCTCAAAATAAGAACAATAATATTTATTTACCTATGTTTAATTTTTTTTCTCAATTGGCAAGGACAGAAAAAAATTAGATCGTGGAAATTTCGATAAACCACTTGACGCACAAGAAAATGGAATCTTTGTTATCGGTCTGGGGAGACAATTGAACAAAAATCGGACACGTGCAAGTATGACTCCCACCTGGGGAGTTCCGTGGCGATGGATTATCGTGAAGCTGAGTCAACTTCATTGAACGAATATTCAATGAATAATCCGAAAAAGAATTAGAAATTAACGATTTTTAGTCACACCGGGTAAATTTCACCCCAGCGAGTAATCAACCTATAATATGTGACGTTAGCTCAAAGAAAATTGAATATCTTGAAAATTAAACAGGGTTTAAACAATTTTAGTGAAAAACTGGTTTTTTTATTTCAATTTTCGTTTCAAAGATTTTTTATTTAGCATATTAACAATCACATTTTGGCTAAGATAAAAATTTGGGCTTGTAGAAATTTTTTTCATATATGCTCAGAATTTTTTAAAATTATTTTGATGAATGGATGTTTTTTTTTTATTTCATTGCGGCAAAATCGTAATATTACTGAACTTCGACTAAAGAGGGTTTATGATTTTTGAATTTTTTCCTTTACTTGTGCCATGAGACCTTGCTTCGTGCAAAATTTCGAGATTCTAGGTCAACCGGAAGTACTTACAGATTTACCTTATAGATTTTCGATAATCAGTGACTTGAGTTGACCGTATAAGAGTTTCGTTTTTTTTCCTTTATGAGTACAAAATCCTAAACATAATGTATATGTATATTTATATCTTATCTCTATACGCACATCTTAATCGGCCAGAAAAAAAAACATCGGGCCGTTCAAATTTTCTGTAATAGACATAGGGAAAGAAAATTGAATCCCCTTAATTTTTTTTTAAACTCAATTAAAAAGAAAATATGCATATTATCGTCGCTATTATTGGGTTTCATCGGAATCCACGGTCTTCGACAACTAAACGGAAATAATGATGAATTTATCAAAGTGTCACGAGTGTAATAGAGACCTTGAAAATTTTAATCAGGTCGAAGATTATTGTCGGAAACCGATAATCAAACATTGATTAGCCGACGATCTGAATGAGATATTCGTGTACGACACTGATTATAAAAAAAATTAAGAATCTTATCCTAACATTACGAATATCGCATTACCAAGATTCGTGAACTAAACGAAACAATGCAATTACGAAATCCAATGAATAAGCCAAGTGAATCATTTGGTTCGCGTACCGAGATACCTAACGGACAAAACAAACAAAAAAAAAAAAAAAATCGGTGTGACACATGTTCACCATCAATAAAGATTTTTTTTTTTACAGATCGTCGGTATCGATATCTGTCATATTTTTTTGGGCATTGTAATTCAATTCCATGTATTACTTTGTTAAATAAAATACAATATTTTACGGAGGGAATTTGGACAGGCAGTTTCACATGAATTGTAATAACGGATTACCGTCAAGGTGAGTAATTATGGTACAAAAATCGTACTTCCGCGCTTCGTCTAAAATCAGAATTTGCCTCAAAATTTATCCAAAAAATGTATCATTCAAAAAAAAATGTTTGGTGGAGTTCCATTGACTTAAAACTTGTACCATAGTTACCCAGAAATTATGCCTACAAGTTTTGTGATCGTTAATAAAAATTGATAAACTTTTTTTTTGGCCCTGCACCATATGGATATCATTGTGTAGATATCTCATAGCAAATTGTAACAAGAATCATTAAAAAATACCCATTCTTGGGGGAATGATGACAGAAAAACAGGAAGCAAAACATAAACCATTCAAGTCAGAAGTTTACAGCACGTACATTTTTATCACCGTTTATTTTTTAAACCGCGATGTTCTTTCTCCTTTGACATGAAATACCTACAAATAACTTTTGTCAACGTCCGTTGGTAACATTTCAAGATACATTTTGGTTCAATGCCCAGTCAAAACATTTAATTATTACTCATTATTCTTTTTTCTTTTTCTTATTTACGTTTGACAAAAAATTAAAGATAGCGATTGCATTATTTCGTGTTCGATCATTTAGGAGGCTTGTAATTCGTGTGACGGGACATGCGTTCAACGTAGAACCAAAACCATTCAGTAAGAACGTGTACAAACGTATTGTGTATGTTGATCAGATGACAGTGAGCGTAAATGTTTGGATACCAGTCTCAAATCGAGTGTTGGAGTCAACATTGGGTGTCTTATTTTATAATATTGATAGGAAGGCTTAATTTCAGGTATTTTTGGATGCTGGAATACGCTGGAAGGTGGGCGAGAAGTGAAAGAAATTAAAGAGTACGTCAATTAAGATCGTTATTGAAAGTCACGATCATGTCGAGTGCCAAAATATTTGATTGGGGATTTGAATAAAGCGTGACGCATTTTGAACATCCGAAATAAAAACTGAAACGAAAAATTTGTTGTTCTCCGTATCGAATCCTCATTCAAAACACAAAATATGTTTGAAATAACCAGTGTAACGTCTAACTAAGTCTGACGTCATCGACATGTTCTTCATATTAAAAAAAAAAAATCAAAGACAATTAGCATCGATCATTTTCTAGGTCGTTGAATGTTTTTTTCACCGTCGCTGACCGACTAATGCGTCGCAGGGTTCAATCACCCATTTCCCCCTCCCCTCCCCCCCTCTTTCAATACGAACTAAATTGTTCTTAATCATCATTATTATTATTTTCAATGTTTTCCGCCTTGGTATCCCTTTTTCGTCACACTTAGATAAGATCAATGAGGCCGTTCGCGCGAGCCAACCAGGTAAAATGTAATAAAATATGAAATAAAATAAAATCGTTATCATCTTCGGCGAACGTAATTCATCGTCGACGATAAAACGACGATCGCCTATAAAAGCCCATTGTTAGAGTTGACGAGACAATTCGGTGTGGCACCAGTGTAACGGACGGTCGTTTCATCGTTATAGCGCGTATATTTGCCATTTTGTGTTTGTTTTTTTTTCCGGACATGTCGTGCAGTCGTGTTGCGATTTTTATCGCATGGTTGGCCGTTGCAACGACGATCGTCGAGGGTCACGGAAGAGTCGTCGATCCCGCTCATCGTGGCCATGCTTGGCGTGTGGGATTCAACACTCCCGTTGATTACGACGATAATGCCAATTTTTGCGGTGGATTCAACGTACGTTTCAATCGACGAATTGATTACACGATTTCACGGGAAAACAATTTTATGTTAAATTTTTTTCATGGTCTTTCATGAAAAAAAAAAAACAATCCTATCGTTTTCACAAGTTTAATTTATTTTATTTTATTTTTTTTTTTCATTTTTAAAAAATCAAATTTAAATCGCAGACCCAGCATGCGTTGAACAAGGGAAAATGCGGAGTGTGCGGTGACAATTACGCCGATAAACGACCGAGAGATAACGAGAACGGAGGACGATACGGGACCGGCACCATCGTCAGAACGTGAGCACGCCATTGACCTGATTTTTTTTTATATCGATTTAGTGACTTTTTTTAGAATTTTAAAAAATATTAGCACTCCAATCTTTCGATATTCTATCGCTTATCCCAAATCTACCGAATAATCAAAAATATAAATGCACGGAATTTACCCGAAAAATGTTCAATTGACTTTTTTTTTTGTAATATAGTTTTAAAATAATTCAGTTTTTGAAAAATAACATTTTTTTTCGTTCCTTCGTAGTCGAAATTTAGGCCTAGTGATTTGAGTGAGCGAATTCCTAGCTTATCGGTTTTGCTGCATTGAACAATTTTTTATATACATTCATGGATATGTATTTTATAATTGAATATGAATATATATTTATTTTTTGTTCATTCGCGTGACTCAACTCATTCATTAAATAGCAGTGGAGCAATCAAAATCGATCACATTCCACAAAAATCGATCCTGAAAAAAAATAAACAAACAAACAAATCAAAGGCTCATACAGACAAAGCTCAACGATAAAGATAACACTAATAATCAATCATAATAATAACAATAACAATAATAATGTACCAGAGCAATAACGAAGGACCAAAGCAATAGTAATAAATGGATACAAATAATTAATTTTGATCGCTGGAAAATTAATATTCATTTTTTATTCGATTTATGCGATTTAAATTTAATTTGTCTCGTTTTATTTTGCTTCTTTAAAACTTCAGATCAAACAGGATGAGAATGGAATGAAAAAAGAGGCAACTCTTGGTTCCATTATACTTTGAAAAATAAATTAAATGACACTGATATATACATTAAAGTGGTCCTCAGCAAATTTCGCTTCGAATTAAAATTGCGTAACCGTCCACATAGATTTCAAATAATTTTGAAAAAATGCACGCGAAATCTCTCCCACCCTATCTCAATATTTACCTATGCCTGTGAAATTTAAAATTTTTGAAATCATATACCATGAAATGTTAATCGAGTGTATTTATCATAGCTAGAATATCAACGTAAGAAAAATTTGCTCAAAATGCTTTTTTCATCAGAAAGATGCGTACTTTAATTTGAAAATATGTTAATCCCCAGAAACTAAATGGCGGTCATATCGGTCCCGATAATGACCCTCGATAACGACTACTCTAATATGTATCAGAGTGATCCTTATCAGGGGTCATTTTCGAAACTAATTATATATTGTATATATATATATTTATTTAGATTTTTTCTAAAACTATTCATTTTAGTTACAAGGCGGGATCGGTGATCGAAGTTGTCGTTCAATTGACGGCGAGCCACAAGGGACACTTTGAATTTTCGATCTGTCCCCTCAAGTACGAAAAACAATTGGAGACGGAAAATTGTTTCGATGCCCATAAACTCAAACTGGCGATCGGTGGTTACAATTACACGGCGATCGATAAACCCAGATTTTATCCGATCAAGGTGCTTCTTCCCACGGGTTTGACGTGCGAGCATTGCGTCCTCAGGTGGCACTATCGAACCGGTAACAATTGGGGAGTCTGCGACGACGGACACGGTGCCATTGGCTGTGGTATTCAAGAAAACTTCCGAACGTGTTCCGACATAAAAATCGTTTGAAATTCATCACGATAATCACACAGGACTCTGAAAAATCTGTAAACAGATTTTAAAATCCTTAGTCATAAGTCGTTTTTCACGTGATTTGCAATGAACAAAACGGAAATCAACCTTGCGTTTATTTTTGCTGAACCGTTGACTCGCGAAAAAGTGACGAAAATTTCAACCATCAAGCTCGACAGAGTTCTGACGGTTGAAATGAAATTTATCATTTTACAAATTGTTTTATTATGACCAAAAAAAAATTGAAATCGAAAATCAAATTTTTTACGAAGAGAATATTTTCGTAAACGTTCTAGTCAACAATGAGAATTCTAACGATCGAACAATGTAATAACGATAGTTGTACGATTTATTTTTTTATGAAAAAATATTGAGTCAGATTTTCGTGTCAC
This sequence comes from Diplazon laetatorius, assembly GCA_963662125.1. NCBI lineage: Eukaryota > Metazoa > Arthropoda > Insecta > Hymenoptera > Ichneumonidae > Diplazon > Diplazon laetatorius. The sequence goes on from OY759152.1 coordinate 10,654,710, forward strand.
AAAATCAACGGATCAATGTACTTGAAGTTGAGTACGGAATTTCTTGAATCTGTGATTATTGAAAAATTTGTGTTTTTCCTATGGTCCCATCGGGGACTGAACATTGTAATCTTATCAATTTCCCGGTGAATTCGCGACGTATCTGATTGAAACATTTAATCGCTGTATTTATCGCTAATCGCAAACATTGCTTGAAAACACATCGAACGAAAATTCATAGATCGATAAGAACCTACGAATGTAATTTTTCTTTAAATCCTTCATTATTCAATGTCGAGTTTCAACAAAACATTATTGTTTTGAACGCAAAGAAAAAAACTGGCTGCGTATAGTGACAGATGAGATTAGGTCGTACGTGACGAATGATTGACTTTGATTTTGCTTCGTGGAATTCTGAAGATCGTTATGATTAGATTCATTGACAATAGTTTTCGAAATCTTTTTTTCGAACGAAATAATCGTAAATCATAATGGACGTATTGAATGTTTGAATTGATTGTAAAATAGTTATTCTTGTAAATTATTTATAATTGTTACATAAATATGAAAATATTAATTGTTGCATGATCATGAGTTATTCATAGTTATTCGTTTCATAGTTATTCGTTTGAAATACGTATTTGAAATAAATTTTTTATCGAATGAACGGCTGAGGGCAATACCCGAGGAGATTTCGTCGTCGAGCTGGTCACCCGAAAATCGTCGAAGACGTGATTGCCGATCGTCGATACATCTCAGATGTCTCTACCGTGCAGCCGATTTTCGTGAACCACAACGGCAGTGGCGATATCGACCGCGGCAACTGAGAGACCTTCAACACCTGTTCCAACATCGAAATCCCACTCCCGAGAATTTCAAACCTCGTCCATCTTTCAATATCACGTTTATTCATTTTTTTCATTTTTTTTTTTTCAATCGAGGGGTTCGGTGAGTTGGGCTCGAAACTCGGAACGAGCAGTGTTCAGAAAGGCAAAAATACGGAACAGGCAATGTTTGGAACGACAGTGCTCGGAACGGTCAACATTCGGAATACGTATATATATAGGTATAGTTGCGTACCTCGTCTGCCGGCCGCGAGACTACATTGCCCGACTTTCGAGCTCTACCACGAGTAAACTATCGATGTTAGATATATGCCGTCGTAGACTTTTTTTGTAAGAAATTTAATTCTCTACAACATTGTTCATGTAAACTTTTGGTCTATATAGCGTTGTTTAGCCAGCGTTTAGACAGGAAGATAAAAATATATTCATTGATTCAATACATTTTTATCTTCCCGTCTAAACGCTTGCTAAACAACGCTACATAGACCAAAAGTTTACATAAACAGTGTTGTAGAGAATTAAATTTCCTACAAAAAAGTCTCCGAAGGCATATATCTAACATTGATAGTTCACTCGTGGTAAAGCTCGAAAGTCGGGCAATGTAGTCTCGCGGCCGGTGGACGAGGTTCGCAACTATACCTATATATACGTATTTCGAATCTTGACCGTTCCAAACATTGCCCGTTCCGAATTCAGGCCTTTTCGAACATTGCTCGTTCCGAATTTCAACCCCAAGCCGGTTCGGCCACTCTGGCCGAAGAAATAGGCGTATTTTGTCAATTTTTTTTCAGTTACGAAACTTATTTCGTCGTTGTAGAAGAAAAAAAAAACATAATTGTTCGAAATCAACGATGATATTGCAACTGCGGTCCGAACAATGATGTAAATTTTGTATAGCGAAGAAATCGAATTACCGATGAGGATCGGATCCGGTGTTTCGTGAAGCCGATTGTGGTCAAGGACTGTGTTTACGTTTGCTTATGACGACGATCGCGTCACCGAAACCAATCGCGAAACTTCCTGGTTGCGGCGAGACCGTACGATCCGGTTTCAATTCGGATATGTGTGTGTAGGGGGAGAGAGAGAACCGGGGGGGGGGGGGGGGGCTACGTTTGTCTTGCATGACGCGCCGATGACCGGGCCTCAAGGCTGTCCGAAAGAGAAATTTTTTCCCGGATTTCCACGTCGATGTGCGCGGTCCCTACGAAATCTACGAGGACGCCGATTATCGGGTTATACCCGATTGCGCAATTCCATCGTGGAATCCCGTCCCAAACTGTGCGATATTATGAATTTCGTAACGATCGTAACGTATTTCAAACATTCCTATCGAATTATTGCATCGGAATAGCGATGTTGTCAGGGTTCCGCAGAAGTCTGGGAACCCTTATGGTTCATTCCGTCCGTCTGTCTGTATGTCACAGTCCTCCTATTTTCTCATTTATGTACCGATTATGATGAAATTTCGTACACAGACGTAGATCGATGACCCAAAGACAGAAATGATAAAATTGAAGATAAAAAATGTTGATCCCCTTCCCACAGATTAAAAAGTGAACTCGATATTCTTTTTTGCTCACCCCATCGAGTGGGGTGTCTTTCAATAGGTCTCTTCAAATGCCATTTAAAATGTTCCGAAGCCTTTTCTTTTCAACCCTTCAGTCACGAGATATTCGCTTTCGAAGTCGTCATCAGAGTGACACCCACCCCTCTCATTTCTAAGCTATCGATTCGAAAAATGGGAAAAAATTCCAGAACGTAGCTTTTCATTAGTACATTCAATAAAAATTATAACAAACACTGTAGCAAAAATAGTTTACGAAAAATATAAAAATAAAAACTTACCGTCAACGCTTTTGTGGAGATTACATCTTTTGTCAATGTCTACTACAGAATATCAACGGAACCCTTTTACGTGTTTGCCCAACACGGTACTTAACTACTTTTTTTTTTATCATATCGGAATAAAGTTTGTTAATGAAAAAAAATCTATGTATAATAATTATCAAATTTAAAATAAATATAGCACGCTTAAAAAACGATTTGCGATTATTTGATAAATTAATGTCAATGCACATGAATATTCAAATACCTTACGGGCTTGGGTTAAGATTCTGAAAGAGCCTGTAGAACAAGATGACTAAGAACGAAGAAGAGACGAGGCTCTCGAGGGCTCTCTCTGCGGCGGTGTCGCAAGCATCTCTTTTCCGCAAGAAAGAACCTGTAGCTCGTTACCGATACATCGTGGATAGATGGCCGGTTAAATGCAACAACCTACGTACAAGAAGAGACGGGGGGTCGTCGAGTGGAAGGGAAAGGTGGAGATTGAGGCGCGAGAGCCACGGAGAGACTCGAGGTAAGCGTGTATGGAGAAGCCATAGCGGCTATACTTATACAGGCTCGATCAAAATAAATAATCGCATTTACTATGTCGAATCCGAGTAACTTGTACAGTTTTTCAATTACACAATTTTAAACAATTTCGTTGAAATTTAATTGAATTTCAAACCATTTCGATAAAATTGAATTGAATTGAAAAGTAACAATTTTGTAAAAATTTAATGTATATCAGTGTCATTACAATGGACGCAAAACTTGTCATTGCCAAAATTCCTGAAAATCGACTTGAAAATGCCCTTGAGAGAAAATTAAATGATAAAACGTGATTAATTGTAAAAAAATTATATCGGAGGATGAAATTATTTCATCAACATCAATAATTCAATATCGATCGTCAAAAGTAATAGAAAAAATATATAAATCAACCAGAAAGCTAGAAATTGATGAAAACCTTTATTTTCGAATATTCTGAGTTGTTTTTATTATTAGGGTTCCGTACCACCAAAAATGGAACTCTTTTGAGATCACTCGCCCGTCTGGCTGTCTGTCCGTCTGTCGCACCCGATTTTTTCAGAAACCCTTATACGAAAAAACTTAAAACTTGTCATGGTAATACAACCCACAAATTTTGCACTAGTTAACACTTAAAAATATTCATATGAGACTTGAAGAGAAGACAAATGCGGGAATCGAAAAAAAAAAATTAATTTCATGTATCCATGTGGGGAATAATTTGAAAGAGCTTGTTATATGAAATACAAAAATTTATTTTTTTATCATTTCGAACAGAATACTTAAAAAGATATTTTAAAAAATATAAATCACAGAATATAATGCCTTATTGGACGTTTACCAAAAAAACTCTAACGAAAGTCCTAGGTCTTATGGATTTCTAGAAATTAATTTTACAGACTTATTCTTTCTTATTTGCGGTCTGGACTGGAGCCGGAAAAATCGCGCAAGAAAGATTAATCTAGCACATAGATAGCCCCCACGATCACGAGGACATCTCGTTTGTCCGTTGTTAATTTTCGTATGCCATATTCGTTTCGAAAAAAAAATACAAGAGGGGATCAGAAAAAGAGTAATGTAAAGAAAAAATTTTCCGTGAATTTTCGTACCGTCCTGTAGAACCGAGGATAACCGAGACGACGAGGATAGACGAGGGTTTTTCCGAGCCGAGAAAGCCGAGTGTGAATGAGAAAGACGGAAAGAGTTCCCCCCCCCCTCCTGCCCCGGGAGTATGGAGAATTCTCGTTCGGTTTACCGGACGACGTTGAAGTCGAGATCCTCGCGTAACCGCCGGGTTCTCGCTCGGCGGAGGCGCGCGGGACCCCGGAGGACCGTTCGGATGGGAAGACGTGTTCGACGGTGGTCACGCGGTGGTGGAGGAAAATACGGCGAAGGAGTTTACGAGAAGGTTGAGGAGGCGAGGAAGAAGAAGAAGAAGAAGAAGAAGAAGAAGAAGAAGAAGAAGAAGAAGAAGAAGAAGGGAGGTGGAAAAGACTCGGAGAGGTATGCGCGAGAGAAGGCTCCGGGGCTGGGTTGGCAAGCCCGAACCGATCGCGAGCCAGATCCCTCCACCAGGTCGACCCAAACACGGCACACGGTGAACGTGTTTCCACAGTCCCCGCTTCGTGCCTTCACGACACTCCACCTCGCGCTGCTCGCCGAGCACCAGCCAAACCGACGAGCCGTTTGATTTTTATTCCCCATTCGGCTTTACCGAAAAAATAATTAAATAAAATACGAAAATAATAGTTTTAGAAAACCGAAAGAAAAATCGTTTTTACCAGCACATCTTTTTTCCTCGGAGACGTCGTTACGTTCGGACACCCTTTTTTTCAATTTTCCGTCGTACAACCGGAAGTGTTAATCGGTTTTAAGCAAAAACAAACATTTTTTGTGTTTTTTTTTTTTTTTCGTCATCGGTGAATAAATTTCATCGTTATTCATTTGTTTGATATTGAAAAAGATCGATCGTAGGTGCGACGAGTGGTTGTGTGAAAGTGGGTGCGATCAAGTGAGTGACTGTGGGAGTTTGGAGTTGATTTTTTAATTCGTCGAAGGTGGTGTGAATAATTTTTTTTTTTCGAAATTGACGACGCCATATGGATTTTGGAGTCGAGGGTTGGATTCGGGTGGAATTGTCGTAGAACGTGATTTTGTTGATCATTTTTGTTTTTTTGTTTGTTTGTTTGTTTGTTTTTTTTTGTATTCGGAGGTTGGAATTTTTTTTTGTGTGTGTGTGTTTTTTTTGTCGGGAGGTTAAGTCGATAGTGTTTGGGGTGGGAGGTTGTATATCGGTATCGGACGTGGGTCGTTGGTGGGTGCAAGGGTTGCATCGAGGGATTTCGAGGAGCGAGAAGGACGAAGAAGAATGCGGTAGGATGCGGATCCAGGAAAGATGCTACGTCGGTCGCGTCATGGCGGGACTGTTGCTCCTCGGTTTTATCGCTCTCGCGTCGGGCGTGGACCAACAACATCCAATCGGACAAACCGTGGGAACCACGACGACGATCGCGATCGATAATCCCGACGCATCGTCGAAATCGTCTTTGGCTTCGACGTATTCCATGTCTTCCGTCAGTGGTGAGTTGATTGAAAGTTCTTCTTTGTTTTTTTTTTTTTTTGTTTTGTTGTCGGAGCACGTCGTGCCCTTTGGCCCTACGTGCCATTCTTCCTCGCACCTTGGAACCATCTTGCGGGATGGTAGAACTTGTGACGACACGAGGCCTTTTTTTAATATTTTCTTTTATTATTTTTTATTGTGAAAAATATGTTTTTTTAGTAATAGTACATGAATTATTATTGTACATAAAGATGAAGATGATTAATTTTTTTGACTACTTGTGTTATTTTTTATTGTGGAAAATGTGTTTTTTTGGAGTAATAGAGAATTAATTGTTATTGTGAATAAAGTCGGAGATAATTTTTATTTTATTTTGTTTTGTTTTGTTTTTTTTTGTGCTATTGGATCGATGGAAATACTTTCGAGGGTATTGTTGGAATTGTTTTGAAGAGGATTAATTGGGATTAGGACGGTTTGTGGATGGTAAAATAAGTTGAATAATATTGTCAATTTTATTAATCATAATATGATGAGATCGGTAATTTTGAGCTTGAAGCGATTAAATGAAGTCTGAGAATAAATTGCACTTTTAAATATTTCAACAAACACAATTGAATATTTAGATTTACCAGTGTGATAAAAATAGTTAAAACTTCATGCTTTCAAAATAAAAACACAGTAATTCATATATTATCTACAAGATTCCAGATATTATGAAAAATATACTGAACAAAATATTTGTGTCCAATGCAATTTGTGGCAAATGAAAAATGAAAAGAATTACAGAATTTTTCCAATCACCTATCGCGAATTATTATGAAAAGGGAATTTAAAAAAATGCTATTTTAATTTATTTTTTTTCGAATTGAGCAAAATTCGAAAAAATTCGACAACGTATAGAACATTCCGAGTATTTTTTATTTATTATTTATTTATTTTTTTATTGAGTTGTGGTATGATTTTTGTGAAATATTTCAATTCACTCAATCGTCCGACGAGTCGTTTGAAAAATCATTTCTCCGGTTTTGCGTTCGAGCCGTCGTTCCCCGAGTATATTCTCCACTGTTCTCGGGCTTGTTTTCATCTTACCTGCGCCACGTTCTCGTGATCTCTCTCCCTCGTGCCAATCTCCGCTCTCGGGCTCGGGCTCTTCACCTCTTCCCAGCGAGTTCCACAACCTGCTTGTTTCGTCATCGCCCACCGCATATCCTCTCGCGTTATCCTCGCAACACGCGAATGCCGTAACACGTAAAGCCACAATTATCATTACGCGATATTCCAGCTGATAAATCTATGCACGAACAATAGTATTTTTTATTCTTGTTCGTCTCACCGAAGATTATTACGATTATATTATTTTTAGGGTTCCTCGGGAGTCTGGGAACCCTTATGGTTCAGTCCGTCCGTCTGTCTGTATGTCACAGTCCTCCTATTTTCTCATTTATGTACTGATTATGATGAAATTTCGTACACAGACGTAGATCGATGACCCAAAGACAGAAATGATAAAATTAAAGATAAAAGATGTTGATACCCCTTCCACAGACTAAAAAGTGAACTCGACATTTTTTTTTGCTCACCCCGTCGAGTGGGGTGTCTTTCAATAGGTCTCCTCAAATGCAATTTAAAATGTTCCGACACCTTTTCATTTCAACCCTTCAGTCACGAGATATTCGCTTTCAAAGTCGTAATCAGACTGTCCCCCCTCCTCCAATTTCTAAACTATCAATTCGAAAAATCGGGAAGAATTTCACAATGTAGCTTTCCATTAGCACATTCAATCAAAATTATAACAAACACTGTAGCAAAAATAGTTTACGCAAGATATAAAAAATAAAAAGTTTCCGTTAACGTTTTTTTTGGAGATTACATGTTTTGTCAATAGCTACTACAGAATGACTCGGAACCCTATCATGTGCTTGCCCAACACGCTAGTATTTCGGGTTACAGTGGATGCATCAGTGCACAAACTTTTTGATTCATACTACTGACCATTATTACGATTATTCACTTTTTTTCTTATTCTCCCGACTCGATTATTTCCATTAGTACAATTTGGTTTTTTTTTCAATTAGATTATTTTGGATCACGTTTTTTTTTCTAACCGTTATGAATATTGAATTTATTTTGTATACAGAACGTTGTCAAGCGTCAGAGCGTACAGAGCTGTGGGTGAGGTGTTTTTTTATTGTATTCAAAATCCTCGATCGAGGTCAGATATGAACGTGAAACACGACTCCGGTCCGTCGGACTGTCGGATTTGTTTCGATTGGATCGTCGATTAGTGTCGAAGATTGAAGACAGTGTTGGTAGACACTCGCTGTAACAATACAAATATATCATAACAAAAATAATTTTGTTTTTTAAATAATTCTTCCTGAAAAAAAATATAGAAAGAAACTTCTCAAAACTATTGCAACAAAATCCTCCAATCTGCCTATTGAATTGTCATCCAGACATAATGTGCAATTAATAGGAGACAAACATGGAGTTACATTCCATTAATATTGTATCAAAATGTCGCGCATCACAGCTTTTGTTTTTTTTAATTTTAAATCGTGGTTTGAATGAGTGTTGAGATTTTGAATTGTTAATTGTAATAATCAAGAAAGTTTTTGAATTGTAATTGTAATAATCACGCTTATTGCATATAAAATTTATCGACAATTGACTGACGCGATTGAATTTAAGGAAAAATTGACATTTTGTAAACCTGATCAATATGAATCATCAAAACAAGTTGCAAGTTGAAACTTGCAATTTACTTCCTCTGAATCGCAGTGAGCGAACGAAGTTTCCTCTATGAGGAAGCCAATTTTGATTGTTTTTGTTTTTTCGAAAGAAATAAAAAATTAAATGACCGGGTAAAAATGAAAAATGGTGAATGAGCGTAGCCAGCGGTGTTGTTCGATGAGGATTGTCGATGGGTTGCATAGCGGTGAGTTGGCCTCCGTTGCTGGAAAGTCCGTGCGCCGCAGTCGGTTCACGGAGGATTCCACAGGGGAAATCGAGTCTCCGCGGGGCAGTAACCGCGTTCAACTGGTATTTTTCGACCTGTGCCGACGACGCCGTGCGTGATCGACGCCGAGCCGTGTTCCACGAGGAACGCGACCCCAAGACTGACCAACCACAAAAACATCACGAAATTCCGGTCGATTGAAATTCAAAAACAAAAGCAAACACCTCATACTGATAAAAAAAAATATTGTCTCAAAACGAAATTTATCGGCAAAAATTTTTTTTTCATTCAGAAATCGATGATTTCATGGTTGAAAATTATGGGATATATGGTCATGTGATAAAAACTTTGAGAAAACATAATAAGGTCAAATTGTCAGATGGTACAATTCTACTTCTTATTTTTTTACTGATTTCGAAAATAGTGAATAACTTTTTTCTGATTTCGAAAATGATGTATATTTTCTCCGTCGTTAAAAAATTCATTTTGTTATGACATTTTCTTTCTCTTTTTAAAAATTTCTATAGACAATTTATTATAACATTGGACTTCAGTATTCGTTGAAAAACGACACAGGCTACTCTTCCCCTTTCTGTCTCTTTCTTTCCCTCTCTCTCTTTCTCTTGTTATTATTTTTATTTATGTCTTTACTATTTTGTTGTTATATCAGTGATCTGATTTTTACTCTTGTTTTTATCATTATTGTTATTTTTCATCTTGTGTTTTGTTTTTTATTATAACAAAATTCATGTACTACATTGCCTAAAAGTATTACTAAAGTATAAATAAAGCAATCAATCAATCAATCTGTCTTGCTCTCTATCTCTCTATTTAGAATCTCATTATCAGTTCGTCATCTTATTGTCGTGCGACGAGAATCTGCGTCGTATCGATGATATAATAACGATCGGCAAAAGTGCGCAGAAACTACGGTGATCGGTGTGGAAAGCACATAACCCGTAGACCGGAACTTCGTCTTGTCGCGTCCGATATTTATGCTTGTCCATGAACAACCGTGATTCAGAGGTTCATCCAAGTATAGGGGACAACCAACCGTTATTGCACGTAGCCGTCCGAGAATGTACGTTGAAAGAAAGTTTCGTCCCATCGAATCAGTATACGATCGAGTGAATGAGGTTTTTAATCACCAACTAATAATAATAATAATAAATAATGAATAATTAATCTCTACCACTTCATCTTCAGTCAAATTACTCAATTATCTTCTCTTTGAAACTTTTTTTTTTAATTTATTTTATTATTTATTTTATTTCCTTTGGAAATAATTTTATACCTCCCCACAATGAATACATAAAATTATTTCCACAATAAAAAAAAAAAAAAAAAAAAAAAAATGCTATCCAATAATATCGGTCAACTCTCTCTGACTCAAATTGCAAGTTGAATACAGAATCTTAAGAGTTCAGCAACATTATTACGGTTGTCGTCGCCAAAGCTTCAAAAATAATTCAATAATAATAATTAATATTTCTATTATGGCAATGAAAATAGTAAATACATTTTAATAATGAAAACAAAAAGCACGGACTCGTACTTCAAGTAAGTCAAATCGCTACAGGTCCGATCGAACGAGATCAACACATCGGCAAATATCAACATCAACGCTTCAAGGTCACACGTTCTGGAAATAATGCGCTGGTCACACGGGGTCACAATGACCCCGGCCGTGTTCAAACAATTGCCGCGTTGACAATATCGCTTCGATCGACTCATAAAAATTCAGGATATTAGTTTGAACACTTTGCCATAAGGATAGCATGGAAAATTGTCCTTTATCGAATTTTCAAAATGGCGAAAAAAATCATCAAGCGATCAATGCGTGAAAAATCCTATTTTTTACTAAATCACATCTTTCACAATCTTAAGATTTCAATTTTAATTTTATTACCTTTAAATTTTTCTGGCTTGACGTTGCGCTTGGGGTCATTTTGACCCCTGGTGACCTCGAAGGGTCAACAATAATCATAATAATAAATATGATTCACTCGAAAGAAATTTTCAAAAAAATGCTCGTCATCTTCTGGAATCAATGAAAAAATGGAATTTCTTCTCACGTTCGTTATTCGAAATCTTCAACGCATTCTTCTTCGGCATTGGGGCCCCGGAGTCTCGTCCGTACGACCTCGAAAGGATTTTGGGTGAAATTTTATTTCGTTAACGCCCCTCTTCACACTCGCAGGTTCATTTCACTGGTTCGGTGAATCGAGCTCGGTGCTCCCCTCATCGTATACTTCCTTCATTCTACTTCGCGTTTCCTCTCCCTCGCTCGTTCTCTCTCGCTCTCTTTCTTCCTTTCCTTGTCCATCTTTCTTTTGGGCCCAAGGCCCCGAGGCGGACCCACTGTCGACCAAGCTAGCAGCAACAGCAGCAGCAACCGCAGCAACAGCACGAACATCCCACCAGCCTCGTAACGTTGCTGCGTTCCTTATTTTCTTCATTCCGTCAGCCAACTGGGCACAATATACCTACAACACGTCCACATCAACCCGACTAACGGACGAAATAATTAAGTCGAAACAATGCGCTCATAGATACATTCAAACACCGATGCCAAACGTGTATATATATATCGTTGCAAGTAAGTTCGCTTACCTTAGATTCGTTGTTTACTGTCCCCGCCTCGTAGCCTAATTTATTAGCCGACGTGGGAAAATAATTGTTATTATTATACGTAGAGACAGATGGCACATAAGGATGTAATATCGTCATCTCTGTGTAGATAGTATTTTTCATAGTCGAGCGTTGTCGTTACATATTTTTATTATCATTACTACTATTGTTATAGTTATTATTATTTTTATAATAATAAGAATAATAATAATAATTATTATTATTGTTAAATAAAAAAATGGAGCAGCACGATCGAGTTAAAAAAATCTATTTTTCAATTACTATTATTTCTATCGTCATTGTCATAACGTATACTAATAATAATAATAATAAATATTATTATTATTGTCATCATTATAATTATTATTATTATTATTACGAAAAAGTCTGATATGTCCAAATCAACATATTTCTCTCATTGTTGTTATTATTATTATTATTATTATTATTACTTATGACAATAATAATAATACTAATAATAACAATGAGAGAAATGTGGTATTTATGTTGACGTATCAGACTTTTTTAACTCGATCGTGCTGCTACATTTTTCTTCGTTAAAATGAATTTAAAAAAAAAGTTAATAGAAAAATATATCTCTTTAGCATGATAATTCATAAGTTCGATAAGTTATCAACTAAAAACTCGTGGATTAGGGAGTTGTGATATTAATTGCTGCGGAGTAAGAAATCTTACTTCATTCACTGTAACTCCGCCGCGCCCCATTCAAATCTCTTTTCGCCTCGTTGATTCTTCGGTTGAGAATTATTGTTGCGCACGTGCGTGTCTATGGGCCGGGGCATATAGGTAGAGTCCTTAATGAGCGAGTCCCATGCGTACAGCGAAGGAAAACCCCCGCACAATCCGTATCATCGTATATCCGTCGAACGGGAAGTCGAAATGAACGTGGACGTAAATTTTTTTTTCGTTCGTTCGTTCGTTCTTTCTTCCGCTCGCTTGTGTTCTTATTCCATTCTTCTTATTCTCATTTCATCACACCTTGCACCGTTGCTCACGATTTCACCGTGAATGGCAACCGTGGGATTGAAGCGACTGCTATTATCGTCCGTATTACGGCAACTGGTGTTGAATTTGAGAACAAAAAAGACAAAAAAAAAAATCCGAAATCTCGAATTATGATCGAGCAAACGAGTTTAACGAGTCCGGAAGTTTTCCCAAGCTGTTTAATCATCGGGAACAATTAATTTGACATTAAGGACGAACAGAAAACACATGATAAAACATTATAAGAAAGCTCCAAGTTAAAACTTGCTTCCTCCGAATCGTGATTTCTCAGAGTCGAAGATTTCTCAGTGAGGAAGCATGCTTCCTCTGTGAGGAAGCAAAAATGTATTTTATCCTTTACGTCCTAATCAATTTCTTCGAAGGTGAATTATCACGATGCAAAAAAACCGTGAAAATTACGGTCTTTTTTTTTTTTATTACAATTCCAGAACCTTCGCAACGAACCGATTTCGTTACGATTTTATAACATTGATAAATATGTCTAGCCTGGGTGTGCAGTTGAAGAATCCGACCGTCCTTCGACCGTCGAGCGAGAAAGGCGAGAGATCCCCGTTCCCATCGAGTCCGGAGAGGCGTGGAACGGAGCAGTGACACCCAAGTGCCTCTCTCGAGGTTTTGCTTTCCCACTCGGTGCGATCACTTTGCCTCTAACTTCTAACATTTCGCATTTTCACCATTCTGCGGAGAATTGATGCTACACCATCGACCTTTATTTGACGACTCATTTAATTTATTTAATTTATTTAATTTATTTAATTTATTTAATTTATTTAATTTATTTAATTTATTTAATTTATTTAATTTATTTAATTTATTCAATTTATTTAATTTATCTAATTCATTTAAATTTATGTTATTTATTTAATTAATTCGTGCGGCAAGATCTTATCTATAATCATGATTTTTAACCAAGCAAACCAATTTTAAATACATATTTATCTTCTATTCAACTCCGACAATAAAAACAAAAAAATTATAATCAAAACCAGCTCAGCAATAAAAAAAATTATCGCGTAATTAATCGTAGAAAAAAGTAGCAAATATTTCCGGCGATTTAAATTCGTCCGATATTTTAACGTGAGCCCAATAAGCCTAGAAGCCCGGAATCGCAACAATCCCATCTCGTATCAGGATGTGAAAGATAGCCGTTAACGTTGAAACCTCGACGATGGAACAAAGCGGGGTTCGGTTCGTAAATATTGTACGAAGGCGGTATTATACCGCCGGGAAGAGAAATGATAGTCCAGGCCGATTACGAGATACACATCCGCGCTCTCGGTCGAGAACACTCGGAACGGACAAACGATAGACTCTCGTGTCTATCGCCAAGATTCGGGTAATAACATTGTACAACGGGCTTCGCCAAGCGCGGCAATATGGCGTCGATCGTGAAGCACCGATGAACGAACCGTGGAATGAATTCTGGATGTCGGTCTTCGCGGTAAAACGTGGATGAGCTCTTCGTCCCAAATCCACTTTGCTTCCAAATAGCCTTGGGGCATACCGATTCACGCTGTGCTGCGGTCATTCCATCAAGACTTTTATTTTCTTTTTCTATTTTTTTTTTCTATTCTCGTTCTCTAAAGAATGCTCCACCTGTTCGATGAGCGAGGGCTGCCATGTGCTTCGAACACCTAGTTCTCTCCCTCAATGCTGATTTTTTGCGGAATTTTTTGTTCGTTCACATTTTGAGTGAAAAATACATATAAAATTATATAGGGTTGGTATATATGATAGAGTTCATATATAAATATAATCAAAAGACACTTGAATTAGGCACATATCTTTTTTTTGTAGATTATATATGTCCAATTTCATAAATAGTTTCTATATAGATTATATATCATTTTTTCACTTGAGATTATAGCTTGTGTTTTTTTAGGGTTCCCTACCTTCAAAGGGAAAAGAGACGTAGAAAATTGAAATTTGGCATAGTGATACATCTCATTAATCCACATATGTTGCATTAATTAAGCCTTATACATATCCATATGAGAATCAAAAAGAAAGGAAATTCGGTACTTGACTTTTCAAAAATATTTTACACATAATGTGGGCATAAATTTGTAAGTTCTTGTTTCGTGGAAGACAATAAAATAAATTTTATTGAATAATTTGAGAAATCATATTTACAAAGTTATTCCAAAAAATATATGCGAAAATACATAGAGCATTTGCTCCATTCCACCCAATTCCAAAACCACTGGATCTAACTTTTTTTTTTCAAAATTAGGGAATATAACGCTTTCCTCGAAGTTTCCCTAACAATTATAACGAAAGTTTTAAGGCTTATAGATTTTCATAAATTGATTTCATAAAGTTATAATTTTATTCTCGGTCGACGGCGATAATGCAATTGACTTCTTGTTATATTTCATTTAAGTTGTTTTAAAATAATTTTCTGTAATATTTTGTTATTGAATGAAGAATTGAAAAAAAATACGAACGTTGACTGTACAACATGAGTGTTCCGATTTACATCAACATTTTTGCATGGAAATTGTTATTCAAGCTTCAAATATTCAATAATCACTTTGTAAACAGTTTTCACGTAAAAATTTGGATAACCAATTATATTTCAATTTGCAGACGAAGCAACGTTGATTTTCGTAAATTTTTCGATTGTCAGCGTATTCTTTCGTTTGTGTGTGAAAATGGGTTATCGAGTTGGATTAGCGTAGAAGATTATCTCGTTTGGGAAATGCGAAAGAAAATAATGAACCGAAATGAATGAAGAAAATAATGTCTTCTCATAATGTCGAGAGAAGACGCGCCGCCGGGAGACTTTAATGCGTGGTCGGCGAATGCGCGCGCACGAGACACAAAGCCCGAGAACGTGTCGCGTCATCTTTTACCTGTGAGGTAGGCCAACTGAATTTCTAACGAGGTTTCAAAAACCCGTTCTTCCATTCGATGAATCATTTTTTTTTACAAGAAAAAATAAATACCGCAAGGATTGTTCCTTCACAGTTTTTCGTTGCACATAAGAACGAAACGTAAAAATAATTTGAAACTATTTTCAATTATCTTTCCGAGTCACTATCAGGACCCAATTTTTGCTTTCTCATAGAGGAAGCTATGTGACGGTCTAAAACTTTTTTTATTTTTAACTTTTTGGGATTTTGATATCAAGATGTTTAAAACGTCGTAGAACATCCAGAAATCATATTTTCAGAAAATGTTCGGATTTGTGTGTGCGTGTGTGTGTGTGGATCGCCCCTCTGAATTTTAAACCCCTATAACTCGAAAACGGTTTGAGCTACAAGGCTCAAATTTTGCACAGATGGAGGGTCTTATAATCTTTATGTCATCTGTAATTTTTGCAACAATCCACGCATCCGCTCGGATTTGACACCATATTGAAATTTCCAAAAAATGTCGTTTACCACTCCAGCGTCCGCAAATTTTAAGATATTTGTCCAAATAGTTATTTACATACGATGTTATGCCCACGGATAATTGTCACTGCATTTGAGCCGGATCCATCGATAAGTTTGGATTTTATGACATTTTGAATTTTTCGTAAAATCAACTCTATCACTCTCTTAACTACCGCTAGCTCCAACCAATCGAACCCCAATTCTCTGCAAGTATGGGACATCGTTAAGCCGTGATACACATGAAATTTGGCGAAGATCCGCCGAGCGGATCGGATTTTATAGCCATTTGAAGTTTCAAAATTTCAACCACTGCTGATTCAAAAACTTTTGACTTTCCGTGCTCAATATCCTGGATACATATGAATCAACTATCACCGTTATTTCGTATGAAATCTAGTCGAAGTTCATTGACGCCTTCGAATTTCAGGGGCCATGGAAATTTTTTATACACCCACTGATCAATTGAAAAATATCAAAACAAACTGCAAGCTGAAACTTGCGATTTGCTTCCTCCGAATCCTAAGTGGTGAACGAAGATTCCTCCCCAAGGAAGCCAGAGACCTAAAAAAACGAAGTTGCTTTGTCACATAATTTTTTAAAATCAATTATAGTGCAGCCAACAGAAAAACAAAATGGCCTACTTGACGCTAACTGACTCGCAGAAGCGAGGAATAAAAAAAATGGTCACGTTGCTTTCGCACTTAAGATACTTGAACGCGAATTCGAAATAAAAAAAAAGCCCACGCAGTACCACCAGATGTTGAGGAGTAACGTTCGTGTGTCTTGTTTCGCGCACATTCACAGGTTATGTGAAAGACGCGCGAAGCGCGAGAGAAAGAGAGAAAGAGAGACGAAAACACGGATTCGCGGAGATGTGTGCGATGGAGAAAGAATTCGCGTCGTTTCACATCCCGTTAACTTCCGTTATTACGCGCGGCTATTCTTCGACCGATGTTGAAAAAATTCGCGGCGCCTCACGTTCTTGCGGATTAACGTTTGGTCCTGTAAAATCGCCCGCAAATAGCGCGAAACCCAGTTAGATCTCTTATAAAACGTTCCATGCGTACTTAGGACGATAACTCATTGAAGTATGTAGGTACCAATGAGTCGACGCGAATGCATTCGATATTACTTCGATGCCATCAATATTTTGTTTTTATCATATTTTTTTTACATAGTTTCTTGATTCATTAGTCAATTGTCATCAACCCTTGTGTTAGATTTTTTAATAACATTTTCGATTAAGGTTTTTTTCTCTCATATTTTTCACATGATTTCTTTATTAGATTTACAGAGTCCATTTTTTTGCTGCAGATTCTATATGAGATCTTTATTCCTGACATTGTTCATACTTTTTTTTTCATTCAACAAAGGTCAGTTATTGTATTGAAGATTTTATATAAGATTATTGAACTTTTTTTGAAACTTGAACTTTCACTTTCATTAATTATAGTCAATGTTCGAAATACTCTATTCTGTAATTTTGTTTTCTTCTTGTTGAGTGAATAATCAAATGAATTTCACGTACGAGTTTTTGTTAATTTACTTTCATCAAACTTTGAAAAATTAATTTTTTTAAATAAACTTGTAATTTTAAATCGTACAAATTTAATAAAAATTGAGAATAACTTTGAAACTTTAAATCTTTGCAAAGTTTAAAAACAAAATTAAAAACATATGAACATTAGGGTGTGTTAAAAGGAAGCAAGATTTTTCGATTCTTGCGGTGATTCCTGCACTTGAAGTAGATACTACGCGGAGACTGTCAAAATTTAGGAAACCAATCGAACTATTTTTTTGATAACACACAAAAAAAAATTATTTCGTTAGGTGCAATTATTTTTTAAAATAAATAAAAAATCACTCAAAATAGAAATATTTTTTGTTTTACAATAAAAAAGAGTTAACTATTTTTTTCGTCAGTTTTCAACGTTTTTTGTTTAGAATAAAGTCTTGAATAAAGTTTTTTTTTCTAATTATAAAACAAAAAATCTGTAAATTTTTTCGAGTAACCTTAATACTGTGTCTTGCATTTACTTTCCATCTCCGCAATTCTTCACAGATAAAAGTAAAATAAATTGCAAATGAAAAAAAAAATAATAATAATAAAAAAATAGAAGATTACACAAATCGTGATAGCGGAACCTCTACATACATCCCGATTGGGCTGAAATCTTGACACATGTCTCCTCATAGTATCTGCTTCAAATGTAGAAGTCGCCAGAAGAATCGAAAGACCTCGCCTTTTTTCAACACACTCCAATGTACATACATAAAGAAAAATTGTAACGTTTTTAAATTGAGAATATCTGACATTTCACTGTCCATCATAACCGATCCGTTTCACGAGCGAGCGAAGGAAAAAAGAAGAAAAAAAGACCGAACGAACCGTTTGTCAGGATTAAATGAGTCTGCTACAAGCCGTGTCGCGATTAAATCTCGCTCGAGGCTCCGAGTGTTCCCAATCTCATTTCCGTTCTCCGTTGCAACACTCGGAACCGGTATGAAAATAACGTTTCAGTTCATTGCGAATCTGCCGAGCCGCCGACGATTAATAATTGTATTTTCATCGATCGAACTTGTCGACGGTAAACGAACATCATTCGTAATCTCACCGAACAATTTCGTTTCGAATGTTCTGAAATAAAAATCGATTAAAATAAAACCAAAGTCTCTCGGTCAGGTGCTTATCAACGTCTTATCAATCATAATGCCAGCCACCCATGTTCGCGTAATTAAAACACAAATCAATTCGAAGTGAATATTTTTGAAATTATAAATACGTTTCTTGCTCATTTAATTAATTCCAACCAATTTGTTTCGTTTTAATCACGCTACGCTGTGCTCGTTCCTAACCGAATTGAATCATTACGAACATGTTCTTACTTATTATAAATTTCATTCAGAAAAAAAAGTTACAATACATCGAATACAAACAAATTGATTATTCCGAGTGTTCCCGAAAAAAAATAGAAAAATTAATAATATCGTAAGACCAAAACATCGTAATCCAAATAAACAAACTATAATTAATAATTGTGTGATACTTAATTGATCAATAAATTGATCGATGGATTTTTTTACGTTTTTTACTTTTTTTACGAGCATTCGTGCAAGACGACTACGTGAAATAAAATCGTTTTCAATTCGTTCTTATGTTTGAGGCCCTGTTCATAAATGATTTAATAATATTTCAGCGGACTTCCTGTAATTGGATTTTTTTATTCTTAAAATTTCATTGGCGTTTAATTAATATTTAGGCGTTTTATTGTCGATCATCAAATCATGAGACTATATAAAAAAAATTCTCATTAAATGAATGTCCATTCCACATCCAATAAAAGTAGATACTGTAAGAAACACACCTGTCAAAATTTGAGCCTAATCGGACTACATTTAGAAGTTCCGCTTTCCCGTTTTCGATTCTGCTTTTTATTAATACGTAAAAAATTGTTTTTTTTTAGCTGCATTTTCCTTACCGTAAATGAAAAATTTTAAAAATGAAAAGCAAAAGCAATACACAATACTGAGATCACTCAAAACGATGATATTTTTTGTTTTGCAATTTGATAAAAAGTTGACAACTTTTTTTTCAACAAAAAAAACTTAAAAAACATCGAAAACAAGTAATTAAATTTTTATTCATTGTTAAAAGAAACAAAAAATATTTGTATTTTAGTGACCATAATACTCAATGTTTTGCACTTAATTTCCATCCCCGGATTTTTTCTATTTAGTGGAAAAATAAATTGCAATTGAAAAAAAAATGTTACTTGTTATCATGAATCGGCCGACCATAATTGGTCGGGCGAAAAGAGCGAGAGAAGGAGATTTGCAAAAATTCACGAGTCAAACATCATTAACAAAAAACCCTCGTTATCGTTAACGTTATATATGTTGATATATGTGTTATATATACACAGCTATAGCACACACGGCTTATACCTGACGATAAATATGTATCTGCGTGTCTCCAGTTTATTTATCGCGCACGTACATGTAATGCACTCTCGGTAGTGTCGCTCGAAGCCAAACGGTCCATGATCGCCTACGGGTTGGATCTCTTTCTCTCAACTTGTTTCGTACGTTCGACCGTGTCAAATGGCCCCGGTCGGTGCGTTCACCAAGTCCCGCGAGTCCGCCGGTTCGACCAGATCTACTACATGCGACTTCTATATACGTATATTATCGGTCTTTCCGCTTTCCCTCTACCGGTCTGAATCAATCCTTTAACGATTTTATTCGTTACCCACGGACAAGTACATCGAACGCACATTCGGAAAGAACGTTTTCGAACGATCAAACTTTCCGTATTATGAAAAAAAAAAACAAACAATTATTCAATAATTCGTTTATAGACTATGAGGTTTCTTTTCATTGGAATATTTTTTTAAACCTGATTCCTGAGCAAGGCGGTCGACAAAATAAATAAATAAAAAACGAACGTATTTCTGAAACGCTTTTCCATTTTTTATTTTTTGTTCGTCCATTTTGCGAGAACAGCTATTCAATGATTCTGAAAATGAGTAGATTTTGTTCGAACTCTGTCTCATGAGTGCCGATGGAAATGAAGGATCACCATTTTTTTGTTGTTTAGGTTTTCATTTTCAGGTAAACCCCGTCTTTTTAAAATTTCTATAATAAATATAGTCACTATCACTTAAAAAATCTTCAAAAAATCATGCATTATGCTTAAATCTTCTACTTTATGATGAATATATAAAACAGGATATTCATAAACAATTTCTTGCGATAATTAAACAAACTCGTGAAAAAAAATCGTTTGAAAAAAAAAACACTGATGACTTTGCGAAAAACAACAAAATTTGTTGAACCAAAGCTTAAATACAAGCTCAAAAATCATACTTAATTTAGATACCTTTATACTCAATAGTTGATCCCTTTCAACGAAAAATATTGCAACTTCATTTGTTTCCAATAGCTAACGGTTGAATGTTTCTTTGCCTGGGTCGAATTGACCCCCCTTCTCAGGTATTGGGCTGAAAAATAACATTCGGACGAGAAAAAAAATCTCATTCTCATTTTGTATAATTGGAGAGCGACGCGAGTGCCGCATAAAAATATTTCCCAACAAATTTTCAAGGTTCACCGGCGTCGTCATAAATGCATGAAAAGGGTTATCAACGTTATACCACAAAAATTCGCTTTGTTCCCGCAACAACAAAAAAATTGCTTGAAAAAACGTTAGAAAAGTTCGTTGACCTTGGGATTGGTTCGATCGGTATGTGGACATCGGCTCGATCGATGATAAACGGCACACAAGTGACAACTCGACGGTCGGGTGAAAGTGGCTCACTTTCACATTAGCCTGCATGCCACCACGGATCTACGCAATTTCTTGCGAAAATTACTCGGAGGGGGGGAAATTGGCAAATTGACAAATTGGCAAAATCACAATTATATTTGAAAAAAACAATTAAAATTAAATTATGTATCAAAGCTTTTAATTATGCGCAAAGCGTAAAATACGATTAAGCAAATTCGTTCGGGAAGTCAAAGTTATGTCTTTGATGCGATGAGAATGTGAGCAATGCGTTCTGTTGGATTATTTTCTCGTTTATGCGTGTCATGTGTGTATGCGCATGCGCAACGGCGAATGCTGTGGAAGCGTGTAGCCCAGAGGCAAAATTGCAACGAGGGATCGCGTTCCGCAGCGTTGAATTTCCCAGAGTGCAACGTATGTTGTCGCGCTGATCGGTCAAACGTAACGCAAGAAATAAAATTATTATCGTGCACTATGGCAATCTGGCAATCGGCTGCAGCTCCGATGCTGCTCCGATCGATGCTCTTCGTGTCGTGTATATACATATATATATATATAGATACGACTACGGTTCACCGATAAAATTAACATGACGTTCGGTACCCACTGCACCGCATGCTGCGTGCATTCGTTCCACTCGAATCTCACGACTTTTTTTTTTGCTACAATCTCATTTTTTTTTCATTTCTTTTTTTCGCACTCTTTCACTTTATTATTCGAACAACGAATGTCACGACGAGGCCTTCTGGTTCGCACATCTGGCTTCCGAGGGTCTCAATTTTTTCTTTGGTGATGCACATTCGCGACATTTTCTTGTCACCCTGCAATCACAGTTATGCATTTTTTTTTCTTTCTCCGATTGGATTTTTATTTTATTTTTTTCGAAGATTAATTTTTCATTTGATGAAAAAAAATTAATAAAAAGTAATGGATGCAATTTTGTTTTTTTTTTTCTGTCGTTGCACGTTTCAAAATTGTGGAAATTCAATGAGACTTTGATTTTGAAGACATTTAAACACATTTTATTAAAAAATTTCTTTGGAATAGAATTCTCGATTAATTTTACAATTTCGAAACGTAATGACAGAATTTTTTCCCTTCTTATTATTTTTCCGTTCGGTAAAGAAACATCTTTTTTTCAAATACTTTTGTCTTTCGTTGTCCATTTCGAAATGGTGGAATAGAATGAAATATTCATTTCGATTAAGTTTTTCGGATAATAATTGTTGTGAATTTATTTAAATTAGATTTAAAAAAAATTAAATTTTACAATTTCGAAACGTGTAAAGAAATAAAAAAATATATATATATATATATATATATATATATATATATATATATATATATATTATTCCTTTTCACGTTTATTTAGAAATTCTAAAATAAAAATGAAACAAATCGATTTTTCAGACATTTTTTAATACAAATGATACAAATTATTTTTCCATAATGAAGAATAAATTATCCATCGACATACTTGTTTGCTTTGTTTTTTTCTGCAATAACTTGTTTGTTTTCTGGGACAGTTATTGTCGTACTTTTGTGAATTCCAGTAATTATGGGTAATTAGGGGAAGCACTTTGTGCAAGCACGAGTCCTCGAGGAATCCGACCGAAGATCCTACTTCCATCGCTGTGCCTCGTCCGTTCGTCTTGGTTTTATCATCGTCGACTCCATTGTCAGCTTCACACATCACGCTCGTATACCTCAACGTTTATCTCGTTTTCCACTTTGCTCTTTTCAGAACCTGCGATGTACCTCAAACCTGTAATTCTTTACAATCCTCAATTGTACGTTACTTTGCAAAAGCCTTTATTTATCCATCTGATTGATCGCAATCGTAGCTGCATCGTCAATTTTTTCATCGGAAATGTTTTTTTCCTTCCTTTTTAAAAACATTTTGTTCGGACGAATTTTGTTCGTTTCAGTGATTCGAGGAAAAACGGAAATACGAGTATTAGAGGATTTTTTTACCGGAAACGTTTCATTTTCGAGAAGTTCAGATTTTTCGATATTTTGAATTTTTCAAAAAATTAAATTTATCATTGTAGCTCCCGTCAAGTTTGACGAATTAAGCCCCGACTCTCTACAAGAATGCAGTATTATTCAGCCATGATATATATTAAATTCTGCAAAGATCAGCAAAACGGTTCGGATTTTAGAACAATTTACGTTTTTCAATTTTGAACCTTTGCCGATTCAAAGATATTCAAATTTCCGTTCTCAATCTTCCGGATAAACATGAGTCCGCAATCATGACGATTTGGTATACGAAATTTGGTGAAGATTCATTTGAAAGGGCTTCTTATGTGGAAATCAAAAATATTTTTTTCAAAATTTTGAACAGCTCATTAAAGAAAATATTTAGAAATATATGAAAAAAGTAGAGCTCCCGGTCCAAAAGTTGAAAAAAAAATCAAGTAGTATAACGCCTCATTTGAAGTTTACCGGAGAACTCTAACAAAAGTTGGTTTTATAGAATTCTAGAAATTAATTTTACACACTTATTGTTTTTTTTGTATACTACATTCGGTTCGAAAAAAAAACAGGAGAGGAGCCTAGGAAAAAGTAATGTAAAACAAATATGGTACGAAACTCTCTTCGCCCGAGTCGAACTCGCACTTGACCGATTTTTCATACGTTGAAAATATTTTTTAGAAAATTGTCGAGACGAATTTCTTTAGTCTCGGTGGACCGAGTAAAACTGAGAAAACGAGTGGGCCCGGTGTGGCGTGATCAACGTCCTTGTACGAAAGACGTAGGTTGGCCTGAATCGATCGTGTGAGAGTACCGTTTAGTGAAATGAACGTTGCCCAATTATCGATGCACCTTTCCGTGGTTGTAGCGCGGTCATGATTTTACCGTAATTTCTCACCGCGTCTTCAACGTCTTGGAATAACAGTTGCGCGTGGATGTCCGGCTTCGGAAATATTTGTACAAGTTGCTCTCGAATTGAGAAATAGGTTTTTTGTCAATGGAAATTTATTTTCAATACTTTTGTTCAAGTAATTTATGAGAATACCATTTTTCAACATTATTTTGTCCATTTAAACTACGTACCAGTTTTATTTTTCGACATCGACAGAAAGTCTTGAGTTCAAACTTAATAAATTTTTTTTTTTCAAAGTTCATAAAAGCTCTACTGTTTTTTTTTCAAAAATATAATTTCGAAAGAGTAAAACGACGTAAGTTTTTCTACCATATAACAAAGATTACATTATTTCACGAAGTTTTTTGTAAAAAAAGTCAGATTTCGTGATTTTTTTTTTCATCGTGTTTTGACTACCTACTTAATATTCTCAAATAGTAGACAACAACTATTAGATTATTTAGAAAACATGTGATTGACACTCTCAAGTGTCAATAATTAAAATCAAATATTCAGAACTCCGTCAGTGTGTCATTTGTCAGTGTGTGTGTAAATTCTTCAAAAATGTCTGGAAGCCAGATGAAATTTTCTTTCGTGATTTCGTTTATTCTTATCACAAGATAAGCACAATGTCATGTTGATGAAAAAAGGCAAATTGCGTGTGTCGAATGTAAATAGCTGAAAACAATTACGCACTATCTATGCACGTGCTCGGTACTCTTCCATGTGTGTGTGTTTGTGTGTTTCCTTGGTTAGCGTGCTGATTTATCTAATCGCTCGGGATTTCCGGTAAATGAGGAATGCAAAGGGGTCACTGATTATCAGTTCGAAGGATGATTGTTAATTCGACAGGAAAACGATCACTCTTTTCGTTGCATTCCGATCAACGTGTCCGGACCGTGACCTCAATGATAATAAATTTACCGACGATGAATAATTTTCACGACAGCATAGAATTTAAAAAAAAAAACACAAACAAAAAACAAAAATCTTCGATAGAATAAAATTGATATAATCTCCAATATTAAAACACAGACAAAAAAATGCTAAAAGTTGAAAAAAACGTATTTACGTGTTTCAGATGAATTAAATGACGTGCCAAGTGTCGTGCCACTGGATCACGAAACGACTTCCGATGACGAAAAAGCCACAACGTCAAATTCCAAAATTGATCAAAACGTCACGACGATTAACGATGAAAAACACGAAATTTCAACAAAAAACTCGGACGTTAAAACAACGAATGACGTAAAAAAGAAACTCGTGAATGAATTTAAAAATAAAACGGAAACGAAGTATCAAAAAGTGAAGGACGATGAAAAAACGAAAGATTCGTCGAGATCGTTGGATTCGATGGAGCCGGAATTGACGTCGGTAATGGAAAAAATGATGGAAATTCGTAATTCAACGAACGAAGAAGAAATGTATGTTCCGTTGTTGATACGTGGCGAACCTGTTGGCACGGTCGAGAACATGACCGCGAGCAACGAGACGGAAGATGGCAAAGTGACGACGGATACGACGTCGAGAGGCCGTGCGCTCAACATATCGGCAGCCGAGCCGACAAATTCCTTGCACGCCAATCTAACGGATCTCAGTGACGTTAGTATGGACGATGAGGACAAGGAAGTCGAAGGTGCGTACCACGCTGCAATCTACACTTACGTGGAATTGTAATTTTGCGGACTACTGGTGGCTGCTTTCCAGTTGTTGCAAAATTTACTTTACGACGGAATGTCATCGACTATTAAATCGTATTAATTATTTTTGTCATTCGCTTCTATTGCAACAATGAAATTAGGCGAAGATTTTTTGTATTGCTTTTTCATAGAGAGGGCTATGTGACTGTCCGAATATAATAATTCATCGGAATTTTTAGTTCAACATATTTAAAACGGTCTAAAATATTTAGGAATTACGTTTGCAGAAAATGTGTGGATTGACTTTCAAAAATTAAAACGTCTATAATTCGAGAACGGTTTAAGCTACAACGCTCAAATGTTGCACACATATGGTGCCTTATAATCTCTGTGCTATCGGTTATTTTTATAATAATCGACCCAGCCGCTCGGATTTGACATCGTTTAGGAAATTTTCAAAAAATGATTTAACTAAATTTCATTCCATTTACTTTTTTTCATATGAGATTTGTTTTTTTTTTCCTTAAAATTTATCAATCCGATCAACGTGTTTAAAAACGTTTTTCGAACAAAGATGGACGTTCACAGAACGTCTCCATGAAATCTAGAAAACACGTCGATAATCAATCAATCAGTAATCAATCGCCCCAAATTTTAATTCGAAGCTTCTTTTATTTTCTATTTAAAGAATATGAAAAATTTCAAATTTGATTATTCGCAACGTAAAAAGCAATGAGAAAGCAAGTAGAATTGTAAAAAAAACAATTTGGTTTTTAAACTTTTATGAATGACTGTTATTCAATTGAACGAGAACGTTGTCGATGTTTTTTCTTCCTTTATGAAAAAATGTATTCGTTATTGTTTAAATCATTACTTGAATTATTATTTTTTCTATAGTTCTTATTTTGATTATTCGTTGAATTTGAAAAGAATATTGTCAATTGTCACAGATGGCGATTACGTGGCAAACCGAAACGAAACGACTGCGAATACATCGTCAACGATGCTGCCCGCAATGTCGATGCAATGCACGGATGGTAATCGAACTTATGGAATCGGTGAAAAAATCGTGAGAGGCTGTGAGGAGCAGTGCGTCTGCTCGGAGGGAGGAAAAATCACAGATTGCGAGCCCGTTTGTCACAGTCCTATGTTACGAGCTGGCAAACGTGACAAAGATCCATACTGCTACGAGGAATCGGTTGGAAGTGACGGATGCTGTGCCATATTGGTCTGCACCGACACAGGTACAAAACGTTTTGTCTGATAAACAAAAAAATCCCAAGTAATTATTGAGGGCAATAAAAAAAAGATAAAATGAATTCATTATGAAGAATTAATGCCATAAATAAAATTCGAGATGAATATTGAAAACAATAAAAAAATAAGATACAAAATCTTCATCGCGACAAATTTTGATGGAGAAAGAAAAATTAGTACAAAAGGATGAAAAATGTTATAAACAATTGGAAAAAAATAGATTTTATACAGAATTGGAAGAAAAAAAAATTATCTAACCATTGCAAAATTTATTCGAAAGTATACAAAAATTCGGTTCAATATTTTATAAAAAAATGTGATTTATCGAAACGATGATTATTTGATTTTTTTGTTCGTTGTTGTTGTCGCAGCTGCCGAACCGGATGAAACTTGCGTGATAGGCAACAAAACGCTGACAAGGGGACAAAGATTCGAAGATGGTTGTTCGAAAGTTTGCGTCTGTCAAGCCGATGGTGCGTTGAAATGTCAACCGAGATGTCCACCCAACGAGACCGCTTCTGGAGTCAATCAGCACGATCGTTGCGTCGCTCTTACCGATCCTCGGTAATTGACAAGTTTATTTTTTCCCGTAATAAAATAATGTCCCGTCGCTGTCAAACCTCTTTGATCTCAAAATTCATCAAGCTCAAAACCTTTTCAAGTTTTCAGCATCATAAGAACCTTGAATTAATTTATTTTCCAATCTATGTCACAGATTACATATTTTAATTACTTTGTCATTTAATTTTTATTTATTATGATTGTTTTATAATTTTAATTTTTTATTATTTATTTTCTAATCTTTGTCACGGATTAAATACTCCAGTTACTTTTTTATTTAATTTTTATCTATTACGATTTATAATAATTTCGATTCCAGGGATTCTTGCTGCACGATAACTCTTTGCGACGTGACTCTGGGCGATCACGAGATAAAAGCCGAAAATTCCGGCGATTTGTCGGTAAATCTGACGAATGTGAAAGTTTTGAATTCAACGGCGATAAAGTTGAAAATGTCGTCGGCATTGTCGGGTGACGTTGTCGTGGAGATATCCGAAGACAATCACGTTTGGAGACAGCAAAAACCAGACAAGAGTGAGCGAGACAATTTCAAATGTTTCGAGACCTTTTCGTCAATTTTTTTTAAATCTATATTTTCATTTCAACAATTAGAAGCAAACGTCGAATGGAAAGGAGTCATTATTTTGTTATTAAATTTTTTTTTCTTCTTTTCGTTATTACAGATGGCATACTGACGAACTTGGAGCCGGCTCACACTTATTTCGTTCGTGTGACCGAAGGAGGCCGTACGGGACCGGCCCTTCAGGTGTTTTTACCGGCGGAGGTAATCAAAACGAACATACCGGAAAAGATGGACAAGAGTTCGTGCAGTCATCGAGGAAAGAACTACAAAATTGGGGCCGAGTGGTACGACGAGTGCATATCGTTTTGCGTTTGCGGCGAAGGACCGAAAACCGAATGCGTTACCATCGAGTGTCCGACTGACTTTGGTCTCGACGTTCTCGATCCTCATTGTCTCGATTGGGAAACCGTGCCGGCCAACTTTGTTCCCAAAGCTCCGCAATGCTGTCCCCAGGTAGGAATTCGCCTCATCCAACAATCAACTGCGTTCGAATTAAAACAAAAACGATTTTTCCTTGTTTTTGAGAAAATTAGAAAAAAAAATCATTTAGCATGTTTGATGTAATTATAATAATATTTTTTATTGCAGCCGCAATTTTGTTTACAAGTTTAAATTTACTTCATGTAAAATTAGACACGCTTGATTTGGTAATTTTCATATGCTTACACGTATTTCTAATGCCAACAATGTTAAAAATGAAAAAGAAACAATTTTTTTTTCATCAAACGAAATTCGTTAAAAATCGTTTCCGCTAGTTCGATATGATTGTGATAATTTTTTTTCCCCTCAATATTGACCTCAAGTGAGGATTTTCGTAAACCACACTTACACACACTTCATGAAACAAAAAAATTGGTTTTTTTTTTACCACACGAAAATCGTAAAAAGTCGAATTAGCTAGTTTGATATAGTTTTTATAATTTTTTTGGAATGAAGAAAAAAATCCTTCAAGAAAGAAGAAAATACATTTTTTTACCACAGGAAAATCTTCGAGACCCCATTTTTCTGGTTTAATACAATTTTTTTATAATGTATCTCACTTTGCTGCCTCATAGGTTCTATCTGTGCGTGTGTGTATGTGTGCATGTAATGGCCTGCCAAAATTCAAACGTGTATAACTCGAAATTTTGCAGGCATGTGCAGCTCTATAATCCTTTCATTGAATATAATTTTCGTCACTATCCAAACTTCGGCTCGAATCGTATGTCGTTTTAAAATTCCAAAAAAGGACGATAAATCACTTTAGGCATCGGAAAATTTGACATATTCGTCTAAAAAGTTTCTCACGAATAGATTTGCAATTTGCTATCTCCAAATCCTAGCTAGTAAACGCAAATTCCTCGATGAGGAAGCCACAAATTTAACAAAAAAGTGCTTCCTCATAGATGGAATTAAATTGCAAGTTTCAACTTTTTATAATTTTTTTTTTGTATCGAAGGAATTTTTTTTTTTAATACAAATGTTAATTTCAGGAGGTACGCTGTAGAAACAACGGATCGTGTATGTACGAAGGTTCGAGATACGACAATTGGAGCGAATTGCCGACCAACGTGACCGGTTGCGAGAAAAGATGTTACTGCGAGATGGGTAACGTGACGTGTCAAGCTGCTTGTCCACCGGTCACGGCTCTGCCACCTCCGAATTTGGAATGCCCGTCTAATCGTGCGACCCTCGCACATTTGCCAGGAGACGATTGTTGCTCCCACTGGGTATGCGATCATTCCGAAATTCATCCGACGGACGGTAAGTCGCAACGTCGAAAAAAAATAATAAACCTGAATAATAATAATAATAATAATAAAAATAAGAGAAACAAATAATTCATCTTGATTCGCCCTTGAATCCATTAATTCGTCACTAACGAGTTATCACGGTGCTGGTTGATCGATACATTTTTTTTTCGCCCCAACTAAAATAAAACCAAAACAGTCCTAGACACATTCGCACATCAATCTGAATTAATGTTTATATTGCTTAAGGTGAACTGGGTTAGATTAATATTCGCTGTAACAAGTTTTCAAAGCATTTTCATTAACTTTACTAATTACTCGCAATATTCCACATTTAGAGATTTCCTCGAGCAGCAAGATCTGGTGCCATTAAGACGGCTCGAAAAATGTTTGAACATTTTTGCGTTGAAATGATTTATTTATCTAGAAATACATTATTTATTTTTAATTTAAAAAAAAAATGTCATCGTCTTTCAAACGTTTAACACTTCCACAAACTCTAGTGAACATATCATAGCCAACTATCACAAGGTTTGAAGAATTCAACGTTCAAAAATTTGCGAATAAAGATTAAGAATTAAACAGTTTTTTTATTCAAACTACGAAATACATTAGAATCAAGTCCTGCGATAAAAACACGGACTTGACTGGTCGTTACAGATTCGTCCCGATTTCCGAAAAAAAAATATAATATTATATGTCGCAGGTGAGACCGAAGCCTCGGCTGCATCCATAAAATACCCAATCGACGATCGCATCACGATAAAAGCATCATTTTTCATTTGTTCATTTTTTTCATAAAAAAAAGCGAGACCTACATTACCGGCGCGAGACCAATTTGAATCGGTTGCATGTGACGTGGTGATGAATACCCCCGGCCCCCCTCTCCCCTCGGACTTCCGGCTTGTAAATAATCGGCGAAACGACAACAAGTTTTCCTCTACTTCCAATCGATACTTTGTAAATACATTTGAAGGAATTAAAATCCACACATACACCAGGGTGGACTCCAATGCGGATGTTGACAAATTTCGACAAGAGCACCCCCCAGATAGGTTCGAAATAAATAAATAAAAATATGTGCCCAACCCTAGCACTGTAGTCCGATGAGAAGACGTGGCTGTAAGCTCGTTTTGTTTCCCATTTGAATAACATGGGATTTTCAGACTAATTCGGTAATTATTTTTTCGAGTTGTCCCTAAGCACGCAAAAAATTCTTTATTCGCATAAATTTATCGTTAATGGGTACAACTACTCGTACATTTTTTTTACAAGGCCTCACCTGCATAGTATCGATAACGGCGAACCGATGAACGATGATAACAACTGATAAACAATTTCAACACCGATTAAAATTTATTTGCGTTTATGTCTTGTAAAAAAAAGTACGCGTAGTTATACCTATTAGCAATAGATTTATGTAAATAAAGAATTTTTCGCGTGCTCAGAGACAACTCGAAAAAATAATTACTGAATTAGTATGAAAATCCCATGTTATTCAAACGGGAATCAAAACGAGCTTACAGCCACGTCTTTTCATTGGACTACAGTTTTGGTGTTTCGCACATATTTTTATTTATTTATTTCGAACCTATCTGGAGGGTGCACTTGTCGAAATTCGTCAACACCCCCATCAAGGACCACCCTAATATACACTCACACATGCATGGAAAAATGGACGTTGCCAAACCCGATGTGCGAAAGAAAAACCCAATAACTACAAACAAAACAAATAATTAAACAAAAAAAAAGAAAGAAAAAAAAAACGGAAAATCCGTAATCACATCGTGACAAAAAAAAAATGATTTAATATCGTTGCAGGAACGAACGTGACTCGCGGTCCCTTACCGACCGAGCAAAAGCTCATCGTTAATCGAGAACAATTCACAAATAAAACAACGAAAAACCCATCAAAATCACCGGAATCAACGACAAACGATTATACAATAACGGATCATCAATTGTCCGATAACAATTCCAACGGAAACAACGGATTGTATCATTATCCCATGGATCCGGGTCATCCAACGATGGCCTACAACGGTCCCTACAATCCCAATTACAAACCCCAACAACCGACCATCGAACAAGTGTTCAATTTGCCACCCGCGTCATCGCCAAACAACGAAAAATCCACCAAGGACAAACAAAAATCCAAAAACGACACGAAAAAATCATTGGAACCGACAAAGCCACAAAAAAATAATTCAACGTCGAATCATCAACACGAAAATCGCGACGACGATGTTAAAAATAATTCGCCAAAAAATTCCCAATCGGAACAACGTTTTCCGGGTCCGTTGGCTCCGAATCGTTTTCCCACGGAA
The DNA here is from genome assembly GCA_963662125.1 of Diplazon laetatorius. Taxonomy (NCBI): domain Eukaryota; kingdom Metazoa; phylum Arthropoda; class Insecta; order Hymenoptera; family Ichneumonidae; genus Diplazon; species Diplazon laetatorius. The sequence goes on from OY759152.1 coordinate 10,686,693, forward strand.
AATCCATCGCGACCGAAAATTCCGGAAAATCCGAATTCGTCGTTATCGTCGAATCCCAACAAACTGCCACCGTTGGAAAAAACCGTTCACACGCCTGATCAACCGCAATTCGTATCGCTGAAACCACAAACCGAAATAACCGGTCCACCGTTCATTTTCATTCCCACAAACGGTGAAAACATACCGCCCACTCATTTCGTCGACAATTACGAAAATTCCGACGCCGGACCACCGTACGGCGGTCCTAGTTTCACACAAACGCGTCCCGATTTTCACGATCCGAATGTCGTTGACGTGATCGGTGAGAAAAAAAAATTGCCGATGGCCGTCGATGCTAACGCGAATAAATTCAAACACGATCACGTTGACGCGGGAAAAATGAAAATTACGGGACACACGCAGGAACAAGAAATTTTGCCGGATGAACTTTATCGTCTTATCAATCGTCAACATCCGGGTTTGACGCGTTTGGAACACGCTCCACCGTTGGGACATTCCGGTCTTTACGATATACATCGACAAATCGCCGTTCAAAAGAATCCACAAAATTTTTACGATCATCCCGCAAATTCCAATGGAAATATAAATGACAATAATAATAATAATAATAATAATCCAATTTCGATGGCACCGCACATTGTATCGCAAAAGGGTGAAAATGGACAAACGACTTATCACGTGCACTCGTCGCAAGTGCCAAACACGCCTCAACAGATCGAAGAATTGTTGGCTCACATAACACAGCACGATTCGAATCTCGGTCCGTTTAATTATCATCCCGGTAATCCTACGATCGAACAGAATTATCCGGACGTTCGGGGTCCGCCCCTCGTGCGTCCCGGCATCGATATTCCATTGCCCGGCTCGCCACATTTGAATCATCCCTTCGCCGCGCAAGCCTTGCCCGACCAGTCAGGTTCGTTTTTTTTTTTTTTTAGAATTTTGAAAAGAAAAGAAAATATTTTAATGATGATGATGATAGTAATGTTATTGGATTGTGCGGAAAGTTCGTGGTGATTTTTTCGTAGGTCGCAGTAGGACATTTTAGTTGTAATGAAATGATTGGAAACATTGTAGATTCTTGTTAAGTTGCTTTGCCCGATCATTTCAGTTACAATTTCATTTTTAGGTAATCTAAGAGGTATATATCAATATTTGTTAGTTTTATGGGCTATGAAATATGGAAGGATACCAAGCATTATACACATTTAATGCATTTTTTACCGGAAAGGCAAAAATGCTACACAAGCAGCTTACAAGATATGCGCTGTTTATGGTATAGATGAAAGTGGTTTGCTAGGCTTGGAGCTGATGAAGATCAGATCAAAACACTGATCGAGAAAAGCCCACACTATACGACACGTCAATCAACAGAAATGATAAAAAACATCAAAATCCACCATCCACTAGAATTTTGTTATGCTTCGCTCGAAACGAACTTTCCGGACAACCCAATTATAATCAGCATGAGAATTTTTGTTTTAATCATTGATTTGGATTGATGAGCGATTCGGGCAGACCGAACGCTTACTTTGCCGTTTCAGGGAAAAAGCTCGTTAACTCGAATTTAAAAAAAATGATACTTTGTTATTTGTTCGAAAACAAACTTTATCTGTTAGTTCTTATTGATAGTTTTTTTAATGCTCATTAATTATTTTACTCGATAAAGCAGTGGAAAATTGAGATCCTCGTCAAAAAATTTTTTTTCTCGATTATTTACGGTTCCGACGAGAATGGAGTTAACGAGATTTTTTCATCACACGACAATATAGGTTGTTAACTACTATCCTTATGTCTCGCTCTCTTTCTGCATTTTTCCTTCTCTCCGACGTACTTCAATATTCTTGTATCTTCTAGAACCCTTCTTGTTGTCATTGCTGCAATTAGACGCGTAATACATACAACACAAACGCTCATCATTCATAATATCATATTTAATCATTTTACTTGTGAATCTTGAGAAATTTTTTATTATATTTTATTTTTATTTTATTTTACTTTTTATTGTAATTTTTTTTGCGTCCAATTGTAAATGTAATCGTAATTTGCAAGTTATCGATCAATCGACGTGAGAACATATCGTGTTATCTTTGGACAGAATTATGTGGTCAAATATTACCTGCGAATGGAATAACGAGTTTTTCACTGACGATGAGAAATGTGATTAATAATTTTTTTTTCGACTTTTTCATTTAATCGCAGGTATGAATCATCACAATGTGCCATCGGGTTTTGCCATACACGGAGGTATTCCCGGTTTCCACAAAAACAATCAGGGGCTTCAAGGTGGTCAGGACGAACTCGAGGTGAAAGCTCTGGAGGCTCTGGACGAAAGCACGATTCGAATAATCTTCGTCGTACCCCCGATTCTCGTGGGTCTCCAAGCTCGCGTCGAATTGCGATACACGAGCGATCTTTCGTAAGTTTATTAGTGCTTCTGAATAATTTTCATTTTGGTTAAATCCATGCCTTTAAAAGTATAGACTCTTGCCATGTACAACCTGCGTTATAAAAATTGTTCCAAGATTTTCTGGGCTTTTTAAGTTCTTCGGGTTCTCTTGCATTGTTTTAAAAATAATTTTAAAAATATAAATTATTCAATGTCGTCGATGAGTTGTTTTGGGAAGAAATTGTTGAGGATAAAAATATTTTTGTCCACTTTTTTTTCAACGAAGAACATTTCAAGAATCGTAACGAAAAATAATTTTTTTTTAATTTTTCACGAACATAGGAATCCTGATCCGTCGACTTGGAAGTCTCAAGTGTTCATACCGCCAAACGATCTCATAGCGACGCCCCAATTGGAATTCGAATTGGACGGTCTCGAGCCGTCAACGGATTACAAAATAAAAGTCACCGTGAATCTTCGGGGTCTCGATAACAATCCGAGCAGCAAGGTTTACAGCGTACGAACTCTCGACAGACACGAGGAAGTGCCTACACTGCCGCCGCAAATCCCAATGGACGCCGAACTCAAACTCGTCGAAACCAATTCCACGTTCATAAGCGTGACGTGGAAAAAATTCACGGAATACGAGATGCAATTTATCGACGGTGTTCAATTGCGTTACAAGGAACACGATGGAAAAGTTTACGCGGCCACGCCTCTCATACATCGCGCGGTAACCAATTACGTTATCGAAAATCTCAAACCTTCGACCAACTACGAAATTGGAATTTCCATTATTCCATTCCCCGGACAAACTACCGAACTCATCAGTGAAAAAACTGTAAGTCCCGCATTTGCATCCCAATGACGAATATTCATGAAAAAATATCGAAAAAATGTGAAACATTCTTTTCAACAAAAATTATAATTTTTACAATTATCTCCAATTTTTTTTTTTGAGTAAATTCAAAATTTTTCTCTAAAAAATTTATTTACTTATCCCAAAAAATTATTCAAAAATTTATTTTCTAATCCCAAAAAAAATGCAAAATTGTTTAAAAAATTCTATATTTTCTGAATTAGTAAAATGTAAAGAAGGTTTTATTATTTTAATGGATTAATTATTATTCATTGTTCTACGATTAAAAACTTTTTTCCCTGATAATTTGCGGATTTTTAATTAAGTCGTTTTTTTTTGTTTGTCTCGAAAAAAAAATACAGATTCAAGTGACGACAGCAGTGGAGCCAGATCCGTACTCGTTCGACGTTAAAGTCGAAATCAAAACGATAAAATCCACGGCCGTCGAAGTGTCCTGGAGCGGTGTTCCTTATCCGGAGGACAAATACGTAAACATCTATCGGGCGATATATCAGAGCGACAGTGGCAAGGAGGACACGAGCACCTTCAAGATCGCGAAGAGAGATTCACCGGCGAAAACTTTGATAAGCGATTTGAAACCGGGAACGCGTTATCGTCTGTGGATCGAGGTCTATCTGACGAACGGACGAATAAAAAAGAGCAACGTTCAAGATTTCGTCACGAAACCTGGAATCGTAGTGCCTGCAGGAGTTTCACAGCAAGGTTCGTATTTATTTTATTTATTTTATTTATTTTATTTATTTTATTTATTTTATTTATTTTATTTATTTTATTTATTTTATTTATTTTATTTATTTTATTTATTTTATTTATTTTATTTATTTTATTTATTTTATTTATTTTATTTATTTTATTTATTTTATTTATTTTATTTCGAATGAAAATAATTTTTTTCTTAAGCCCAAATAATTTGAATTCCCAAGAAGGCTCTTATAGTTTGATATTCATCGGATTAATCGTATTTTGCAGGTAAATTAGCATCGATACCACTTCACGAAGGCGATTACTACGGTCCTCTCGTTATCGTAGCAATCGTCGCTTCGCTCGCCATTCTATCGACCCTCGTACTACTTATGATGCTCATGAAGCGACGATCCAGCAGCAAAGCCGACATTTCACCCAGGAAAACTACAGCCGCTTACGACAATCCATCCTACAAGGTAGAAATACAACAAGAAACTATGGGTAATTTATATTATCTCTCGTACACCTAATTCATTCATTCTTGCACACGCACTAATTCGTTATTCACTATTTTGAAATATATATGAATATATATGAGGTGTTCCACCCCATTTCGAACGGTCAAAAAGTTTTGCATTCCCGGAAAAATTGAAATTTGGTCAAATTATTCAATTAGACGAAAAAAAGTAGTGTGAATTTTTTCAGATTTTTTGGATCGCATTTTTTTGAGTTTTTCAACATTTCAAAATTTTCTAAATAACGTTATATATTGAAAGCATACGATTAAACAGAAAAATGTTTCAGACAAAAAAGTTGCAGTTTTCCATAAACTTTGTGAAAACATTTTTCTTGGAATTTTTCGAGTTCAAAAAATGACCATTTTCATCAAAAATATACGAAAATAATTTTTTTCGGTCGGTATGTCACCTTCGATTTATCTCTAAAAATTCCTGAAAATACTCTGAAATGTGTAAAATACACACATATTTTTTTTGTCATGGCTCGATTAGTTGTTCCTAAGCTATGCTTTGGTTTATTAATAATATTTATTAAAGTTTTTTTACAAAAATCCATTATTATGGAAAATCATAATCTCCCGAATTGTTTTTCTCAAATTTACAGATGAGAGAACATTTACAATGATGATATTAATGTTTTTGAGCTTATTGGATAATCGATAACGTAGATGGAACTCCATTGAACTCGTTCGAAAGCTACGCTCTATAATCACTCGTTCAAAAAATTCAATGATTAAGTGAATAATTTTCTGTCCTAACATCATATTTTTTTATTATTGTTGTGTAAATGAATCACAACGTAAGAACTGGGAAGAAGTGAAGCATAAACAGATCGTTGCGAGTTATTTATTTTTCCAGACTCGGTGAGTTACGAAGTCCGTGGCGAGCGAATATATTTTGCATTGGAGAATCCCATCCGGTCCTGGTATAATGCAAAGGTGTTTTTGGGTCTTCGGTACAGCTTTCACTCGCTTAAATGTCGATTCCATCTACGTTATCGATTATCTATGCTCCAATAAGCTCCAAAACATTAATATCATCATTGTAAATGTTCTTTCATCTGTAAATATGAGAAAAACAATTCGGGAGATTATGATTTTCCATAATAATGGATTTTTCTAAAAAAACTTTAATAAATATTATTAATAAACCAAAGCATAGCTTAGGAACAACTAATCGAGCCATGACAAAAAAAATACGTGTGTATTTTACACATTTCAGAGTATTTTCAGGAATTTTTTGAGATAAATCGAAGGTGACATACCGACCGAAAAAAATTATTTTCGTATATTTTTGATGAAAATGGTCATTTTTTGAACTCGAAAAATTCCAAGAAAAATGTTTTCACAAAGTTTATGGAAAACTGCAACTTTTTTGTCTGAAACATTTTTCTGTTTAATCGTATGCTTTCAATATATAACGTTATTTAGAAAATTTTGAAATGTTGAAAAACTCAAAAAAATGCGATCCAAAAAATCTGAAAAAATTCACACTACTTTTTTTCGTCTAATTGAATAATTTGACCAAATTTCAATTTTTTCGGGAGTGCAAAACTTTTTGACCGTTCGAAATGGGGTGGAACACCTCATATACATCTTGGAGTGGTTTTTATGACGGTCATTTATGGATTTCAATGTCTTCATCTCCCAGATAGGTTCCTAACAATTTTAAAAAAATGTTCACCAAGTCTTCCTGACCTATCACAATATTAACACTTGGAATTTATAATATTATCAATTGAAACTTCACATATGATAATTACATAATATTATAAATTGAAAGTTTACACGAAAACTTCACACAAAAACCATAGATAAGAATTGTTGAAGTATTTTTATGAAGTCTTCGTATCTCATGACGTCATTCTAGTTCCACTCCGGTGTATTTTGCATTTTGAGTTCCAAATTCGCGTCCAAAGACCCAAAAAATCTCCGAGAAACTTGAAGTTTTTAGCGTTATTTCATGCATTCTTAATTTTCACTTTACCATGTATGTTAGTCCCGCTATTTTTATTTTTTATTTTTATTTTTTTATTAACATTTTTTAAATAAGAACGCATCTGTGTGAGGAAGAAAGCATTTGGGGCAAATTTTGATTTCGTTAGTATTTTAGAGTTATAATAAATGAACTCGATAAACATTCCATATTATTTAAATGCAATGAATTAAAAATCCGTAGAAACGTGTTAATATTGAGATAGGTCGGGGGGATCATCGTGAGTACCTTTATTTAATTATTTGGAACATATCTGGGTGACGAAGACATTAAAATTCAAAAATGACCTTTATAAGGACCACTCTGATATATAGATATGTTAAACCTACTCAACAGATTAAAATTTAATAAAAGTACATATAAATGCCAGAAATGAAAAAATAAATCCAGCTATTCCGTGATTCGAACATGGTCATGGAAAACGGTGTTCATCGAAATATAAAAATAATTGTAATTGAATTGTTGCAGACCTGTGAGGACCCAACACCGGTCGCCAACGGCCGGAACAAGAGTGCAGATCACGAAATGGCGACGATCAATCTGAACGCCGATGCCAAGGAAAATGCTTGACCTCGAATAACCCATCCGATGGCATATAACATATATTTATTTCCCTGATGGTAAATAAGATGCGAATCATGGGACTTGCAATTGATAGCCGAAGGAATCATCCTTAACGATGGGAATCCATCGTCACGACTCTCTTGTCAAATGACGATGATTGCTTCGTCGATCGGCGAAAGAAAAAAAAACACGAACGAAGCGCGAAATATTGAAGAATAATCATCGGTTAAAAAAAAACTTAAAACTATTTTCAATTATTAAAGTGTTTATAAGCATTTTCCTCCAATCGCAGGAAGACTGAAAAAAAAGAATGTTTTTTTTTCGTTTTCTTTTAAATTATCAGAAAAATATTTGGTAATTGGTCATTGGGAAGAGAATATATATGTTGTATGAAAGTTTGTACATAGGATTCTTGTGCAATATGGTACTTTCCGACGCCAGGAATTAAAAAAAAACATATATACATATATACATATACACATCTATATATTTATGTATCGTATTCGTGCGCTATAAGATATTTGCGAGTTACGAAACGTTGGAGATTAATGAAAAGAAATGGAGGCCGATTTTTCTTTATTTTTACGAAAATTTGCGAAACGAAAATCACGATTATTCGTGAAAAATTATTCGTATATGCATCAATAGGCATGTAGTTATAAACAGTGTCTTCCAACGTCTCCCCAATATTCCCTCGAGACAATGAGAATGTTATCTATGAGATATCTCTATTTTATGTATTTAAAATGATTAAATTAAGCAAAATAAACTATAACTCGAAGAGCATCGTGAGGATTAATATTTTTGTACAGTATACACGTTTGTATTAATGAATAATAAAATCTTATGAAATCGATTTTTATCATTTTATCATGTTTGCAAATTGAAGTTTTTTCGATATGTCGTTCGTCTTTTCGGTTGATGTCGATCATTGAAGTTTTATTTATTTTTAATCATTTCGTCAACAACTTTTGTTAATTATTTTAAGGTGAACAACTTTTTAAAAAAATCATTTTGCTACGTAAAACAACTTTGGAATTTATCGTCCGTCGGTGTGATGAATAGCTTCGATTGCACCGACTGTAGATAAAGAAATCTATCGAAAAAAATGAAATTCAACATTGCTTGCCCTGCTGATGATAATATTTATTCTCACAAGGAAAAATGCATCTACGTTAATTTGAAAAAAAAAAACAATAGCTGCCATTTTTCACAACTCTTCTACCGACACAATCAAGGGTCACTTCGTTTCGAAGCAACGCTGAGGGACCCTGTTTGATCTACAAAGCAGAATTGGATTTCCGTCCAAAACCATTTTTTCAAATAATCTCTTGTGCTAATTTTCTTGTAAATTGTAAAATTTTCGATTTCTACTATTAAAAATTGTCCAACAATCATCGTTTGTGATACCATTAACCAATTAACATGCCAAGTGAGCAAATAATTTGATTCAGTATAATTAACAAGCGTCGGAAAAAAGATTTCAATTCCGCTACGATGGTAAGACAGATTCCGTCACTTTACCACGAGAGATAATACCTTTTTTTTTGATAAAATATATCTGTGAAAAACAATATTCTCCGTCCAATTTACGCGGGAAACGTGTGAATACGAAAATTCGAACGAATAACGTAAGAATCAATGCTGGATTGTGGGTTGGATCGTATAAGAATGTAGCTCTCGCGCTCGAGTCGCGAGCAATCGACTTGCCCCCGAGGGGATTTGCACTATCGGCTCCGTCCCTTATCGCAATAACCGTCTTGAGCAACTGTTTTCAATCGTAAATACTCAGAAAGACGAGAAGCCGATAGGAATTCATCAAATCCTTGACGTTCCAACGATTCCCCAATAATTTCTCTGATTTTTTTCAATCTTCTATGACTAAAAAACAAGAAAAAAAATGAAACAAAAAAAAAGAACGAAATTTAAGGAGATGCCTTGATAAATTGTTCGATAAGCTTAAAGCTCTCAAAACCAAAAATAAATAAATAAATAAATAATCAAAGTCCCCATCGATTGTTGCAACGATGACCACAGGGATGGATATGCATTCGATGAAAATGTTTTTCAAATACTTTTTCAAACAGATAACTATGATCAATTGTCATGCAAAAATCAATATTTTCATATTTTTGTAACAATCATGACCAATTTACGTAAATTATTATTTTTCAATGGATTGAAATATTTGATAAATCTGGTAAAATCCATTATCATTCAGTCCGATAAGTATTTGAAATACATTTTCATTGAATGAATGCCCATCCCTGCATGACCATCGTCGATCACGATTTTATCATTTTCTCTTCTTCACTTGTTTTTTTTTCTTTTTTTTGAAAGTGAGACACTTCATTAGTCGTAGCGACGATCGTGGACATCGCAACGAATCCGATAAGAGGCTTCATGGGACGGCACACGATTTCCCCACCGTGTCTTGTTGCATGTACATATACACATACGATATCGACCAATATTTATATCCATATATGTGTATATATATGTATGTTTCATGTATACATATATTTATATATGTATATATAGTATATAGTAATGGTCGAGTGTCGTATCGATATCGTGTGACGTTATCGTCGTGGCGAGTATCACAGATACGTGATCACCTCGGAATCTCGGATCGTCCAGTGCTCGATCGAGGCTTTGTCCCGTGGGACCGTCGAAAAAGTGTTTTGGGAATTCGTTACATCGCTTCCACCGAATTCCGTCGCGATATACATATATCTATGTATATATTCCCGCTGCAAACGTTTTCCATCGCTCGTGATAATTCAAAATTAATGCAAAAAAAAAGAAAAAAAAATTATTTCTTTTTTACAAAAACATTGATTTGACTGTGTAGCGACAAGTGATTGGGATCAACATTGATAAACAAATTACAAAGCAATGAAGATAATGCGAAACTTGTTGAAATAAAATTTCAACATTGAAAATTGTGATATATAAAAATAAAAGCAAGATATATAAAATATATAAAAAAGTAAAATAAAAATCGGAAATTCAAGCCGATCATCTGGTGCTACCTCCCCCCCCCCCACATGTACGTGTGAGTGCAGATTGTTTGTGAAAAAAACAAAAATAAAAATATTCAGAGATGAAATAAGTGAATGAGTTTGGAAAGACATCGCGCATCGTGGCCGGAATTGTGTGAACGATTTTTATTTATCGATCGGTGATCGAAGCGATCGACGCGTACCGATTATCGATAAGACCGGAGCGACAGAGCACACACACACACACGGATGCGTGCGCGATCGTGTGTCAATAATAGAAAAGCAATCGGCGCGGATGTAATAAACGAGCCTGACCGGTGGGCGAATCCGCTCGTGAGAGAATCCGACCAACTTGAGTCCGACCATGTCCGTCGCGACGACGGGACGATCATTGGCACCACGGAAATTCGTCGATCGTGACGTGTGAATCGTCAAACGATTCGTTCCGAGTGCTTTTCCTCGATCGGAAATCTCGAAATCCGTCGAGGAAACAAAAAAAGAAAAAAGAAAATCTATTTTGACAAATAATTTTGTCGGACATTTATTTTTTGTTTTTTTTTCTGGTTTCATTGTTTTTGAAAATTAGATGGAAAAATTGTTGCAACGGTGATCGAACGTGATTGTCGAAGTGCGTGGGAAGGTTTTGCAGTGACTCGAATGCGCGCGAGACATGTGTTTGAATTTTCGATTAACGTCGATCGCATCGTGATAAATCGGTAAGGTCATTGGATGAAACTAATAGAAGCGAGCTGCAAGTTGAAACTTGGAATTTGCTTTCTTCAAATCTTACGTAGTGAACGAAGATTTCTCTGTGAGCTGCATTTTCATTTTTTTTTAAATCTTTGGCTTTGTCGTGGAGAAATCTTTCTTTAAGTACGTAGGATTGGTAAGAAACAAATTGCATGTTTCAACTTGCAGCTTGTTCTGATATTTTTAAATTGGTGAATGGGTGTATAAAATTTCAATGGTTCCTGACATTCAAAGGCGTCAGTGAACTTTGACTAGATTTTATACAAAATGACGGTGATTGTTGATTCATATGTATCCAGAATATTGAGCACGGAAAGACAAAAGTTTTTCAATCGGCGGTGGTTGAAACTTTGAAACTTAAAATGGCTATAAAATCCGATCCGCTCGGCGAATCTTCGCCAAATTTCATGTGTATCGCGGCTTAACGATATCCCATACTTGCAGAGAGTTGGGGTTCGATTGGTTGGAGCTAACGGTAGTCAAGAGCGATAGAGTTGATTTTTCGAAAAATTCAAAATATGATAAAATCCGAACTTATCTATGGATCCGGCTCAAATGCAGTAACAATTAGCCGTAGGCATAACTCTATATGTGAATAAATATTTGGTCGAATATCTTGAAATTTGCGGAGGCTAGAGTGGTAAGCGACATTTTTTCGAAATTTCAAAATGCTGTCAAATCCGAGCGGATCCGTCGATTGTTGCGAAAATTACAGACGACGCAGAAATTATAAGACCCTCCAGCTGTGCAAAATTTGAGCCTTGCAGCTCGAACCGTTGTCGAGTTAGAGAGGTTTGAAATTTAGAGGGTCGATCAACACACTCACACACACACGCACATCTGGATATTTTCTGCAAATGTGATTTCTGGATGTTTTAGGACATTTTAAACATCTTGCCATCAAAATCCCGATACAAATTTTTTGAGGACGTCACATAGCTTCCTCTCTGAAGAAGCGAAATCAAAAGAGCGGACATGAAAGTTACATACGAGCATGATTATGTTGGGTCAGTGATGAGGTGGTAATGATGGGAAATGTATAAACATCGTCGGGTTATTTGGTGGTCGTTGTAATTTTATTTTTTTCCGGGGAAAGTTAAATTTGAGGGACCGGATGACGATGGGGACGACGACCGACGATTCATCGCGTGGGTGTTCGTGGCCTTGGCCGGTGGTGCATCATGATTCGAATCACGAAAGTGCACGATAAATCAATCGGACGGTGGGCGAACCTGTAACGAATCGGAGAAAGCCTTATCCGATCGATGCGGTGGCGTTGTTCTTGAAAAAAAAGTAAAAAGGAAATTTCGAAAAAATCACCATTCGAGAGCTTTTCAAAGGAATTTTTTTGTTTCCATTTTGAATTCGAGTATTTTAATTTTTTTTTACTTCCCGTCGAGATCACGTAGAGTCACGGTGGGACGCAAGTACGTTGAAATATGAATAAAAAATATGAATAAATATCGGAGCTCTCTTCAATTTCAATTGAATATTTATTTTTTCAAATTATTATTTTTTTTAAATTTATATATCCCAATTTTTCCTTTTTTCGTTGAGTCACCAGAGAGTCGCGACAAGGCAAGATCACATGGAAATAAAAATGAAAAAATTCGAGTTCGCGATTTGAATTTTTTTTTCAAATTCAAATATTTCAGTTTTTTTCCTTCGGGACTTATTTATGCAATTTCCCCGATTTTCGAAGGTACTTTTCTAGACGAGGTTAAAAAAATGACGCATATATTGGCAACATTTTTTTTACACATCATTTATGCACATGGTTAATGATATGTAAAAAAAATAAAAATATTAACAAATGGCGGAGATATTCCATAATAAAGAAAAAATGTACATATCCAAATTGCACATTGAATGTATCTCAAGTGTGAACCAACAATATTATAAAAAATATATATTATGATAAAAATTCGAAACTTAAAATTTTTTACTCAATTTTCTGTCGGTATTTTATTTTTTATATATTTTTTTTTTTTTTTTTTTTGCGATTGAAATTGTTGTTTCTGTGGTTCACACGATAAGTGATGATTCTAAGAATATGTTGTGACAATTTTAACGCGATCTGAACCTTCGATCAAAAGTTCGAACTTTTACAAGATTCAAAAAAGTGAAAAATGTTTCTAACCGTTCAGGCTAATGGAATAAAAAATAAAAATGAAAAAAAAATGGAAAATGTTTAAATTTTTCGCGTATATAAAGCCTTTGAGCGAACAGAGGTTCACGACGGATGTGAATTTCCAGGAAACTTGTGCAACGATCTGGCTCGTAAAACGCTGGACCGGATCCGAACGAAATGATCGAGCTACGACTGGGAATGTTGATTTATGAAATTCTCCGATATCGCGTGAGATGGCGCGAAGTCGTTTTTTTTTAATAAACTATTTTCCTTCAATTTTTTTTGGAGCGACGCAGGATGCAGTTAATACGCGAGTGGTCGATCAAACGAGGCGTCTTAAACGACCGCGATCGCCTTTTACGAGACTCGCCGGGTAATATCCGAGTGTGCTTAAACGCCCCGGGAACCGTCGTTAATCGACTGTGGCGACTTTTTGCGTCTGCTTTGTCCCGTATATTTCAATATATACGTGTATATTGGTGTATACATATATATTTTTTTCATTTTTTATTACACCTGTCCAATGAACGATGCGTAATCGGTTCTCAGACACCGCGAAACACGTACGCGCGATAAAACAATCGTTATTGAATTTTATTTTTTTTTCGTTACGCACGGTTTATATTATTTTTGGCTTATCACCGACTGGGTGACCATAAAAGCGTCGACTTATGCCATACACGATATCCTGTCAATATGTGCGATTGTTCGTTCTATGTCGTTGATGAAAAATAAAATAAAATAAAATAAAATAAAATAAAAATAAGTAGTAAAATTGATTTAAAGGGGCATATACACCTAAAAAGCAAAAAAAAAACGTTTAAAAAATTGTTCGTGGCGAGATGAAAGAAGATATTAAGACAATTTTGGTTTATTGTTTCAGTTATTCAATTATTCCATCCTGTCATATTTCTTAAATAAACAAAAAATTCGAAATTGCGACAATACGGAAATGTGTTTCTCAGGCTTTTTTCAGCGTGGTGTTTTTTTAGAAATAATGATGATAATTGCGTGCTGGAGAAATTATGTCGTCAACTCACAAAAAAAAACAAAAACGTAAAATTCAAAAAATCCGAATTGAAAAAAAAGGAGTCGTGTCAGTTTGGGTTGATTGAAATCTGCGCTATCCGCGCGATTTGACCACACGGCCATGTTTCGCGCTCGGACCTACCGCAGCAACGTTTCCGTATACGAGCTGCGTTCCATCCGCTTGTTATCACAACCGCGTCGGAATATTTATAGAATCATCTCTGGCTTCACTCGCTGCCCCAAATTCGCACCATCGATTGTTTTTTGGGGGGCGGGGAGGGGTTGGTTTTATGTATTTCTGATACTTTTTTTTTCGTTCGCGCCTACTCCCGCAAATTATAACAGACATGGAAAATCAAACACAAAAATATCAAACAGAGCGATATTTGTTTTTCAATCGCAAATAAAAATGAATCAACGAAATATTCTTGGGCGGTTTTGGATTGGTTCGTCGAGTTTCCATTGATGAATTTAAAGAATGGAATAAGAAGATGAAATTGTATCAACTTGTCTTCGAAATTCCTGCAATTATTCTATCGTCCATCGTTTCTTCTGAATTTTCTTCTGCTATTTCTTAAAATTTGTGAAATAATATATATTTTTTTTCAACTTTTGAATCCATGTGATCTCAACATTTATATTTCAAATAATCAGATAAATGTTTGATTCATAGCAATAGAAAAAGCATTAAAAATTATTTAATGAATTGGCTTGTAAGATTGGCTTATCGCGTTTGCACCGATAAATTTTCTAATAAATCCAAGAAGAAGAATAAAAAAAACCCATCAACCTCTAAAAACCTTTAAAAATATTTTCAAATATATTCTTTTTCTTTCAATCAAGGAAAGAGCATGCATTATATCTTAAAAATTGTGAAATAGATTTTTCTGTAATGCTTAAGGGAGCTGAGTCACATAAAAAATTGAAATTTCTTTTTTTCGTGACATGATCAACCCAAATTTAAACCCATACTCATCTGAGAATGATCTTTGTTACAAACGAAATGAGACGTCAGAATTGTAAATCAGTCCCCTCAAATGAACATTTTCTCACGATTTATCGTTCAATTCCGTAATAGTTGCGTATCGCAGTTATTTCTTAAATAATCACGGAAGATACTTTTTTTAAACATTAAATTATATGTTTAAAATTTTATTTTATTTTATTTTTTTTTTTTTAATTTTCTCAAAGAAATAATTTTTGTCTCATTTGGGTGGGCCGATCACACACGCCTTACACACATATATGCAGTACTATATGAGCGTTGTTACACGACCAAAGTAATCGTCACGATGGAGAAAGTCCGACCTACGGTTGTCGTAAGCGGGGAACGACGACTCGCCACAGATTATTCCGTTCACCTGTCAATCGTTCGTCGTTCGCACACTCGCGAAACGTATCCGTACCTCATACACGCGGCTGTCAACCGATCTCCGATATCGAATATCCGATCTACGCGGCACGTATCATCGCGATCAACGTTCGTCTCCCTTGTGCTCCATAATTTAAAAAAATTAAAAAAACTTGAAGTTGAAAATTGCAATTTGCTTCCTCTGAAACGTACGTCGTGATTGAAGATTCCTCTGTGAGGAAGCATTTCTTTTCTTAAATCGTTAGGGTCCTCATAGAGGAATCGTCGTTACCTACGATTCAAAGTAAGCAAATTTCAAGTTTCAACTTGCAGCTTGTTTTTATATTCAAGTATTCATCAATTGGTAAATAAAATTTCAACTTCTTCTCGAATTTAAACGTGTAAGTGGTTTTTCATCTAATTTAATAGATACTCGATAACCCTGACCGTTCATTCATGTGAATCTATGAGATTCAGCATGGCAAGTCAAATATTTTTTAATTAGCAGATGATGCTCAAAATTGAATTCCCGTAAAATCCGAACCATCCAGCCGATTTCCGCCAAATTTGATACACATCGCGGCTGAGTGATGTTCTATACTTTTGATAGGTTAGATCTTAATCGGTCAAAGTTCACGAGAGTTCAGCGACAAATTTGATTTTTCGAAAAATTCAAGATATCATAAAATCAAAACTTATCGATGGATTCGGCCTCAATGCAATACGAACCAATCTTCGATGCAAATCTCTTTGTCAAGATGTATTCAGAAGAGTATCTCAAAATTTGCGATCGCCTGGAGCGATAACGTACTTTTTGGAAATCTGAAAACGACATCAAATCCGAACCGCATTTTGAATCATGATGAAAATTTTAGTCCATAAAGGAGTTGGAGAGCTGCACATAAGTGCAAAATTTGGAGGCTGTAGGTAGAACCGTTCCACATTTTAAACATTTTATTTCGATTTCGGAAAAAAAAATTTACACCGTTAGATAACTTTCTCTATGGGGAAGCAAAAATAAATTTAAAAATGTCAATTTGATTTCTCACACAAAAGAAATCATTTTTATTGAACAAAAACGCGAGAAGACTTTCCGATCAGAATTGCGCAATAAATTTTGCGATATTTTACAATGAATCGCAATTTTTCAAACATCAAACTAATAAAATAACAAATTTTGGAATGTTCTGACAGACAGCGACGGTGCCTGGAAGCGAAAAACGGAAAAATGGATAGCCGCGAGCCGAGAAGACGGTTCAAAGAAATTATTTGAGGATCGTCGAAGCCGTACAATCGTCTCGCAAGGAACCCCGATACCGAACGTTAAATTAAACCGAGAAACTACCAGTCACGATGGACGTTGAATTTGTGACGAGAAATTCTCTGAGTTCGCTGCAAAATGTGGACGACGGTCGTATTGTATCGCCGAACAGCCTCGACGAGTGGACCTGGTCGAGTTTGAGGGTAACTATGAACGATCGTGAAATTATTGAATTATCTTAATCAGAAACTGTACCACCGCTGGAAATCGGTACCAACTCGAAAAAAAAAATATATTTGAAAGACTTTTTCAAACGAATAACGATTGATATTCATCATGCAGTTAAATTTGAATTATCACATTTAATATTAAAACATAACAATCGTAAATAATTTTTGTGAATTATCGTTTTACAATATTAATTTATGAAATTATGAATTTATCATAATCAAAACCTGGCTAGGTATCAGAAATGGGTTTACATTTTAAAAAAAGTATTTCAAAGACTTTTTCAAAAGAGTCACAAATAATATTCACCATGGCAGCAAATTCAAATAATTACGTTAAATACTAGAACAAAATAATTGTAAATAATTATTCTGAATTATTGTCGTACAATATTTATTCATTCAATTATAGAATAATCGTAATAAGAACCTAACTACGTATCAGGAATGGGCTCACAGATGAAAAAAAAATATATAATTACATTCCAAAAACTTTTCTAAACAAATGACAATTAATTATTATCATGCAGCAAATTTAAATTATCAAATTTTGTAGTGAAACAAAATAATTATTAATAATTTATATAAATGAAATTTTACTAGAACCAAAATACTAAGAACAACTTGATTGACTCTAATATTTCATGAACGTTATGATCCATGATCATTCAGTCATGAGAGTATCTTCAATCTATTTCCATTGAGTAAATGCCCATCCCTGCTCCGTAGGCCACGTCAGTGTAGCTCCTCGTAATTTCGACTCTGCAATTGTTATATTATCGCGTATGACGTGTAAAACGTTCACTTTCGTCCGTACACGCTGCGACCTTGATTTTCGAAGCCTCGATATTCGGTGCACCTCTTCCCCCGCCCTCCTCCCTCTCTTCCCCTACTCTATGGTGCATTTCGATCGACGTGGCACGTGGAGAGGGAAGCGTCGGGCCACTCAGCGATCGCGGCAGCTGCCCCGAGCTTCATCGCGCATCAACCACGCGCAGATGCCCACGTTGCTCATCGGAAAATCGCGACCGTCCTGTAAGTCGGGTGGGGCTCGAAAATCAGAATGAGCAATGTTCAGAAATCCGTTAAACAAATTGATATACATATCTCATTAACAATTGGTGATTGATGCGAAAAACATATATGTTTTCTTTTAATTTTCGCACCCGCTATACGACGAGGATGTTCACGATTATGTTTCACCTATGAAATAATTATTATTAACAATTGAAGAATTAAAAATTGCATAGAACAAACAATGCTCCTTTTAGTTTTTCAATTTATTTTTTCATGAATACCTCGAACATAAATAGACATTCCAAGACTTTACAAAGCTAAGGCCGACGCTTCGTTCGAAAGTTATACTTCTTTTTCGGGTTTCCATGATTAAAAGATAAAACTATTTTTCGCGTTTTTGTGTTTTCATGAAAAAAAAGAATCATAACTTCCGAACGAAGCGTTGGACGTAGCTTTATGAAGTCTTAAAATGTCCTTTTTTGTTCAAGGAATATATTGAATATATAAATACATCACAACATATATGTAATATTTGGCTCAATCACTTTTTAAATAAATCGGTCGGTAAGACAGAGAGAAAAAAAAATGGTATGACGTTGGGACAACGTGTAGACGAATAGACACGTGGATAAATCTTCGAACAACCAAAAACCACTCGTATTCTCGTATAAATTGCGGTTATTGATTGCCACGGGTTAGACCGTCGAGTGTTTTATTTTTTTTTCTTCATTTTTTTTGTATTTCAATGGAAGAACATGAAAAAAAGCCGATTGAGTGACAGTTGTCGATACGACAGCAAGTTGCCATTTGTTTGTTCTGAAGCCTGCACTATTTTATCTATCGCCGTCGGGGCTCGGTCGGAAATGTTCTATCGGTGGTTGTCAGATAACCGGGGTGAGGTGAGTGTCACAGAGGTACCTGCGAGAGAACGAGCACGCGGAAAAATAATCGATTATCAATCACGACCGTGGCCTTCGCGAGACTGTTGATCCGACATAAAACGACACCGAACCAAACTGTCATCTTTTTTTCGCGTTTTGTCCGTTTTTTCGCTTGTAACGCTCATCAAAAAATTTCAAAAATTCACGAAAATATTTCCGATCTAACGATTCTTTTAGAAAATATATTTTTTAGAAAAAATTGATTTTTTCGCATAAATGGAAATGTCGATTTCTGGTTTGTCATCGTACGAAATTTTTCTTTCGAATGTCATTACAGACTCTCGGTAAGTTTGAAGAGTCGGTTTTGGAGTTTGCAAGAGTCAATTTAATTACTTTCCGAAATTTCGATCAATTTTGTAAAACGGAAAATTTGAAAAAAAATTGTAATTTCGAAAGAACAAAATTAAAAAATCGATTGCTTCGACTCCGAAAATCTAGATAAAATATATATATATATACATATGCGAATCGTCGCGGCCTAATGAAAGAAGCCATCATTCTGTAACTGCAAGGATTTAAAAAAAACGCGAGCACATAAAAATACAAATGGAAAATCGATTTGAAAATATCGTCAAAAAACGACATCCCAATCGTATTTCGATGAATACAAGCATCACAAAGACGAGATGAGAACACAGAAAAAAAGTTCTGCACATGGAAATTTCCTATGCATGAAATGCAGATAAGCTCGTGTGGTTGCCAAAACCATTTGTTCAGGTTAGAACGTACGAGAAAGAGAGAGAGAGAGATATAGAGAGTGAGAGGGAGGGAGGGAGAGGAAGAGGGGAAGAGAGAGAGAGAAAGAAAGAGGCAGAGAGAGATATGCGCCGAAAATCTTTCGTCTCTGTTGGACCAATGGGATTGAAGATCAATATCAAGGCGAGCATTGCGCCAGAGGGCTGCAGAAGCCAGAGAGTGAGAGAGCCAGAGATAGAGTTTGTGCTGCCATTCGTGGCTGCTTGTACTCGACTATAGAACTGAAAACTTACTAGGGTGGACTTTAATAGAGGTGTTGACGAATTTTGACAAGTGCATCCTCCAGATAGATTTGAAATAAATAAATAAAAATATGTGCAAAACCCTAGCACTGTGATCTAATAAAAATACGTGCCTATGAGCTTGTTTTGTTTCCCCTTTGAATAACATGGGATTTTCAGACTCATTCAGTAATTTTTTTTTCGAGTTGTCTCTGAGCACGCGAAAAATTATTTATTGGCATAAATCTATTGTTAACGGGTATAACTACTCGTACATTTTTTTACAAGACCTTACCTGTATATTATCAATAACGGCGAACCGATGAACGATGATAACAACTGATAAACAATTTCAACACCAATTGAAATTTATTTGCGTTTATGTCTTGTAAAAAAATGTACGAGTAGTTATACCCATTAACAATAGATTTATGTGAATAAAGAATTTTTCGCGTGCTCAGGGACAATTCGGAAAAATAATTACTGAATTAGTCTGAAAATCCCATGTTATTCAAATAGGAAACGAAACGAGCTTACAGCCACGTCTTTTCATTGAGCTACAGTACTGGGGTTTCGTACATATTTTTATTTATTTATTTTAAAGCTATCTGGGGGGTGAACTTGTCGAAATTCGTCAACACTTCTATTAAGCTCCACCCTAATACTCACTAACAAGTGTGCATAGTCAGAGAGAGAAAGAGAGAGGAAGAGAGAAAGAGAGAAAGAGAGAAAGAGAGAAAGAGAGAAAGAGAGAAAGAGAGAAAGAGAGAAAGAGAGAAAGAGAGAAAGAGAGAAAGAGAGAAAGAGAGAAAGAGAGAAAGAGAAAAAGAGAGAGAGAGATAAACAAATGAATAAGGAGAAATAGTAAGAGAGCAAGGGAGGAGGGAGAGAGATGGAGGAAGGAAGAGAAACCGTGAGAGGGGGTATTTCTCACCCCCGCCGTTATCTGCTCTTTCCAGGGGTTGGAGTCAGGCGGGCGAGCGTCTGCGCTCTCTGATACGGCCCTCTCGCTCTCTCCCTCCTCACCCTCGCTCTCTTTCCGGCCAAAAACCAGCCCCGAGAGCAAGCCCGGGGCCTGGGTCCGGGCGTTGGAAGAAAATCCACTATCCGCGGTAATCGACGACGACCGGAGGGTAGTGGTCGTCCTCGTCGTCGTCGTAGTTGTCCTCGACGTCTGTAATCGCGGCACCATGGTTCAAAATTACCGAATTCGTCATTCCAAAACGTACATGATTCCATCAACGATAACAATAATAATTATTACAACGATAATTACAACAATATTAATATTTACAATATCAAAAATAATAATAATAATATTTTTTAAATCGAGAATCGAATAATGAACGATCGTCAAAGGTAGTTGTTGTTGTTAGGGGTCGAATTAGGTTGTTCGTTGAAAAATCTGCAAGTGGTCATTAATGTATAATAATAATAATACAATAATAATAGTCATTTAAACATTATGCAGTTTAAATATTCAAACTGAAAAGAATAAAAAACCATCATACGTGAAATAATAAAAAAATAATAAAAAAAGGGTAGTTCATCTCGACGAGAGATTTATCAAACCGCTTGAACAATACTCGTTAATCCACCAACAGCCATAATAATAATAATAATAATATTAATAATAATAATATTAATATCGATACAAATATCTGAATACTCAAAAGAAAAAAAAAGATCGAGTTGCGAATATTGAGAGGCCACCCAGATAAACTCGCCTCAAAATGGAAACAATTCGATTCGCACCCACCCGCACGATAATTATCGTCAATCAAATAAAATCTAATCGTAAATAAAATTTATAAAAAAATTCAAATCGTGATTATGATTTTTTTTTTCGCACGTTCGATCGCACGTAGACGACTGCAACACACAGACAGACATCGGCCCGGTCTAAAAATAGAATCTCGCGTGTGTATATGAGTAATGCAAATATATTAACGCGCCCGGCGATTCAACGAGTTGTATATCACACGGGTCACGTATGTACGATCGACATACATACATACATACATACATACATACATACATACATACATACATACATACATACATACATACATACATACATACATACATACATACATACATACATATACTAACCTCAGGATAGACTCTAAATTCAGTTGGAGAGAATCGCGCAGCTGTCCGCTCTTGCACTCTATAAGCATTACGATTTCGATACTACATGTCTTTTTTTTTTTAATTCTCACTCGAGCGATCTCTCTCCCTCTCTCGCTTTTTCTCCATTTCTGTCTCTGTCTCTCTCTCGCTTTTTCTCTGTCCTCCTCTTTCAAAAACGACTGGGGGTATGTAACATCAACGCACAACCGTCGCGTTCTTTTTGCCGAGTGGATATAGTGGGAGTCGTCCGTAACGTGCATGTGTCCCATCTCGACTGTTCGCGGTTTCTCCGTTTCTCCTTCCGTCTCGTGCATCAGGTTGACAGTCGGCGACAGATCGCATTACCTGACGGTCTCCCACTGCTCGCTACTTCCGTTCGTTTGAATATTGAAACCAAAATAATAATAATAATTGATTCAAATTTTTTTTAAGCCAATTTTTTTGTTGAAGTTTTGGGATATCATAATGATATTTTGTTTGTTTTGAATATATCGTGTATCATTGTTTATTAATTATTATTATTGATTTATATTGTTATCGATATTTATATGAGGATGAAATATTTTTCGGACATCATGTGATTGATCACCTGTGAGGGAAATTTTGAAGTAGAATTTTGAATCGTCGATAAGAAGGAGGGGGTGGTTTTTCCGGAAGGGAGGTACGTGTACAGACAAATTGGATCGTTAAGGAGTTGGACAGGAGCCACAGGAGAGAAACCTTACGTCGCCCTTTAACCCGTTGAGGTCACACATCCAAATAATAACATATCGGTCACGTGGGGTTCACCGAACCCCACTCACAAAAAACGAACCCATCTGCGTTCTTTTCAATGTATCGACTTAAATCTTACTCCAAACTTCGATTCAACGTGTTTTCTAAATAAGCTTATAGTAGTTGTCTTCTAATTAAGATTTTTAACTAGTCAAAACACGATATGAAAAAAAATTTACGAAATTTGACTTTTTTCCAAAAAAATTCGTGAAAAATTTAATTCTTGCCATATGGTAAAAAATCTTACGCCGTAGTACCCTCGAGATATTATGTTATTGAGAAAAAAATGGAGCTTTCATTGGACTTTGAAAAAAGTAATATTTATTTTGAAGTTTGAACTCAAGACTTTTGGTCGATGTCAAAAAATGGAAGTGGTACGTTTGAATGGACAAAATAATGTTGAAAACTGGTATTTTTATTGCATAGTGGTCATGAAGTTTGCCTGGGGTCCAGTGGACCCCGAGTGACCGCAACGGGTTAAAAGGACTTTTCTAAAGCTCGAATTTCAATTTATTTTTCGAGCTGATGAATTTTTGTGAATTTTCTTTCGGAAGGTCGAAATTACGAATAAATGTAATAATCGACAGGCGGAAGGAGTGCCGTTCTAAAAATACACAAAGCGTTCAACTTCCTTCAGCCATACATTATCATGTCGGATCGATATCGATGTCCCGTCAATGCAAAATTTATTTAAGACGATTGATTTTTTTATTTTTTTAATGATATTAATTCATTCGTTCGTATTATTGTAATTATTTTTGTGGTTTTTTATCGATTTGCGCATATTTGTCAAGACTGTGACGATAATATAATAAATTGCAGAAACAGTTTGAGTACAAAAATTTGGAAAAATTGTACTCGATCTATCAGAGAAGACTTCAGAATGGATATCTATCACTTTTCGTATTGCTCCAAGTGGTTCTCGGACTCAGCCATTGTACGGTGTTAATAATGGAGGTGAGAAACGACGAAACTAAATTAACAAACGTATCTTTCGCATTCCTTTCACTTGTTAAGTCTCGATTCAATCAATAGCGAAAAAAGAAGAACAACAAAAAAATCATTGAAAACATTTTATTTTCAACAACGAAATCATTGACGCCCATTATTTTTGGAAAAAAATAATTTTTAAATTACCTTTCTCAAAATTTGATCGTTCCAAATTCGATTTTACCCATTGAATGCTTTATTTCATTCCTCAAAATACTAAAATAATAATTTTTTTCCAATGATTTTTTTGTTTTTCTTTTTCATTGCATTTAAAACTGTTAATTTTTTCCTCAATGAAATTAAGTAGGCTAAATCACCTAAAAACTTGAATTTTTTTTCGTGATATGATCAATGCAAATTAAAACAAAATGAGACGTCAGAATTAAAAATCTGTTGAGTCGTATGCTCCAAAAGCTACGAAAAGTGAAAAATTTTGTGATAAATCTTACAGCGTTCAGATGCTTTACATGACTATGAAAAAATTTGAAATTATAGCTGAGTATAGGTATTTTATACTGGTAAAATCGATTTGAAATTTGGATCGATCATGTCACGAAAATAAAAAAAATCTATTTTTTAGGTAACTCAGCCCCCTCAAGAATTAAGAAAACGAAATGATTCATCGATTAATTCAATGATTAACGATTTTCGCAGTTGGAAGTCGAAGCATCGTTACCGGACGTGGTCACCTGCACCGTGGTGGGTGCCCTGTTGTGTCCGGTAATAGCTCTGTCCTTCAGATCAAAGCTGATCGCGAGAGAGACTTATCTGCCCGTGCTTCTGTCGTGTCTGATCGTCGTGATTCTCGTGCTCGGGGATCTCGCGATTCCGCTTTACTACACCCTCAATTGCATCGACAACGTACCCGCGATAAGGTAATTAAAATTCTCGAAACACAATCCAATCGCATGCATTACCTTCTTGCCTTAAAAAAAAATGCAATGACTCTATTCCACTCGGAAATTCCAACGATAATCCGAATAAAATCTATTCACGTTTTTCGATACTGAAAACAAACATGAAAACCGTGCCGACATTATCAACAGACCCAATTCGACAATCGAATCTTTATCGATAATTCACAAGTAGCCAAACATTTGACTCGACACAAAGTGCGTCCTTTTCTATTTTACGAGATGAAAGAAATAGTGAGAAAAAAAAACAAAACAAAAAAACGAAGACAAAAAAAATAACACTCGACCGGCAAGGTGTTAATCGTTGGAGGTTCCTAATTATCAGTGTTGGCCTTGATACGATAATCCTCAAGCTGACGCTGTTGCACTCGAGCGGCCTAGACGACATGCCAATCGCTGAATATGTGGTTGAGTCTTTTTTTTCTTTTTTTATTTTATTGTATTTTTTTTTGTCGTCTCTTCCTTTGCCGCATTATTTTTCTCTTTCTGTGGCTGTGAATTTCGTCATTTCCGGTTGTGCGAACCCGCATGTCGCAGAATGCACCGAGCCATCATGTTAATCAGATGGTTTATATATGTTTTGTTTGTTTGTTTTTTTTTTTTTTTGTTTTCTTTTCATTGTTTCAACAGGCCCGCATACGCCACTCACGTATTACTCGCGTGCTACGTTTTTCTACCCCTCGCGGAGAATCTCCACGCTTTCATACTCGGCGTCACCGCGACTCTGTGCTATCTGGCGAGCCTTCTACTCATCACCTACCGGGACATGCCCGATTACACGGGCAAGGTATGCACTTTATCACGTTTTCATTTCAATTTCAGAAGTTCGCACTGACCCCCGAAACCCGTTGCGGTTACTCGGGGTCCACCGGACCCCGGGCCAACTTTATGACTATTATGCAACGAAAGTGCCTTTATTCAACATTATTTTGTCTATTTAAACGCACACTTCCATTTTTCGACATCGACCAAAAGTCTTGAATTCAAACTGCAAAATAAATATACTTTTTTCAAAGTCCAATGAAAGCTCTATTTTTTTTCTCAAAAACCGATGTATTATTATCATATTATCATAACCTCAACGGATTAAAATCGCATCGGATTGCGCTATTTTTTTTATCAATCAATGAAATTAGGATTTTTTCAAGCTATCAAATTACCTACTTGTTAAGTTCCTGAAATCGCATCTGAAAGAGCGAACTAAAAAAATAAATGATTAAATTAAATTGGAGATCTGTTTTGAACCATAATATCACTTCTCGAGTCATGGTCTCGATAAAAAATGCATCGAATCGAACAAGTTTTATTCTTTTCAGATCAATCACGAAATTGAGAATTTTTAAAAAATTCAGGGGACTTGTACATCTAGAAAGCAAAAGAAAAGTCGAAATTCAAAATTGAAAAAATTGGCAAGATGAATGATCATCGATACAATTTTTCAAAATTATTTCAATTATTTATTGAACTTTCTCCGACATTCCTTAAACAAAGAACGAATGAAAAATGATGAAGCTGCGTAAATATTGCTATTTTTAGCATTATGTCCGACGGCAGATGTCAGGTCTTTCCGAATATCGATCTGAAAAAAAAAGATTGATGATAAACATTTGCCACTAGAAAAATTTCCAAAATCTGTTGCATTTTTCAGCGTTTCGGGGTGTTGGGGTTATTGCAAAACTTCAAGCATTCGAGCATCCGCTCGATCGTGTTTTTCCATGACTCACGAATAATCTTCGATGTTATCGTAATAATTTTCACAGATAATCGCCGATGCCATTTACTTCGCTTGCGTGAACTGTCTGGGTCTGTACTTCAGATTCATGAACGAGATCGTTATCCGAAGATCCTTTCTCGACAGACGAAAATGCGTCGAATCCACCCTCAGACTCAACTACGAAAAGGACCAAGAAGTCAGTATTTTCGTTTTCTCGAAAAAAAAAATGTTCGAAATGAAATTGTCAGTGATTCGAAATTTTTTAACGAACAAAAAAAAAAAAATATATATATATATATATCGACGTTTTCAGGAACAATTGACGAGAAGTATTTTGCCTCAACATTTCGCTGCGAAAATAAAAAAAGATTTTCGAGATATTTTCAAATTCATCGAGGAACACAAAAAACCACCCCCCAAAGGACGTCGACGAAAGTGAGTTTGTTTTTCGATCGAAATATTTCATTCATCGCCAAAAAGAATAAATTACTGTAAAATCGTTCTTTCAACCTTTTTTCTGCTACTTTAATTTCATTCCCCCCCCCCCCCCCCCCTCCCTCCACAGATTGAAATGTGAACTCCAATTTTTTTTACTACTTTTTTTAGACGATGAAAAGATCGTGAGACCAATTTTTTTTTGTTTTATTTTTTTATTTTCTATCTTTCGATGTTTGTGAATAAGATTGGAATGGTGTTGCGGATTGCAGCGATTTGTACGTGGAGACTCACGATAACGTGAGCATCCTCTACGCGGACGTGGTAAATTTTTCCGGACTGACGGTAACTCTGCCCGTGAGAAAACTCGTGGAGACTCTCAACGATCTTTTCGGTAGCTTCGACGAGGCTTCGGAGCGTCACAATGTGTTGCGCATCAAGTTCCTCGGCGACTGTTACTACTGCGTGAGCGGGGTTCCCACTCCGAATAGCCAGCATGCCAAAAGCTGCGTCGATCTCGGTGAGACAATATTTTGCTTACTTATTCGACGAAATGCGTTTTTTTTCTAAATAAGTCGATTTTGAACGCACAAGAACGAAACTGTTGACTCAACTCTCTTAAAAATAATCGAATTCTCAAACCAAACAATTAATCGAAGATACAGATGCAACATTATTCCAAGAGCATTTATTTACCAGAAAAACGTAATTTTTTTTAAATAAAAAGAATCAAGAATAGAAAAAATAGAGAATATTGAATTTATGTAATTTTGCTTCCTCATAGAGGAAGCTATGTGAGAGTCTAACATTTTTTTAAATTGGGATTTCGATGTCAATAGGTTTAAAATGTCCTGGAATGTCCTTCATGAATCACATGTACAGAAAATGTTCGGTGTGTGCGTATGAAACGACCCTCCAAAATTCAAACTCTTATAACTAGATAATCGTTCAATCTACAGCAATCAAGCTTAGCACAGATATTTTCACACATGCTGTGCCTTATAATCTCCATGTCATCTGTAATTTTTGTAACAATTATAATCCATCTTTTCGTATTTGGGAGCGCTTTCAAATTTCTCAAAAATTTCAATTGCCGCTGCAGCGTCCACAAATTTTGAGATATTCGTCAAAATAGTTCTTCACAAGTAGAGTTACCTATCCCTACGGATATTTTTGTATTGCATTTTAGCAAAATCCATCGAGAAATTCAGATTTTTTGATATTATGAATTTTGTCAAAAAATCAACTTTCCACAAGAATGCAATATCATTCAGCCGTGATACATATCAAATTTGGCAAAGATCGGCCAAACAGATCGGATTTCGGATCAATTCGAGTTTTTCAATTTTGAATCTCTGCAGATTAAAAAATATTTCAGTGGTCGTGCTCAATTTCCCGGATACACATATAAATCAATGATCAGGAGTACCTGTCACAGAATTTGGTGAAAATCCTCTCACGTTTTCAAATTTGAGGAGACAGTTAAAAACAACATGCAGTATGCTCCCCCTGAAACGGAGGTTGTGAACGAAGATTTCTATATGAGGAAATCAAAGATCGAAAAAAAAATGAAAATGCTTCCTCATTGAAGGTCTTCGTGCAGCACGTACGATTCAGAGGAAGCAAATTGAAAGTTTCAACTTGCAGCTTGTTTTTTTTTTTTTTTTTTTTAAATAAAAAATAATAAAATAAAAACTGATAAAAATAACTAATTTGCATTTTTAACGTAAACGCGATCAACAGGGTTGGACATGATAAAGATAATCAAGGAAGTGCGAACGCGTGTCAGACGGGAGTGCGGGGTCGACATAAATATGCGAATAGGGGTGCATTCGGGAAAGATAATATCCGGAATTCTCGGAGCCAACAAATGGCAATACGACGTTTGGTCGCGGGACGTCGTCATAGCGAATAAAATGGAACAAACGGGTGAACCGGGAAAGGTTCACGTGACTCAGCAAACCCTGAATCTGTTGGACGCGAGCCAATACGATTGCGTGCCCGTCGACACGCTGAATGACGAGACTCTGAAGAAATACGACATACGAAGTTACCTGATCACACCGACGTTGCAGGGCTCGCCCGTGTCGCAGGTGAGCGATAAGAGTTACTCGATCGTACCGCGATTTTCGATCGATTATCAGTATCGAGTTGCGTCACATTTTTTTTTCACCTCAAATGCGGACAAAATCTATCTGCGAATTCCCAAAACTGTCAATGCGAATTTTTTTTTGTTTGTTCTTTCGTTTTTTCGGAATAAAATACTGTTTTAATATTGTTATCGTTTTTTTTTTTTTCATTTTTCTTTTTTTATCGACGTTGATAACCATTGGTAGTTCGTGAAATTCTTGAGCCATGAAAAAAATACTTTTGCTATCGAACACAACATTTTTTAGAATAAGAGAAAAAACAGTTTTTCGTGTTTTCGTGTTTTAATGAGCAAAAAAAAAACTATGACTTCCGAAAGAAACGTCGGACCAAGGTCTACATGGTCGCAAAATGTTCGTCTTCGTTCAAGAAATTCATTAAAAAATTAGTTGATAAAGTAAAATGAAGATTTTTTATTTTATGCAATTTTGAATTATTAAATTGGTAATAATAATTGTTTCATAGGTGCAACATAATCGTGAATATGCTCAACGTATAACGTGTGCAAAAACTGAAAAAAAAAACATACGTGTCAATCACTAATCGTTGTAAAGATTTATCAATTTGTTTAACACACTGAATATGTTTGACATGAAAAACAAGCTATCATTTCTATAAGAAGCCGAAAGCCAAGTTGTGTGAGGTCTTATAATGTTCGTTTTTGTTCATGAAATTTAAGAAAAAAAAGAAACAAATAAAATCAGCATTTTTTCTTGTTTTATGTATCTTTTAATTACGAATTGTTAATATATAATTATTCATATCATTGGTGCAACATAATGATGAGTGTCTCCATCTTATAGCACGTGCAAAAACATTATACCCATTGACGATAGATTTATTTATATGGGAAAATAATTTTTTGCGTGCTTCGGAACAACTCGAAAAAATAATTACTGAATTAGTCTAAAAATCCCATGTTATTCAAATGGGAAACAAAACGAGCTTACAGTCACGTCTTATCATTGGACTACAGTGCTGGGGTTTCGCACATATTTTTATTTATTTATTTCGAACCTATCTGGGGGGCGCACTTATCGAAACTCGTCAACACCCCCGGTCCACCCTAACATACATATTTATACATTTTTTTACCGATTTTGCTAGCCATTGCCGGTTAGTCCGAGGCTCGGATCTTCGCGAAAATGTTACGTTCCTCGAGTTGTTGACAGACAAGCCTTGTTGCAGAACAGCGAGAAGACCTTGCCGATCACGAGATCGTCGACTCCGCCGCCCCCGCCGACCAAGCATTACGTCAGATGGTACAGCGTGAGACCGAGCACGAGTCTCGGAGCGTCTTCGAGAACGAATCGTCGTTTGACAACACCGATGAACAATCACGCGGACGTATTCGCCGGAACATTTAGACGAAGAACCCACTTCATGGATTCCTGTCTCAGGGATTATCACTTGATGCTCAAAGCCGCGGACGCTGAGATGGAAAATGCTATCAAGCAAATGCCACTGAGCAAGTGGGAGTGAGTCACATAATTCTTTGTATTTTTTTTTTTTTTTTTTTCACGTATCACGATCGTCGATTGCGTTTCGACAAACGCCAATTGAATTGATTTTCGTTATTTTCAATAATTCGGAAAAATTAATTTTTTTTTCAGACAGTGGTTCAAGTGGGAACACATAAATCCGTTGTTTCTGACGTTCTCACGACTCAGTTGGGAAATTCCTTTTCTGCGTGAACCCGATCCTCTCTTCAAGTTTTACGTCGGTTGCGCGGTTCTCGTTCTGATCTGCATGGGTCTTATTTTTTTGGTACCCACTATCATGCTTTCCGAGTGAGTTTAAAGCCGAATATTTATTTATTTATTATAATTATTTATGAATATTTATTTATTTACATATGTATATTTAATAATCATAATTTAATCATATTTCTATTTAATAATTGAATTATATATAGCCCACGAATGGTTTAATAGTCCATGTGGATTGATTGGTCGAATTATACAAATTTATTATAATATTACGACTATTATTATCGTAATTATAAGTATATTATTATTTATAATGATAATTGAATTACATGTAGTTCACACTGGTAAAATGGTCCGAGTGAATTGAGTGGTCGGTACCAATATCAATGCATGCACATACACACATTTACAATTGAATTATATTATTATTATCGTTATTGTTATTATGAGTATAATTTGAGCGATTTCTATTTTCACAAATAATTGAAGTAACTGTATGAAAATGTATAATTTCCAGATGGCATTTCAGTACGACCGTCAGTTACACAATTGCCATGCTTTTTCTCATCGCTCTGTTGCCCCTAACGTGGATGCACTTTGTTTGGAATCGATGCAAGGATCCTCACGACGAACACGAAGGCCACGTGCCTCAGCCGCGCAATAAGATTCTACACTTTATGTACCAAACCAGCATAAAGGTAACTAATACCAAAAATTATTGATATTATTATTTTTTTTTTAAACAACAAAAAATGTGATTGAATTTTTGTAAATATTTGTTGTTTCATCGTTCGCATATAACTTTAATTATTATTCGTCAGGTCGTGTGGAGCGCTCTTCTGAGGACTACGTTGTACCTGGTGATAACGATAATGCTGGCTGCGTGCGCGATGTTCGACATGCTGGTGAGAGTCGTGAATTTTCAAATCGTGATTTGTGAGAAATCTTTTGAAAAATCGTTTTTTAATTAAATGTTTTGTCTCCTCCATTCTTATCACCTTTCTAATATGCAGCTTAACTCTCTTTCTCTTATCAGATATTCCGGAGTAGGAACTCACAGTTTTCTTCTCCATTTATAATTTGGTTTTGTTCTGTCCACTCCTAATGCCATCTTGCAATATTTATTCTGCATCCTAAAAGGTAGAAATCAATATGTTTGTTTTTACCGAAATTTCTTCAGTTTGAATGTAAAAACGCGGATCGATTGGCGAGCAACAACGCAACGGCGGATATAGCAGCGAGCGGAGCCGCGGATCTCGAGTGTTTATCAACGCCATGGGTAAGATTTTTTTTTTCCCGAAGTAGTGATATTAATGAAAAAAAAAATAATTTTCGTCCAAAAATTAGCGAGAAAGTCAATAAATGACAATCGATTCGTCTTGGTGTGGATGACATTTAAACAAAATTATGGAAAATTGTTTCAGCAAATGTCTGAGACGTGTTCGTTGGCCATTCTCACGAGTTTTCTATTTTTGAGAGTTCATTTCGTTCTGAAACTCGTCATAGGCGTGGGAATCGTCGTGTTCTACGCGTGGAACGTTACGGCTTACAGATCGGTTGTTTTTCAGGTAATTACAAATTTTATGCTTGTTATATTTTTATTTACATAAATTGAGTACTTGTGAATATTGATTTTATATATTTTTTTCATTTTTTATACTTTTTCTATTCTTCAGGCAGGTGACACGTGGAATCCTCATTTGGAACCCAGATTGGCTCACATTCTTAACGTCGCTTTTCTCACATTTTCGTTGCACCTGATCGATCGTCAGGCAAGAATCAAATTTTTCGTAAATCATGTTTCGTAGATTTTTTTGCAAAAATTAATTCAAATTTACCGATTCAGGCGGAGTACCTGAGCAGACTCGACTATCAGTGGAAAAGGCAACTTATGAAGGAACAGGACGAAGCTTTTCACACACGAAATGCCAACAAACTTCTACTACGCAACATTCTACCGGAGCACGTCGGTGCGTATCATTAAAATAAAGCTTTCGAAAAAAACCTCAATACATGCATAATATTTTCGCAAAAAAGAACAATTTAAAAAAAGTTTTGATCAGACAAAATTTGCATCGACGAATCGTGTAACGGTTGAAAAACAAATTTCAATTACTTCAGAATTGAAGATCAGAATATTTACTCGTTTTGAATTATTATTGAAAACTTAATTGACGAATAATTTTTCGATTCTTGAATTGAAAATCATTATTATTATTATTATTATTATTATTATTATTATTATTATTATTATTATTATTATTATTATTAGTATTATTGTTATTATTATTATTATTATTATTATTATTATTATTATTATTATTATTATTATTATTGTTATTATTATTATTATATGACAATGCTATGTCGTCATTGAAAATGTCAATTTTTTAATTCCAAATGAATTTAGTATGTAAAAGAAAAAAAAGAACCGAATGTAATTGAAAATGAATGTAACAATTATTTAATTGAATTCCAGCCGATTTTTACTTGAACATGAACCGAACCGATGAGAACGAGTTGTATCACAAAGCTCACGAAAACGTTGCGGTGATGTTCGCGTCGCTGACGGATCTGTCGATCGACGAGAGCAACATTCTCATCGATCTGAACGAGATAATATGCGAGTTCGACAAATTGCTGTTCGATCCGGGTTTCGTGTGTAGAATAGAAAAAATAAAGATAGCGGGAACGACGTACATGGCGGCTTGCGGTCTCGAGGCCCATCGCCGGGACTCGATGAAGAGCGACGAGGAAATGGACGAGGATCACGTGGTGAAGACGATGGCACAATTCGCCGCGGAAATGATGGCCGTCGTTGATCGATTGAATATCGAATCGTTTCCCAACACCAAGCCCTACAAGTACGTATCTCGCGTAGGTACGTAACGCCTTAAGCTCTCTCGACCCTTTGACTGCCAATGTATTATTATTTTAAAAAACAAATCTTTTTCAAATTGAAAAATATTTTTTAAAAACAATTTTTAAATATTTCTCATGAAAAATTTCGAAATGAATTTGATGAGTAATGGAATTTCATTGCGCGATACATTGTGCATAGTTATTTAGTGAAAGAAACACGTATTTAGGTCTGAAAATATATTCCCTTTAGTTGTTTTATTTTTTAATTATTTTTTTTTATATTTTGATTAAGAAAAATGTCCAATGGTTGAGAAAAATGTTTTTTTTTTTTCAACGATGAGGGACTTGGCCGTTAACGGGTTAAGACGAGGCAAAATTTCGACAGATGATCTTTTATTGGGATTCCAAAGTGATCTTCCCATAAAAGAAAGAATATTTTAAAAGAATAATAGATCGCACATCGATGATCTACATTTGATCGAAATATTTCGAAAACCAGACGTTAAGTAATTTGATACGATCTTCAAACATTCTTCTTCAATTATGTGTCTTACAACTACGATGAACGGTTATGGATATTTTTTCGATATCACATGAGCTTGAGCTCGTAGAAATTTATGGATGACAATTTTTTCATAGTCCACGCTCTGTCGAATTTCAATGTAATTTTGCCTCGATCGACCATATTTTAATAACTAAGAGCTGTAACATTTTATCCATGCCTCGCAATTAATAACTAAAATAATATATTTGCATCTATATCAACCTCAGAACCGTATCTATGGGTCATTCGTGTCCACCCGAATTTTTCATTATGAAATAACTTCTAAATCAGAGGAGTTTCTTATGGCATAATTTTTTCAAAATGAAATAATGATGAAGTAGAATAATTTTACAGTCGTTCAGAATTTTTACAGAATTTTTTGTATACATTAAGTAGCCAAGAAATCCAACTGACACGAGTGACCTATGAATACGGTTTACGTATGTCAAAAAATACGATACCGTTCTAGAGTTAATAAAATTCTATGAATTTTTTAAATATAATGTATTTACCATAAAAAAAAATGTTAACGACTAAGATTATTGATGCTGACATTTTTATTTCGTCAATTAAAATAGACTGCGGATTGGCATTTCCCACGGTGAGGTGACCGCTGGCGTGGTGGGCTCTCAAAAGCCCTTGTACGATATTTGGGGCGACGCCGTGAACATGGCATCGCGAATGGACACGACTGGGGTACCAGGGAAAATTCAGGTTAGTCAAATATACATCCAAAATTGAAAATTGAAAAAATAAATAAATAAATCGATAAAGCAAAAAATAAGAAAAAAAAATGAAAACGACTGACTTTAATCCAGCATGACTACATGTTTCTTCCTTCTTGGGGATATGAAAGTAATTTTAACAGTACAACTTATGGATTGAACCACATCTAACTTTGAAATTAAAAAAAAAAATGGACGCGCAAATTTGAACCACAGAAATGAACAAACCATTAAAAATTGATGTGTCGTTCATGTTCATTTTTCAAAAAAAACTCAAGTCCATTTACATAATCGAAAAATCTGACATGATAAATTACATCCATGAAATATCTAAAATTCAAAACCGTGGGGAAAAAAAATAAAAAAAAACACTTTTGAGAAGACTTCATGACCCAAGAGGCGAAACTTCAAAAGAAAGAAAAAACAAGAACATTATGGTCATCCGTCGTCAATACTGCAAACACAAAATGACTAGACGACCAAAGCAACTTTCCAATCAAACTGAAAAATTGTCAACTTCTTCAACAACTTTCCTACCTTCTTAAAAACCTGCAGGTAACAACGGAAACGGCTACGGTACTCGAACACGACGGAATAAAGTGCGATCTCCGTGGCGAAACGTGGGTCAAGCCCAAGGGTCTCGTCACGACGTATTTCGTCGGTATCGACGACAAAAGACGGCTCCTCAGGATGGAATCCTTGGAGGAGACGAATCTGTGATTGCGACGACATCGCGAGAACTCATTCTCATCGATGATAAACGTTTTTATCTTTTCTTTCCTGATTTTTTTCGGATTTTCCCACGGAAACCGGGCCCGATGATAATCGCACATCGGGCTTGTGCGACGCACTTCCGGTAACCATCCGAAACGTCGACGTACGATATTAATTTATTATGACCAAAGAGATGAGAAAAAAAAAACAAATTTTCAAAAAGTCCCCAATAGACCAATGAAAGCTTTTCGCGAGACCGGCGTTGTCAAAAACCAAAAAAAAAATTTAATTCGACATTTCAGAATGATCTGAAAATACCAAAAAAATAGAAAAAAAATGTATAGATATATATATATACAAATTGATGTAAAAAATGAGGCAATGTTGAGCGTTCCGACGGCTCTTACAAAACCACCCCCCCCCCCTCCCTTCACACACACATCCACACTCACTCACGATTATTTTTCTACGCACGTAAAAACAATCCGTGCCGTCTATGTGTAAATAATTATGTACATATATATTTTGCAAAGTTTCCGTGACGTCATTGACCAATATTATTTCGACGGTCATCGATGAAACGATGGAATAACAGAAGAACGAAAAAAAAAAAAATTATTTATTAAAGTGCACGATTGATTGATAAGAATTTTGGGGGTGATTTAACATTTTATTTCCACTCGCCCCTTCTCCCTGATCCTTCGGTCCGACGCGTTGTTATTGGAACTGATTCAACGTGCATGAACAATGCGTCACTTGGCGATGAAAGTGGAGAATTTTTTTTATGAGTGTGTATTTAAAAAAAAAAAAAAATTCATGAAGGACGAGACGGGAAAGCCGAGAATAACTTTTGTTGTAAATATGCGTGACAGAGAGGGGGTAGATTCGTGATAAACTGCTCTAAAAGCTCTCGCTCCGCGTGTGTGCTCACAGCGTGATATGAAAGCCCGACCACTCGATTCTTGGATAATAAACTTTTCAGATAAAATTAAAATCCATGTATCGAACGGGAATATCACGGTATTCGAAGGTTTTGCGTGTGTGGGGGTGTACGATATTAATATCCCTGGAAAAATTCCGTGATATTCAATGCCGCGGCAATGACACAATCGGAAATAACGTTTTTTTTTCTTATCGAGAGGACAACCTTTTTTTTTTAAATAATTTGTTTTTTTTTTATCAGAGTCGATGTATCTTATTGTGAACTCGAAAATGTGCTTCTCAGACCTATAATTGATTTCATTCGATGAATGAATTGGAATATCTGTGATAATTTGGAAAAAAATATAGATTGATAAAAGTTTGACGAACGTTTGTTATATTTTATGAATTCGTTAAAAATGATTTATTATTTGTTAGTCAGTTGCTTTGGTCGTATTATTATTACCTCAATAAGTAATAATAAACAATAAATCATCATTACCTATTGAGGTTTTTTTTTCTTTTTAAAGAGACAAGATAGAGAATTTATGATGAACATTTTTTAATACAGTTTAAAATGAATAATTGAATAGTATATTGTGTATCAAGGATGCCCGTGATGCACACCACGGTCTCACATACAGATCTTGAAACTCCTCAAAATTTCCGATGGTGGGGGAAGTTCCAATAAATCAATTTTTTCGTTTCTCGAAGTTGTCACAAGTGAGGCGCCACCAGAACTAAGGTCACCCAACCGCAGGTAATAAATATAACAATTTACTCCCGAGATTACCTCGTGGTTGATGAGCTATTAACTGCCTTCGAGCTTGGTTATTAATACCGGTCACAGTTCTAGTGGATGGTACGTGGAGATTATGTATATTTGACGGTGGAGATTATGTATATTAACGATAG
Source organism: Diplazon laetatorius (assembly GCA_963662125.1). Lineage (NCBI taxonomy): Eukaryota > Metazoa > Arthropoda > Insecta > Hymenoptera > Ichneumonidae > Diplazon > Diplazon laetatorius. Next base: position 10,723,910 of record OY759152.1, read on the forward strand.
GACGTGTGTGCTTTGATATTGCTTTAGAGTGATGAAAGAGATGGACGATCTGCTTCCATCTCTCATTTTACGTAACCTTAGTTCTAATGGCGCCCCACTTGTGGCGGATACGAGAAACAGAATTTTTTATTTTTATTCCCAAGCCAAATCGTTGTAGTTTCAAATTCAAATTTCGTTCAAATTTTCATTCGACCCCCCCTCGAAAATGCGTGATTGCATGACCGCGAAGCGGGCGCAAAGCGACCGACTTCAGTCCACAGCTTCGAATGCATGAAATGAGCGTTTTTGAGGGGAGTCGCAAAAAGAGTATCGTGTGCATCACAGAAAATGATTGTAGTTTGACTTTTCTGCCAGTCCGCCTTATCCCAGTTTGCCTCGTCCCTCGTCCATCTTCGACGAAGAAAACTGGGATGAGTCAAACTAGGCAGACCAAAGGCAGACTGGCGGAAGTCAAGCTGCGACCATCACGGGCGTAATGCGGATTCCGACAAATCAGAATCACCTTCTTTACGCCCTTGATACACAATAGAATATTTTCACAATTTTGCGCCCACTTCCCAGGTATGGAATGACTCGTTTTCAATAGGGGTCAAATAAAATATACTAATTTCATTCCCAACCTGTGACCCAGCTGTTCTTTCTCCTTCCGCTGCTTGTATCCACCGTCGGTAAGTCATTTTTCTACCATATCATCATCGAGAAAGAATGTTTTCGATGACGCACGAGCGACAAGGACACCAACTCACAGATGATTGGCTTTGGTGGCGCTCCCATTCGCGCTTCATCCACCAATCAAACGACCGTTACACGAGACGCATTCTCTCGGAACTCGCGGATCAACCAATCCGCGCGTCCGACAATTAGCCGAGTCGTACGTCTGACGAACGTTTGTCGTGACCGTCGTGACGACAATTCCTCATTCAAGATTTTTCACACAAATTGGATTTATCGATTGAAAAAACTCGTAGTTTTAGTGCTTCCCCGTGAACTTGGTGCATTAAACTCGGGTGAGCGAATCTTCAACGAGATGTAGAAAACGTTGAAAAAAAAAAATACAACGAGTCTTCGTCGAAAGTTTTACGAAAAATAAGAAAAAAAAAATTTTAGGAGTAAGATTTGGCACTTTGCTGTCAGTGAGTCACTGTCGAAACGCTAAATTTTCGCTTTATCAATCGGTCCTTCGTCTTTTTGACAGCACGATAACCAAACAGCATTGACAAATATCACCTGATCTCAATATTCGTGCCCGTTGGTTTATCCGGTCACGAACTTTCAGAATCATCCATTACGACCCAAAAGATATTATTGTGATTGTTATTATTATCACTGTCATCGTTATTATTTTGTTTTTGCTACTGTTTGGTAATTTTTTTCTTCTGCTACGTCTGTGGTTATCGTTCAGATTGAATTGATGGTTATAATCGACATAGTCGGAAACATGACGCTCCGGAAACACCCACAAATTTTTCTGGCGGTGCGAGAGACTCGTCGTATTTAGATGTTGTCGTCGTTCGATGATAAATTTTTGTATTTTGGGAACAGGCGGGGGTCGTTAGTCGTCGACGACCATTATCCAGGACTCGTGACTTGCGTTCGGTCGTCCCAACGATAAGAAGAGTCCGGAGAAGCCGCAAACATGGACATAGGCTTCTCGTCTTATCACAACGGCGGTCCGGCCCGGGAACAGGACTTTGGCAGGCTATCACAGACGGTTGGCACTTCGATACTGAAGATATCGCAAAATGGTACGTACCCATCACAATTTTAACACGATCCAAACGATTCTGTATATTTTAACGGTTATTTTCAGAATTTTTCATTTTATTTTTGCAGTTTCTTCTATGCAGAAGATGGTCAACCAGCTGGGCGGATCTACGGACTCACAGGAGTTGCGCAGTCAATTGTGATTATACGAGAATTTTTTTTTCCAAATTCGTGGTCGAATGCGAAGTGGAGATGTGATGTTTATTGTGGTTTTTTTCTTTTGTTGTTGCTCTTCGCAGGCACCAGATTCAGCATTATACCCAACAGCTCGCCAAGGACACGAACGTGCATCTCAGAGATTTGGCGGCGTTGGCCACCAACGCGGCTTCCGGCAGTCCGGGCGAACAGCGACAGAGAAAAATGCAGAAGGAAAGATTGCAGGACGAATTCACTAGTGCCCTCAATAGTTTTCAGGTACGCCATCCGAACCTCACTAATTTCGTTTTATCTATTCAAATACTGCTTTCGAGAATATTTTATTTGTTTTTCTTAGTTGGAAATGAATTTTTTTGGATGATTTAATAATAACCAAAAGCAAATAATTATCGTTATTTCGAACATATATTACGAAATCATTCATATTGTGAATTTATATTATGAAATATATAAGAAAATAGAAAAATACTTTATACGATGAAATTATTATTCCATCGCAGTAATTTTTATTTTTTTAATTCTCATAAAAAATGTTCAAAACTTATTTTATCGTTACAGTTATCCTATTTTAACGATTCTCATAAAAACTAATTCATCAAATTATTACATGACTACAATTATTTTTTTGATACATTATTTATTTTCTTAATTTTTTAAAATAAAAATTGAATTCACCAGGCAGTGCAAAGACTGGCATTCACGAAGGAACGGGAAATGGTCAGAAAAGCGAAAGCCAGCGTGGGTATTGCGGCATTCGGTGAGAGGAAGCAAGAGACGTTGATAGAGCTGCAGGACAACAGAACGCAGAAACAAATTCAACAGCAGAACCTTCAGGACGAGCAGAATTTACGAATGTTGGAGGAGCAGGAGGCCAGCATACGTCAGCTCGAAGTGAGTGCATTGAAATAATTTATTTTAACGTGAAATCAACAAGAAAAGAAATCTCTTATCCTTGTTTTTCTGAGAAAATCGAATCAACGATCTTTTTTTATTTTTTTTTCAGTGTGACATCAGCGACGTTAATCAGATATTCAAAGATCTCGGCGCTCTGGTACACGATCAGGGCGAAGTTATCGATTCCATCGAATCGTCGGTCGAGAGAACCGAAGTTTTTGTGAACGAGGGCGCTCAACAATTACGTACCGCAGCTACGTATTCGACGAAATTGCGCAAGAAAAAATGCATTCTCGTGATGATCGGAGCCGTCGTTTTATCGATTCTGATCGGTATTATAACTTGGCAAAATTCTTAAGCCCCCAACGAAATTCGACCGGTGAGTTTCGGTCGCGATTGGTGATTCCCGAGCGATGTGTTTTAACACGAGTTCAAAGAGAACGTATCTCTGACTCGCTCGAAAAAAAAGAAAAAAAAACGTCTCTCAACGTCCTGCATTTTTACTATATCTCTATTGTTTACCGATGTTGGAACAAACGACGTGGGGAGCGGCAAAAAAATAAATGGAAACAAAAAAAAATTGAAAAAATAAAAAAAATATATAAAAAATTCAAAAATACGTGCAGCGTCTTGTAGGAAATGGACAAAGAGCAAACGAAAAGCTTGTTCGACTCGTCCCCTTTGTATGATATAAGTGAAAAAATAAAGTGAACGCGATAATGATTGGGGGAAAAAAAACTGGAGAAAGAAAAGCTTGAGATAAAATTGGAAAACTATTCGTAATTAATAGTCTAATTGATATTAATTAATCGTGTACTCGCGACGAGTACCTATCGACACTCCATAGAAAGTATATATTGAAAAAAAAAAATTATAACAATTAAACACGTACGTGAACAATCGTAAAGGGTGATATTATTGATTTGTATCTGTGCAACGAGATACAAAACATTGAAAGAATATACAGAATTGAATTGCAACAGAATGGCAACTTGTGCTACACGACTTCTTTTTTATTTTTAGTTTTTTTCATACTGCATCGTTGAATACCGCGATGCAAGACGTCACTGGTGTCCTGTCGTCGATACTAATTTTCGTAATCGTTTTTTTTTTTTTGCAATAACGATATTTTGTCGGCTAGGATATGAAAGATGTAATCCGATGTATTATATAATATTTAAGAATGTTGTTTTATTTTAATCGAAATATAATAAATTATAGAAAAAAATTATTTGGTAATTTTTTTCTTTCGTTGATTATTCGATTGTTTTGATTTACAAATAAATATCAATGGTTTGAAATTTGGAGTTTCGATTTTATTGAGTTTTAACGAGAACAGCCAATGAAAAGCTGTGGTTTATCAGATTCTGTATAAAGAAAAAGCGCTTCATTGGCTGCTCCGGACTTTTCGTTGTTGTTTGTCCAATGAGAATGATCGTGGGAGTCGGGAGTACAGAGCGCGACTGCAGCGTCACTTCACCGGATCTCAAGTACCACGAACTACAGCGAATTGTGTAATTGTGTACTTTTCACGTGCGGTTCTAAAAAGTCAAACGTCACGAAATAACAAATAAACAAAAGAATTGACAACAATCGTTTGAAACTTTCATCATCAAGGTATCTCGTTGGCGAAAATTTATAGGTTAGGTACGCTACCGAGTCGAACCGGCATTACGAACACGGCATATTATATCGCGTTGTTTTGGTCTGATCAAACTGTCATCAACGCTTAATTAAACTGTATTCCGAACCGTGATACGCGAAAACTGCACGAAATGTTCGATATATGTCATCCAAGCGTGAGTGCATTTATAAAATTATTTCAAAGTTACAATACAACGTTCTCTCGTTTTATTTCATTATGTCAAGAAGAAACAACACTTTTATTATACGTTTTAATCATGAATCATTCAATAGCGTTATCATTTTTGGATTCAATTGAAAACAAATAAAAACCAATTATAAAAAATTGTTGAGTTCTAATTTTTGAAAATAAATGTTACCTGTAATAATGAACCGATTGAATTGCAGTATTACAAAATAGGCGAGTTGGGGTGCAAAGACGATGTTAAAATAACTACCGCTTTCTACGTGTACATCGAACTGTGCGAAGGTAACGAATAATATTTCCATCAATCGATCGTGTCCCTAAAAATAAAAATGAATGAATGAAAAATTTTGTTCAATCGAATTGTTTCCCGCCAGAACGAAGACTCTGGGACGTCGAGTACAAGTACAACGAGGAACTGGATTTGATATACCTCGAGGCTAAAGTTAAAAAAAATTCAGAGATCGAACTATACATACCATGGCCAACAAAGATCAATATCTCTCTTCGGATTATCGAATCAATCCAGGAAAAATTTAAGCGCAAGAGGTAATCCATTTTTTTCGATCGAATAATTTTTTGCGTCTCTCAAATCCATGACGATGAAACTTTTTTTCTGTTTTCGAATGACCGTACACAAAGTTTTACCCTGGTTCTGAAGAGCGGAGAAAGCAGCAGTATTTTTTACAAAGTGAGCGAGGGCCTCACGAGACCAGCGTCGCCACAAACGACCAAAGAGCTCAAAGCCGACAGCGACAAAAAGTCACAATTGGAACGAGAGATTCGCAACAACAGCAGAAATTTGTACGAATTGGCCAAAACCGAGACTGCTACTCAATGATAAAAATATGTTGCCACTCAATGATAAAAATACATACGAAAAAAAAAAATTCAAAACTAATTGCACATTTTTAATAATCAGTTCAGTTAATATCTCATCATATGCATCTTACAAATTTAATTACTGGAACGTTATCTTACAATCTGTTAGTCATTTATATATAATTACATGCATATGTATATATATATATATTCATATATATAAATATATATATAATGATTTACAGCACAATAATGGTATAATATAATTGTAATATACGGTGTGAAAAAAAAGAACGAAAAAAAAAGTATAGCGTCGAAAAAAACAAATTGTTTTGAAGAAAAAAAATTGATTATTCCCGTGAGGTAGACGGTGACTCGGGCGGATAGCGTTGTGAGAATCTTGTGTCATTTTTCCGTTCGAAAATTATTCAAAAAAATCTGAATCTTCGTGATCGGTGTGGTCTGGCGATTAAAATTCAATCCTATTTCTTCCATTTAATCCTAAATCTACATTTTAATAACCAAAAGTATCGTTCGGGGAAAAAGAAAAAAAAACAAACTCATTGCAACTTATTTTACAGTAATTATTCTGCAATTTCCTGCATTATTTATCTTTTAAAATTACATTAATTCTCATTTTATGTATAACAATTTATTCGGTTTTTCATGAGATTTTGCCAGGCCACCGTTGCTAGCGGTGAATATATTGGATTCATTGTTCCGTCGAAATTCGAGTTTCGAAAAAATCTCACAACGGTCCAAAAAAAATCTCGTCGTATTACAGTGCCACCTACATAACGTGCGATTTGGGCCCCGATTACCGATTTTCACGTAGAGCCATACGCGTCGCATGCTTGACGCGCCTAGGAACGTAGTTTTAGAGAAAAAAAACAAAAAAAAAAAATTTACAATAGCTCTTTAAGGGCACTTCGAGAAACGATTCCAAAGAATCGAAATGTTTCTTTTTTTTCTTTTTTCTTTCTGCATTTTCGCAAAAAAATGGGACTTTCGGTACCCTCTTACAATGATTCATCGTCGTGTCGAGAGTTACATTGTCGCTCCCTATCTTCCTCTCTCCCTCTCTCTCGCTTTTTTTTCGTATTTCATACAAATAAATGAGCACCACAAAACTGGGGCATCGGTCGGCAATGTACACATTTTTTTTTCTTTTTTTCGTTTTTTTTTTTCAGTACAAAATAGATTACCAAACTATATCAATTTATTAATGCGTTAAGGCAACTGGAGATCGACAGCTTGCCGGAAATATCACAAGTGGTTCAATAGGTTTTCTCATTGCAAATTTTTTTCTTCATTTTTTTTTTCATGATTTCGTTACATTTTCCTGCATTTTTTGTTCGTGTTATCTCATTTTCTCTTCTTTTTTTTCATATTTTCATCTCGTTTCTTATCCCTGCAACGTTGGCGATGGAACAACAAGCCTGATATGCAAAAAAAAAAAAAAAAAAAAAAAACGCAGCGCACAGGTTTCGGTTCGATTCATAAATTATACGTTCGCAATTGGTCAAAAATTCGCGGGCAAATATTTCAACATCGTTTCCAATACAAATATTGGATCAGTTGAATAATTCGAAAAAAAAAAAATAACGTAAAGAAATAATAATAACGAGATAGAGAGTTTGATTGAGGGTGGGGAACGAAACGGTATGATGCAGAGGGGAGGGGAGGGTGGAAAAATATACGAAAACTCTCTAAGTGTTATTATAAATTACTACTGCCCGTCGCTATCTCCAGAAGCAGGGCGCGCGTCGGCATATTGCTTTTTTTCTTCCTTTTTTTTCATCTCCAATAAGAGCGAAGCGTGAAGCGACTTCGAAACTTTTTTTTTATATTTTTTCATATATGTATATATTTTTTTTCTTCAAACTTTTCATTATTTTTTGCTTTCATGCGTAGCCAGTTGATGAGTTGAATTATCGTTATTAGAAATATACAAATTATCGCAATGAGTCGCGTTTCTTTTCCTTTTTTTTTTATTTTTTTTTTATTTTGTCAGGTGGACGAGAGATTGGTCGTAGCGACTAAAGGCGAATATTTCGGTACGGCCATTTTCTCTCGTCCCGGGCCTGTCAATGGAGGCCGGGATTAGAACGTCACGGGTTGTTGGGTAACGGCGCCGTTTACCAACGACGTAACCATTCACATTATACGATCGATCACGACGGGATTTGTTCGTGACGTTAGCACCAGTCCGCCATGTACGTGAAGTCCCGGAATAGGCCTTGTTCCAGGTCGCTGAGCGGCCGTGGATCTTTGGGTGCCGTCAGTTGTGGCTTTTCCGACGTGAATTCCTCGTCGAAATTACTCACGTCTTCCACGGATTCCTTGTTGAGGAAAAAATTACATTTTTAAAAATTATTGACCAATTGAATAGTTATTTTTTCCGTCTTTTCCTTTTTTTAGCTATGGATCGGAAATTTTGAGCAAAACTTGGTTTTTTCAGACTTGAAAAAACTTTGGCGGTAATAATGTGGATCGAGTTATTGGAAAGCTTTTGGCAGAGGACTTCATTATTATTTTTACCCCGATTCCTGAAAGGGGAAACGGTTGATTCGACCCAAGCCAAAATTTCTAGCTTTTGATTTTGAAAAAATGAAACTATTTCGAATTTTTTCGAAATAGAAAAAAATTTAAATTTTTTTTCCAATGCACTAATAAATGTTTGTGACGAAAAAAATTCCGCATCATCCAATAGTATTGATAAAAATAATCACCAAGTTTCTTTTGTAATACAACAAAAAAATGTCATCGAAAAAATACAAGAAAATCGACAGAAAAATTGCTCGAAAAACAGGCAACTCTCCTCTTATTCAAGATCAAACAAAGCGAGCATAATAAACGATATTTAATGAAAAATAAATCGCGGAAAAATTTCTCCACGGTCCAAAACGATCCGAAAACTCCAGAACTTTTGTCTGCAACGCTTCGGCGAATTTTTTTCGTACGATAAAACACTTTATCGGATATCATAAGCTCATTCTCCGCGCGAAAGTTTTCAAACAACTCGATCGTCGCGATAATCGTTTGAATTCGATGATACTCACAATAACCGGCACGAAGGGCGGTTTAACGCGTCTCAGAAGCAAATCGTCCCACGCAATGTGCCGGAAGAAAGCTTGTTTCTTAACGTCCTCGGCGTCTCTCTCGCTGCTTCCCAATCGTCGATCGGGCATTTTTCTCAAAAGCCGTCGCATTATCGCTATGGCTTCGAACGACAAGTAACGAGGATATCGCACTTCCTCGTTTACGATTGAATCGAATACTTCCTCCTCGTCGTCTCCAGGAAACGGCGACTGAAATAAATATATATTTTTTTCAATTTAAATTTTCAAAATACAACCAAAGTACGAACAAAGTTATCGTCAATTGTTTGAGGTGACATCGTCCGGTTGTTTTTTTTTTTTTTTGGCTTACCTCACCCACGAGCATCTCGAATATCAACACTCCCAAGCCCCACCAGTCGACGGCACGTGTGTACGAACTTTCCGACAATACTTCGGGCGCGAGAAACTCCGGAGTGCCGCAGAATGTGCCTGTACGGTCGCCGTAACCCATTCCTTCCTTGCACAGACCAAAGTCCGCGATTTTCACGTAGCCCTCGGTGTCCAGCAACAAATTGTCGAGCTTCAAGTCCCTGCACACGGTGAAGAAAAAAATAATCGAATCAGTGCATTTTTTTTTCTAGATTCTTTTCTTTTTCGTTTTTTAATTTGAACCCTCTTCAATAACACTTCCAAATAAAAACACGACAGTCACAATGGGTCGATTCTACCCAGTCAGTTATGAAAAAAAACTATTGTGAGCGAAACTATCTGTCTGAAGTGGTAAAAAAAAGAATTACGGAACATGCTTTGAACCTTCCTAGACGATGTAATGAAAATTTATTTATGAGAAATAAAATGGCAATGTGTTAAAAAATATTCCTTTGCGAGCCAGAAATTATCAGATATTTACGCCGAGAGTTAAGGAGTGTGACGGGTTGTGTACAATTCATAATATAATCGTAAAATTGCAAGTCGATAGAACTTTTCTTATGGTTGTTGACTCACCTGTAGATTATACGGCTCTCGTGCAAATACTGTAAACCGAGAACGACGCAGGCCGCGTAAAAAACAGCCCGAGACTCGCCGAACACGTCGGCGTGTATGTGCATCATCAGATCGCCACCAGCAGCGTACTCCATGACGAAGCATACGTGGGCCTATATGTGTTTTAAAAAAATTAACAAAACAGAAAAAAATACGACCGAATTAATAAACCCACACATTTTTGGAGCCACGTCGGGGAAGAAGAGGTATCGACAAATTCAAGTCACTTCCTGTCCTATTCTTTGAGCCCAGTCGGGATATACAAAAAAAAGATAAAATGGACAAAACTATTTTTGGGAATTTACTTTTTCTAATCGTTGAGGAAGGGAGGAGGGGAGTGTAATTGCTAGTCTAAATCTAGGTTTTCGACAATTTCAACCTTATTGTGTGGACCGCCATCTTGAATTTAATGGGATTTAATTTGTTTTTGTTAAATAACTCGCCCATTTTTAACTTTTCACTAAAAATGCACATAACAAAAGTCGTAGGAAATTCAATTCTCTACAACTTTAGTTCTCACCCGTTTTCACCCAAGATCAATATTTTAGATCCCACGACGATGGTAATTATAACGGTACTCGATTGACCTGCGTAACCGTTATGATAGCGTCACCGGCAGCCGGCTGGATAAAAGGATTACAATAGTAACACTAAAGTTGTAGAGAATTTAATTTTCAGAAAACTTTTTTACACTCGTTAATGCGCTAAACTTTGAAAGAAACGGGTTAATGCGATAATTAAACTTAACTCTTATTTTTTCACTCAAGTTGAGACAATTTTTAATTACCAAAGTTGTAGAGAATTAAATTGGCTACAAGTTTTGTTTGGTCCATATTTAGTCGAAACTTGAAAATGGGCGAGTTATTCAAAAAAACCAAATTATCCTCAAATTCAAGATGGCGGTCAACTACGCAAAAACGAAAATTCACCAAACTAGTTTTGTCCATTTCAAATGTACATTCCGACTTGGCTATTTCTCCTCCCCAACCCTCATTCTCTCGTTTCCACGAAGAGAAGAGAAGTGAAAAATCTCGATTAACTCACCTCGGTCTGAAAACAGGCAAACAAATTGACGAGGAAAGGATGTCTCGTCGCATTCGCAACCTCGAATATACGTTTTTCCGAAAGCAACGATTCGACCTCGTCCCTCGCTATTATGTCGCCCTTCTTCAAAGCTTTTATCGCGAAATACTCGCCGGTATTGCGATACTGTGACAGTATCACTTTGCCAAAGTGGCCACGCCCGAGAACGGACAGCAAATGAAAATTTTCCAGTGTCATGCCCGTGAGCTGGGAGTGTCTTCTGGATTCGTAGGCGCTGTCGCGATAAGGCCTCACCGGCAATTCGTAAACCACCTGTGGAGGGACAATCATCGAGTCGAATTATTAACAATTCAGCGGCAAATTTTTGTTGAGAACAAAAAAACAAAAAAAAAATGTTTTTTTTTTTGTTTTTGAACGAGTTATTTGTCGGTGTATCCGGTGCTGCGGTTTTTTTTTTTGGTCAAGCACACGAGGGAAATTGTATTTGAATCAGAGACGGAAAGCTTTCCACTTTCGTGACTCTTGAATAGGTTTCATGAAGGAAAAATAAATTTTTTCTAATTGACAAAATAATTAAAGTGAAGTGTACATATTTTGCTAGTTCTCTATCGCACCGCAACCCATGCCAATGTTTTTTTTGTCGTTTCCTAAGCCCGTTGCGGTCACTCGGGGTCCACTGGACCCCAGGCCAACTCATGGCCATTATGCAATAAAAATATAATTTTTCAACATTATTTTGTCCATTCAAAAGTCTTGAGTTCAAACTTTGAAATAAATATACGTATTTTAAAGTCCTATAAAAGCTCTTATTTTTTTTCAAAAATATAATGTCTCAAGAATAAAACGACTCAAGATTTTTTACCATATGGCAAAAATTAAATCTTTTATGAATTTTTTTGTAAAAAAAGTCAGATTTCATGAATTTTCTTTCTCATCGTGTCTCGATTACTCAAAAATCTCAACTAGAAGACAAGAACTATTAGATTATTTAGAAAACATGTTAAATTGAAGTTTGGCGCAAGATTTGAGTCGATACACTGAAAAGAACGCAAGTGGGTACGGTTATTGCAAGTGGGATTCGTTGGACCCCATGTGACCGAAATGTTATTCTTTGGAGGTGTGAACTCAACGGGTTATAAGCTTACATTCATTTTTGGCATTTCCTTAAATTCAATTTAATTTCAATTAATGATCAATTCCAGATTCAAGTAGTTTGTGACAATTCAAAAGAGTTATGGATGTTCCATTGGATATGAAAGAGTCAACGGCTACCCGTCTCTGGATTTTTTTCCCCTCATTCGGATACAACCGTACGGTTAATGGACGGACACAGACAATGTAAAGAGATTTCAAGGCTGTTTCATTGTGTTAGCTCTACAGTAGGACGATCGGGACTCTCCGCGCCTCCATATCCGGTATAACATGGGTCTGTTAGAGCACAAACAAGAGCACGAACGCGCCATTCACGCGACAATAAAAAAAGAACGAGAAAAAAGAAAATCAGAAAAAAAAACAAAGACACATTTTTCATTATTATCATGCACACCCCGAGTTTACCCAGTTTCATTCGTGGTAGTACAGTTTCGCATCGAGAGTTTCTCGATAACGAGAGACGCTACACCTTTGTTTCGAATTTTTTTTTTCGTTGTTGTTTTGGAAACAATAGCGATCGATCGGTTAGTCCGTGGGTTAGTTTTGCATGAGTACAGAAAGTCAGTGGGAAACCTAGGGGGAAAAAAAGGTAACGAACCAACAAAGGCACAAGTACGACAGTGTAATGGGATAAAATAATCGATATAGCTGTAGAGAGAAAGAAAGAGATGGAGAGAGAGAGAGAGAAAGAGAAATAGAGAAATATAACCAGTAGACCATTGCTTATTTTTGTGATTTTCATCATCGAAAAATCTTCTGCATCATAAATGTTTTTTTGGTGGGAAAAAATATATATTTCAAGGCGAAAGCTGTGTGACCATTTTTGATCATCCCCCAAAGGGCTGAAGGGTGGTTTTTGAAAATTTCAATTCTTCGTTGTAAAAATTCACGGTTTTTCTAGCGAAAAATTGAAATTTTCAAAAACCACCCTTCACCCCTTTGGGGGAGGGTAAAAAATGATCACACAGCTTTCGCCTTAATTTTTTTTTCTTTTTCTCACCAAAAGGAACAATTTTTGATCCAGAAGGTTTTTCGATTTTGAAAATCTCAAAAATAAGCAATTGTCTAATAACCAAAAATAGAAAAAAAAGAAAGAGAGAGAGAGTCGTAGGAAAAGCGTATTTGAAACGCTTGTAGTTGACTGTTGGGGGTCTTATCTACCTCATCCTCGGGAAACTCGACGACAGGTTGGGGCGAGGGGGTGCGCGGAGAGGGTGGCGCTATCAGCACTGGACGAGGCTCCGTAACGACGGGCCTCAAGCTCGCACCCGCCTTCTCCTCGTTGTGCAGAAAATCAAACTCCTTAAGTGCACTCTGTAACTACACGACACTAACTGCTCAGACGTTTGATGCTCTTCGTCGTCGGATATATATTTGTTTTCTTTCTATTTTAATGAGCGACGAGAGGACTCGATGAGACAAAAGAGTGGTAGCAGCAGCGATCGGTCGACGGCAAATTTAAAAAAAATGCAATAATAATATATTTACAAAATAAGTAAATAAGTAAATGAATAAATAAATAAATAAATAAATAAATAAATAAATGAGAGGAAAAGTCGAGCTAGATTCGAATTAAATTACAGATCAATAGACCAAACTACCACCATCGTAACCACCACCACGACCGCTCTTACTAAGCCAAATTGTGATGCATAAGTACTTCGAATGTGATTTTTTTTTAAAAGATGATTCGTCGATTATTGGTGAGCGTCTCGAAGTTTCGAATTTTCAATGTTTCGAAGGCTCATAAGTTCGAATTTTCTATTTCAACAGAATTTAAAACTACGCGAACGTTCGAATGTCATCGCATTTCGAATTTTTTATTTTATCGAAACTTCGACGGTCGTGACATGCATTATCGAAATGTTCAATCGTCGAAACATTGAAAATTTGAAACTTCGAGACGCACCCGATAATTGCCATTGAAATGCAAATTAAATATAGAAGAAAATTGTATGCTTACTTCTTGATCGACCTTGGGCTGCGGCATAGGTCCGAGCGAGGACGACGAAGACTTTTTCGAGTGAGCCGGTGGGGGCGGAGGCGGCGGGGGTGCCGTAGGCGGTGGTGGCGGATGCATAGGCGACGACAAACTGCTACTGGAGGCCGACATACCGAGCGGACGCGATCCGCCTAGGCCTCCTTTGTCCGGATCTGGCAATTCTCCGGGTGTTTCCACCTTATCGTCCAACGAAGTGTCGAAAACTAGCTGCATAGGTTGAGGTCCTGAAAACAAGAGAGAAACACAAAATTGCCAAAATGAATTTTTAGAAAAATTGCAAAAATTTTGTTTTCAATTGTCAAATTAATTTTAGAAAAATTGTCAAAATGAATTTTAGAAAAATTGTCAAAATAAATTTTAGAAAAATTATGAAAATGAATTTTAGAAAAAATTTCCCAAATGAATTTTAGAAAAAATTTCCCAAATGAATTTTAGAAAAAATTTCCCAAATGAATTTTAGAAAAATTTCCCAAATGAATTTTAGAAAAAATTTCCCAAATGAATTTTAGAAAAAATTTCCCAAATGAATTTTAGAAAAATTTCCAGAATACATTTTAGAACAATTGTCAGTATGAATTTTAGAAAAATTGTCAAAATAAATTTTAGATAAAAGTGCCCAAATGAATTTTACGAAAATTACCAAAATAATTTTTTTTTAATTGTAAAATAAATTATCTTTAAATTGTCAAATAAATTTCACAAATAATTGTAATGCATATATTTAATTTAATTCTTCTTTTTTAATGAAAAAAATACAAACCAGACGGTGGACTCTCGGAATTTCTCGTACTGTGCAACGACGGTGCCGAACGTTTGAGCAATCTCCCCCACGTAGCGACATTTATATTCATCTGATTGGCACGCGGAAAATTTTTCGCCTGTTGCTTGAAGATTTTCCGTTGTCGTTGTAACTTAGGCTTTCTCGATATCATAGGATTCAAAAATTTGATTTCCGCGAACAACAAACCCTGGGGTTCCAATTGCAACGCCATGCCGTGTCTAACGTCGTCAATGAACTCCTCGAGACGCAAAAATTTTACGGCGCACAACGATCGCCAATCCTTCCAATAAATTCCAATCTCGAGCTCGCGCGATTTGTCTAGCTCTATCGAAAATCTTTGATCCCACGCCTGTTGCGAGCATAGTCGCCAACTCGTTTGAGCTACCGTTTGATTGTCCAATTTTATCACCGCCATTATATCGCCTAAAAAAAATAAATGATAATCATTCACTTTTCAGAATATCTTCTTAAATACGCTGTTTAAAATTATGTAAAAAATATTTTTGTATTCCGGGTAAAAAGCCCTTTCAAACGACACCCCACATGATACATGAAATTAAATAATTTTTTTTTCGATCATCAAAAAAAAAATATTTGCAAAAATATTTGTTTTATCGTCACAACAAGATAAAAATATAACTGACTGCTAGTTTCATCCTTGACGCTGTAAGATTTGCTGGAACTGCGACCAGTCACGCCTTTGACGAAGCTGCGAAGATCCGGACTGGCCGGATAATGATCTCTCCTGGTTCGTCCGGGAATTTCCTCGGCGAGATCTTGACATCCCATCAAACGTACTTCGAGCTGTCCTGTAACAGCGGCGCATCTCGACAGCGAAACCGGTATCGTCGTTCGACCCTCAAGAGGACCACGAAACGGTTGCAACGACGTGTAAGTGACCGGTATCGGACTTGCCGATTGCACGCTCGCCAATTCGCGTTTCAATTGTGCCGCGGTCGCGCTATCGGCCGGTAATTCCTGTCTTCTCAGATCCAACGACAGTCTCAAGAGATCCAACTTTCTACTGGATTCCGAAAGACTCGCTTGGGCCTCGGTCAACGCCTTTTTGTCCGCGACTTTGGCACTCTGAAGCAATCGTATTACGTTTTTCGCACCTTCGACCACGGCCGCCTCGATTCTCAATCGATGACGCAGCTCCTCGACTCGCTCCTCGAGAGCGAGTTCCAAACTCGGCTCGTACTTGTCTGAAATAGTTAAATCGCGTTACGCGATTCTTGTTTATTACTATTCCGGTTGGATCGATGGAATATACGAATATGGACAGTGTTTGTTTTTTTTCTTTATATTCTGTTTTTTACGCAATAACGATGGAACTATTTTTTTTTACTTGCAAATGGTTTTCGTTCGTTCGGAATATTTTACTGATTATTTTCAGTTTCCAACCTTGTTTTTTTTTCATTTGCAAACGGTTTTCGTTTGTACGGAATATTTTACTGATTATTTTCAGTTCCCAACCTATTTATTTTTTTATTTTTGCAATAACGATGAATTTTTTTTCTTCTATTTTTAAATGGTTTTCTATTGTACGGAATGTTTTACTGATTATTCTCAGTTCCCAGCCGTATTTTTAACTTTGTTTTTTTTTTTTTCAACGAACCAATTCAAACCAAAGATGCATAAATAATCATTTGTTATGATTAAAGTTGTAGTTTTCCGCTATTCAATAAAAAAAAATAAGATGATAATATTTAAATAGAATAAAATTGCGGTACTTTGCTTTACTTTTCATTAAAATTTGGAGAATTTCAACTTTGCCTCAGTTTTTGCAGTAATCATCTGAAAGTCGTGACGAAATATAAACAATTCTAATCTTCAAGACGCATCTATCAATTTTAATTATTTTCTTTTCAACTTTATCACTGTTTTTTCTTAAAGCTCGACTGGGAAGTTACTGCATTTGTCGTAGAACGAATGAATTACCTTTGCTGACGGTTGCTTCACCATTGGGCAAGGGTGCATCGGCGCGTGCGTGTTGCTGCTGACGCATCTGGCGAACTTTTCTCACGCGCATTCTCAGAAACTCGATTTTCGCTCTCGAATCGTCGAGCATCTGTTGAGCCTCTTGCAGAAGCTTTTTGTCGCGATGGCCGCTCGTCAAACTCTGTATCATGTTCTCAGCGCCCTGTTTGACCTTGAGTTCGATGTTGAGTTGCTTCTCCAGCGACAACAGTCGAAGATCGGTGAACAGGCAATCCTGATTGGGTGAACATTGGCCCATAGGCGACAGAGGCGTATCTGCGATATAACGAAGAGTCGACGGTTTAAGAAAATGACGATCGAAACTAAAAAAAAAATCCAAAAAGAGAAAAAACTATTCGCGAAGCTATATTCTCACCCTGCCCGTTGGAATAATCTCTCTGGGGCGACTGCGGCTGACCCTGCGTCAGTATTATTTGGCTCTCCAGTTGCTGCAACTCGGCCTGAAGCTCGTTCAACTTGTTATTAGTCTTTCTGACAATCGTCGCCGCGTCCGAAAGCGCCTTCTTGTCCTTCGATATATCCCTGATCTTTTCCGCTCCGGCCTTGAATTTGAGCTCCTTGCGTATGGCCTTGCGAATCTGCTCTCGCAGTTCGTCGAGCCGCGCCTGAAGCGGCACTTGATCGCTAGCCGCAACGCCATATTTTTGAAACAATTCGCCGAGAACCGAATGCCTCGTGTAATCGTTCTGCGAATAAAACAAACAAAAAAAAACGAGTTTCAATCGACTGTGTCGTGATGGAAAAACGGAACACCCGTGGCCAACGACGTCCGACCTTGCGAGTGGATCGGACGTTCCGAAGGAACCCAAACAATTGCTACTACCATGGCCATGAAATCCGTCTATCGCATCCAACAACGCCAGATCCAACTGCGCATCTTCGTTCGTTCAATAACAAGGAAATGAAGAAATAAAAACAAACGAAAAACAACAAAAAATAAATTCCACGGAATATGCGGCGTAAATTCTGACACGACTTGACAAATCCAGTTCTCGAAAAATTTTCACGATGACAACGAGAGCCACATCCCACGAACGTTTTCATTCGTGTTGGCATGCGCTTATGTACGTAAAAGCAACGGTGGCACAATTAACTCTCATCTTCCCCCATCAAAGTTTCACGAGCGCTAATACAAGACCCGTAAATCACGATGGTCGCGAGGGCGGCGAGCAACGAGTTACGAGTCGACCAAGACGATGAGGTTTTGCGGGGCGGGAGGGGAAGAGACGGCGGCGGGGGAGGGGGGAGCTACATAATAAAAAGACGGAGAGGAAACCCCCGACGAGAGCGAGACAGCTAGCCAAAAGGAAAGAGTACGAGTGAGACAAAAGTTCCTTAGTCGCTACTAAGAGCTAGAAAGAGACGGTGGGAGGGGAGGCGGGGAGTGGGAGAGGGGAAGGCGTAATCCGAACAAGTCGGAGCCGTCAACGTAAGAAAAAAAAACAATCAAACGTATCATATCGTAAATATTGAGAGGGTTATGTTCAGTCGCGGACAAGCGAGAGCAGTCAGATGAGAATTTTTTTTTCGTCGAGACAATGGTGGGCGGGGAGGGGGGGGGGATGCCGCACGCGCCGGGGTTGTCGAACGATTCACCTGACTCCCGTCCGTAGCCCTCTCGTACTCACCTGATAATAGCCCGATTCCGCCATCTTGGCCGCACCGCGCTGGCTCAACAAACAAAAAAAAAGAATAATAAATCCGTATTCGGCTAACAACCGCGACGATCTATGGTTTTCTTTGTCGACGAGCAATCCGACGAATTCGCGATAATCATCGTCTCGACTGAAGGACAATGTTTACGGTTGCATGTGCAATCGGACGTGATCGTACCGTGAACCGAGTTTATCGTTAGTCAGGCCGGCCGCATCGTTCGTGACGTACTCCGCGAATCCCGCGGACAGCACACACACACACACACAAATAACACGAGCGTACATGCACATACACGGAACACACGGTTGATTAGTCACTGATTCAGGCCGAAGTGCCGAACTGGTCCAAACGACGTCTCCGCGAAGCCCCCCGAGACTGCCCGAGACGAGTGCGAGGGAGGAGTTGCGCGCGACGCCCGAGCACGCACGGACACGCAGAGAGACGGCGGTCGGGGAATGGGGCGGGGCGGGCGGCGAGGGTGGGAGGGGGGAGCCCCGCGACGGCGGCGGCTCGGGATCCGTGGATGAGAGGCAGGCGCACGACGATGAGGCGCTCACGGACGAAACTCACGTACGACCGCATTCCACTTGACCGCACCGGAGACTGAGATACACCGACGGAGACGGCCAACGGATTTCCGTCCAATCGCCGAACCTTATTTATCATCGTGGGGGCGCGGATGATCCCGGTGCAACGGGGCTCGACAGCGACACCTCGCGGAACGTTGGTCGATCCCGAAAAAAATAAAACAGATTTTCGAATTTTTTGGAAAAATTATATTTTGCGTATATTTGACGATATCGTTGAGGCACCGCGACGACATCGGATCGTCTTTGAAACGATGATAAATTATTGTAGATTTTATTTCTACGGGTAGTTGATGGATAATAATGATTTACATTTGATTAAGATTATTTGAATTGTTTTAACGTTAATGAAATTATTTTATTGGAGTATTTTGGGCAGGTGAGATGCACGGATTGACTGGCGACACTTTCACGGTTACGTGAATAATCTGAAATTGTGAAATCGAAAATATTCACGTGAAGAAAAAACATAGCTGGAATCTAGCATAAGGGTTTTTAATTTTCTAAATAAATTTTGAAAACGCCCTAGGTTCTCGATCGAACGTCGTTTTTACCTGATAATAACCGATGACATTTTTTTTTACTAACCCTTCGAGGTTACTAAGGGTCAAAATGACCCCTAGTGCAACGTCGAGTCGAAAATTAAAAAATTGTAAAAGATAAGATTTTTAGTAGAAAATGGGTTTTCACGCATTGACCCCTTGATGATTTTTTTCGTCATTTTAAAAATTCGATGAACAAGATAATCCGTGATATCCTCATTCCAAAGTGTTCAATCTAATATCCTGAATTTTTCGTACGGATTTCAAGCCCATCGGTCCATTCATCGCGTACTTATAACGTCACCGGACTTGAAAAATGAAATTGTGAAATAAAACATCCAATAAAAAAAAAACCGCACTGCCCCATCAGTTCGTAACACGCCTTTCCTTGGCATTGCTTCAACTCGAGCTACATTCACATTTTTGTTCATCGACTTTACCTCAAAAAAGTTTTCATAACTTCAAACTTGAACAAAAAAAATATATGTTTTTCAAGTCGCACGATGGCTTCTCAAGTTCTATAAAATAAAATAAATTGGTGAGACAATTCACAGCCATAACTGGAACAATAACAACCACATAATAACGATTCGATATATTTTCTTTTTATTAACAAGTCTGAATCACAAAATTTTTCTTTTTTTTTTTTCTGTTTCCTTCGATCGTCACGACTCATTGAGAGACGAGTTTCTCAACAAGATCTTCGGGTGTTCGTAGAAATAGGCTTTCCGGATTTTGGTACAAATTTTTCGGATCGTGACAGGCTTCGTACAATTGTTTGTAAATCGCTCCGATAACCAAAAACGATCTCTTCTGCGTGGTTGCGCGATGTGTGTTGCTCTGCAGCAGACTGATTTGCGGCAGCAACAGAGCTTCCGTCATTATCAAAAATTCTTCCATCTTATTCTGCAATACAATCGTGATAACGTTCGATGAATACAACAAATTGCTTTAAATTGCATTGGAAAAATTATCTTTTGCGATTTTGCGTTACGTCGGTAAATTCATGTATGTAATCGATGAAAAATAGTCGAGTAACGTGTTGGACACGAACACGATAAGGATAAATATGTAATCTCCACAAAAGCGTGAACGAAAAGGTTTTTTAAAATAATTTTCGTAAACTACTTTTACTACAGTGTTCGTTATAATTTTGAATTAATGAACTAATTAAACGCTACATCCTGGATTTTTTTCCGTTTTTTTGAATTGATAGTTTGGAAATTAGAGGGGTGGGGATACTCTGATGACGACTTTGAAAGCGAATATCTCGTGACTGAAGGGTTGAAATGAAAAGGTCTCGAAACATTTTTAATTGCATTTGAGGCGACCTATTGAAAGACACCTCACTCGATGGGGTAAGCAAAAAAAAATGTCGAGTTCACTTTTTAATCTGTGGGAGGGGGATCAACATTTTTCATCTTTAATTTTATCATTTCTGTCATTGGGTCATCGATCTACGTCTGTGTGCCAAATTTCATCCTTATCAGTACATAAATGAGAAAATAGGAGGACCGTGACATACAGACAGACGGACGGACTAATCGAAGCCATGATATAGACACGTAGATTTCTACGGAACCCTAAAAATGCATTACCGTAAATTGTTTGATGCTGACGGGATCCATGCCGGGTATCGAAGAGAGCGGTGCTTGTTCACGACTCTGAAGTATCGTGTAAATAGGACCTAGATTGAGATTGGCCACGAGTGAACTCGCGAGTTCGGACGTCAACGTATCAATCTGAGCGTCCGACTGTGCTTGCAATCTTTCCAATCGTTGATCCATGTATTCGTACAACGAAAGCGTTGATTGAATCTGATGCAAGCAATTCAACAGATACACTGCCATATCAACCGATGGCAAACGCGTTGCAGTTTCATCGACTTCTTGCAGCAATGGATCAATTATGCACGAAACAATCTGCAAAGGCGTAATTCCGTTAAATTTTGGAATTAACGAAGTATGAAATTATTCATATTTTTTTTACAATGTGCTGAATTTTTGCTTTCTCATAGAGGAATGTGAAGCTGAGCATTGTTTTTTTGTTTTTTTTTTTTTTTGACGTCTTCATGTCACCATGTTCATAATGTGCTGAAGCATGATTCAAACTGCGACTGGGATTTAATGGCGTTTCCAAATACCCCAAAAAAGGATGTTTACACTTCAGCGATAGCAAATTTTAAGATATCCCTCTAAATCGTTCCTCATGAATAGATTTGTGACCAAGGTTGGTTCGTATTAAATTTAGGACGAATCCATCAAGAATTTCTTTATTTTATGATATTTTGAATTTTTCGAAAAATCAAATTTATCAATATAACTCTCTTGAACTTTGACCTGATTGAGCTCTAGCTTTACAAAAGTATAGAACATCATTCAACCCTTATATGTATCACATTTGGCGGGGATCGGCTGAATGGTTCGGATTTTACAGAATTTTACAAGTTTTTAAATTTTGAGTATCTGCTGATTCAAAAATATTTGAAGAATTAGAATAAAATGTTCATAGAGGAATCTTCGGTCACTACCTACGATTCAGAGGAAGCAAATTGCAAGTTTCAACTTTTTTTCTTCAAAAATGTGTTGTTGTTTGTTTTTTATTTTTATTATTGTTATCATTTTTTTGATTACCCTGAGCATGTCTTTCTCGCGATCTTCACCGCTCACGATACTCGCGACCGATAGAACATCGTTCAGAAGTGACAAAAGTCTCGCGACCGAAGCCGCAGGCACGAGATCCTGTCCCGGAGGTTCGGCTCGTTCGCCCAGAGCCGCACGTGTTTCTCGCTGCAGTCGCGACGTGAAACTCTTCTCGCTGGACTCGAGCAACTCGTCCAGCGTCGTTACCAAAATGCTTTCCGGCACGACACCCGCTATTATGGTTCTGTAGTATCTGACGAGGGTCATCACCGAGTAGAGAACCGTTGCCGGCGCGTCTTCGGCCACTATGTGCTCGATTCTTGATTTCAGTGGATGACATAGACCTTCGGTTATGTTGCCCAGAGCGTGTTTAACTTGGTCCGAAATATCTGTGACGTAGAATAAATTATTCGCGATAGAGAATAATTATCATTGAGACGAAGACATTGTGCCATATAATTGATTCAGTTTTTTTGAACTTTCTCCAAATTAATTTCATGAATTTATTTTAATTTGTTTTAATGACAATGAATATTTCTTTGACATAATCGGAACATAGATAAAAAAACGATTAAATAATTATACAAAAATAATTTTTTATACGACAGAGGATGCACCAAAAAAATGTAAAATTTGAAAAAAAAAGGCTGAATGGTCGAATCATCGCTATCATCATGATATATCATCATTTCTCAAACATTTTTTATTTTTGCCAAATGTGATTGGTTGAAGAAAAAAAAAATAGATTTTTACTATTTCTATGTTTGTGATAGAAAAGGATTTGTGACCGATGAAAATTTATTCGTGTATTAGAATTAATAGATGAAATAATGATTACACAGCGTGCAAACCTGTCTTGTCGCAAGCCTTCATGAGCGTTAGAATATTTTCTCTCTCGACGGGTATGGCTTGGTGCAGCCAGGCGAGCATGTCGCCGACGTAACGCGTGGGATCATCGGCGTGCATTTCGATGGGATTGGGCGTGACGCCGAATACCGTGCCCAGAGTCAGAGCGTCGATGAACGCGCCGACGAGAATCGCTCTTCTAGCTGTGCAGTATTCGTCGATGATGTATTTGAAAAGCACAGGACGATCCTGCAATTTGCTCATCGCTTTTATGAGCAGCGGAACCAAATTTTCGTTCTCCACGTGTCTGCACTGGCTCTGAGTCCATCGATAAAGACGCTCCAACGCCGCCTCCTGCAGCAACGTCATTCTCTGCATCACGTCCAGCGCCAGCGTTTGATATCCCGATTGCATGAGAATTCTACAGCTGCCGTGTATCAGCTGCAATTTATTAGCGACCTCGAAAAACTCCTCCGTTATCGGTTCCTCCCTGGACGAACCGTGCAACACGCCGATCTCGGATCGACTCAGCTCGAAACTCTGTATAAATGCTTTTGCCACATCGTGCTGCATTGATAATTTTTTGCTGGAATCAAACGAAACTATTTGTTTCCAATCGAATATAACATGTTTTTTGGGTTATGTAAGGTTATGTTCTTTCTGCTCCGTTTCAAAAGGCCAATGAAAGTAACCGCGCATTTGAAAAGACCAAGAACAAACTCTGTACTTTTCGTTCTGAAGTTTCGTAGTCTGATCTATGAGACTCAAAGTCTGAGTCTTGGTAGTTTGCAATCTATTGGTCATCGACTGTATAGAAGTGTTCATGGCCAGTACTTCGCCATGAATATCGTCCAGGGTAGTTTTGACTTCTCTGAAAGCCGATAGAAAATTTTCATTGATTGCCAGGCTTCGCTTCTCTATTTTGCTTCTTAAATTGCGTCTGGAGTTCAGAGTATTGTCGGTGAAGAAATTGGATAATTCTCTGAGGGCCTCCAGCGTGTCCTGTGAAATTTGGATGAAACAATTATTATAAAGAGTTCTCATCGGTGTGTCGGAGAATAGATTGATGAGAATTTTTGTACCTTATCATTTTCGGGTCTGGATTCCAGCAACTTGTTCACACGCCGGATCAGAGCCGAGTTGGCACTCTTGTCGACACTCATGATCGTTGATTTGTCTCAAACTCCAAACGTTTGATCGACCATGCTGCTTTATTTACATTTGCAAAATGTTGTCGATGTCAGCTGTGATACTAATATTCGTGTTGAAGATACTCCATGTCAACGTCAGAGAATACCGAGAATACATTATTTTGCTGATAAATCAACGCCATCTAACGGACGACGTATGAAATGGCTGACGTATGGCATTCGTTCGTTTGATTGGTCGCGGCACTGCTGGTTCTCAATCTCGGTTTGCAGTTTTTTCGAAATATCTCATAAAATATGCAGATTTAAAAAAACCCCATGAGATTAATTTTTTAGGAAATTAAATTTTCTGGAAAAAAAGTTCTTATCATTTTGTTTGGAAAATGTGTATTCCGTAAGATATTTCGAATAAACGTTCGTGGAGCTTATGCAGTGAGCATTTTGGAGAAGACACAAATCTTCAAAATATTATTTTATTTCAAATATGTATGTAAACAAATATATATTAATCATTGATATGTTATAACTACATCGAACCAGAATTGTACCTTTCTTGCCAACTCCGCAAACATTTTCTCGAAATGTCTTTGAGAATACACATTTTTCGAATATAATGGTTAATAATCACTTTTATAAAAAAAAAGATTCCTATCAAAGAATTTTCATGTTTTTTTCTAAACTGCTGTCTTATGAGACGTTTCAAAAAAATTGTAGTTTTGTCTAAAAAAATCTACTCTGATCATCATCCGGCACCTGTTTTTATAATTTTCTTACAAAAATAAAGAAGTCCTCGTTTTCTTTCACCTAATTGTAAAACAAACTTTCTACGGGGAAACGCTAGAGATTGAATTTACAACGACCACATGAATATTTATTTTATATATTGATTGAGGTGGTCCTCATATGAGGCTCGGACGAATTTTGATTTTTCTTCTCGTTTCCGGATAATTTGCTAAAATTCAAAATCTTGATACATTCATCACCATTAAGATTATGGAAGACAAAAATTCTCTCCCTCTCGCTCGCTCCGCTGCGAGCGCCGATGGCGCTGTCTCTCTCGCACGCGAATAGGTCTTCCATCACTTTAATGTACATAATTATTTATTTTTATATACAAACCGAAGATGAAAAAAAATATATACATATATTTTTAAAAAATGAACACGATTGCACCAAATAGTATCTTTTATTTCAGCCGGTACAAACTTCTGTTAATGTAGCGGTTCTTACGCCGTAAGTTTGGTGAAAAATGAGCAATTCAGGCGTAGAAAAAAATTCAACACGCAATACTTATACTCAAATAGATTCCTCTCTTATTTCGTCCGTTTGTTACTTTACATGTGAATATTGTTTATACAAATGAGGCACTCGCATGTTATAAAGAGTTATTCTTTGTTGTTCCTTTTTTTTCTTGTAAGGTATTGCAATACGCGTTATTAGTTTGAAAAGAAAAATATATAACGTTGCACGGGTTCAGGGGGGGGGGGGATGTTAATCTGACGGAACGCCGTATGAGCCGCGACGCACGATTAAAATGTATTACGATGAAAAATGTCACAGTAAAAATATGAAGAAGACGCGATGATTGGATGTACAATAAATAATAAAGTTCACCTAAGAAAAAGAAAAAAGATCAAAACGGGCAACTTTGCTAGTACCTAATATTTACACAAATTATCATATCAAAATATAATAGTTCCTTCTTCGTTGTTCTCGTTATTGGGGCGAGGGGATTTATTCTTTCTTCTTCTTTTCGTTGCAGGACTATTTGTGGTTTCGTCATGACGTTTACAAAACAAAAAAAAACAAAAAACAAAAAACAAAAAAAAAATAAGTTTGATTCGAATACGAATCAAACTTCGTCGGGAGCTGGAGCCTCTTTGTCCGGGTTCGGTGATGGTTGCTTCTCGTCTCTTCTCTCCTCTTCTTTCATCTGAAGCGCGACCGCCGATTCCAAAACACGAATTCTACCTTCGTGCTTGACGATCACTGCTTTCAATTTTCTTATTTCTTCGGCAAATTCCTTTATAATGTCCTCCTGAAATAAAAAATAAAATCAAAAACATCGAAACAATGATTAATTTTCTACGACAGAAAAAAACGGACGAAATAAAACGTCGATAAACGTGTCGCCCAATGAATGAACGGTCTATCTATTTTTCGTTCATTCGTTTGTGTCGAAACTACGATACAAGCTAGAAAATCTATTTTGAAACTCCCAAAGATTCTCAATGATCGTTTTGGTCGTCAACCCAAAGTTTTCTCAATAGACGAGATTCAAAATAGAATACACGAGATTGTTGCACTTACGGTAACGCCCACGGCTGGTTGCGAAACGTTCTGTCCACCGGCACCAACCTTGCCACCTTTGCCAAGCGCGTTTGCTTTTTTTTGAATCTTAAAATCGTTTTTCGAAACTGACGGTTGATAACCGTCTCTCAACGATATGAGAATAGGCTCGGCGTCGGTACCCGCTTCCCACTCCTCGGCTGAGATAGCGGCCGTATCTCCTGGAGTGTCCGGGTACAAATCTTCTTGGAAAAGTTCCGACTGCAACGAAAATTATAATTTTTATTATTATTAATTTTTTTTTTTTCATGTTCGACAATTTTGGACAAATAATTCGAGTTTCGGACACGAAGAAATTAGATATCTCGAAACTCGGAAGAAATATCGAAATTTGTCATTCTTGTTTTTTCGTTCAAAACGTCGAAATCTATCGAAAGCGATCATCAGTTGGTACCGCCACGGAGATTTGTGCTCTTTAAAAATTATCCTTTAATTTTTTTCAGGAGGGTAAAAAACCTCAAGATTTTTTTTTCGCATACTAAAAATTAAACGTTGGCTATTATAAAAATGTGTACTCTTAGAGAAGAGTTTGAATTATGCTCAGAATTTTCGAAATAATTATTTTGTTGATTGCAAATTTTTTTACTCGATGTGAGTAGATCGTAATTTCACTGAAGTGTGACTAAAGAGGGTTAAATAAATAATATATCTTTAATCTCAATAAGCGTTATCTGCGAACCAATATTATTAGTATCATTTTTTTCTCAAACTTTTTTTAAAATTTTTATTTTTTAAATTATTATTATCTCGCTCCGCGGCCTCACCTTTCTCGGTACAGTCATGGAAACGACCTGACAAAATCCTGAATTGTTGAGACGATAAAATCGGCTTATTTCGCAGCTATTAACGTCGCTGCCGCGTTTCGGCATCATTCCTATGCCTCTTTGGGGATCCGGCGTTTGAAAAGTATTGATGTAATGTACGAAAGGTGGTTCGGGAGTTATCTCGAAATAACGTATAACCGAGTCGCCTTTTCCACAAAGATAAACCATACTCGTGTCGGGATCGTAAAGCGGAAACATCACTCCGTTACTCGTGTCCAATTCGACCATTACTATAGGTTCGCCCAGCATGTCGGGGGCCCTTAACGAATATTGCCTTTCCGACATCTTGCTGAATCCCGTTGTGAAGATCAGGCCACCCCTGCACATAATTACGATATTATTGATACACACAAGTCAAAAATAATTTTATTCATATCCTTCATTCAAGGTCGCAATGAAAATTAAACGTAAAGAATTTTTTTTTAAATTTCCATGAAAGTTGCGATAACACATAAAATCATCATTATTTTTTTTTTTTGACAAAGAAAATAATGTACTTGAAGCTAAAGTTGTATAATGAAAGTTTGTAATACATAAGAAATGAATTTCGAAATTTGAGCAGCAAGAATAAGTATCGTATATTTTTATTATTAAGTTAATTTCGGTAAAAAAAATTATAAAAAAATGCATGGACCAGCAAAGGAGCTCGTAAGCGTGTTTGAGAAACAAGAACGAACGAACATACCTGAGGAAAATGGCACGAGTGGCTTTGCTGCCCTCGTGAGCGACGGCGTCTTCCAAAACTTCGCCCGATCTCGGATCTATGATTCGAATTTTTTTGTCCTTGCAGGTGGTGACCAATCTCGAACCGTCCCAGTTCCAACACGCCGAATAAACAACGTCCGGATGGCAATTCATGCGAATAAGCGCCTCTCCCGTTCCCACGTTCCATATTATAACAAGATTGTCGGAGCCCGCAGTGAGCAATACGTTCAAGGCGGTCGGATGCCACAACACCAGACCCACTCGTCTCTGATGCAACTGCAGATCGACCACGGGCTCGGTGAGGGTTCTCGATATTCCGCCATCCGGTATTTGCCAAACTTTGACGACGCAATCTTCCGAACCTGAGGCAATGACGTTGTCATTGTGCGGACACCAAGCGATATCTAAAACAGGGCCTTTGTGTCCGCCGACTAGAGGATGGTCCGCAGATATTCTGCCCACCTAATCGGACACAAGGACAAAGAGAATAAAAAATCAAATGGAAATAAACGAAAGAATAATAACGAAATATTGAATTT
The DNA here is from genome assembly GCA_963662125.1 of Diplazon laetatorius. Lineage (NCBI taxonomy): Eukaryota > Metazoa > Arthropoda > Insecta > Hymenoptera > Ichneumonidae > Diplazon > Diplazon laetatorius. The sequence continues at coordinate 10,752,298 of OY759152.1, forward strand.
TTGTCAAATTAATTTCGAATCGTCCGGCTTGTTTTTTTTTTTTTTATCAGTCTATAAAGAAGAGAATCCGTGCATAATATTGCACGAAAAAGGAAGAAAAAGAACGTTCCTGCTGAGAAAATTCATGCATCATAGTAAAAAAAAAAAAATTGGAACATCAAGCGACAACGAAAGACTCGCAAGAGCCCATCGCAGGATTGAATTTCTCTCTATCGCTTCGGTATTTTTTTCCATTTTTTTTTTTCAGTCAGTTCTTTATCATTATTTTCATATCCGGTATGCACAACCGCAAATAGTGATTCATCATCGGCAACTGAGCGCAGCGAGTTCGGAATGCACCATTCCTCGCATTGAAAAATTTACGGTTATGTACGGCCGAAGGCCGAACGATTCATCGCTCACATCGATCTCTCGCTACTTCGTCTCGCGCATTAATTAACGGCTATAACCAAACATAATAATAATAACAATAACGTCAACTCCATGAATAACAACTACAACAATAATAATAACAACAACAACAACGTTCGATCGAACCTCGAAATCGTCAAAGTTTTCGATCGCAATGAACAGCCGTGAATAAAACTCATCGAATAACGAAAATTCGGAAGAAGATAAATAACAGAGAAAGAAAGAAAGAGAACAAAAAAATCGCGCGAGGCGGGACAAAAGGGGGCGGGGGTGGAAAAACAAACAAACGTTTAAAAAAAACGGGCGGGGGAAATGAAAAAAAAAAAAAAAAGACAAACCGTTGGGACGAGACTATATATATGATCGGAGTTAGATAGATAAAAACGCGAGGAGGACCTCGACACTCACCTTATTATGAGGTAAAACTAGGAAGGCACCGCCTCCCGCGGATTCGACGATAACAGCGAGAAACTTTGGATTAACTGCACAGAAAGTCGAGTCCCACGACGATTTCGATACTCTTATGTTATCGTAACATTGTTCACGTTTGAGAGCAGTTCCGTACACGTGGCGGAACTTGCTGCTGCGCACCACACGAAAAGACATAACTGCACCTGCACCTACGTTGCAACAATGGAGAGAGAGAGAGAGAGAGAGAGGAAGAGAAAGAGTGAAAGAGAGAGGGAGAGCCAAAGAGAGAGAGAGACGAAAGAAAACAAGGGAGAAAGAGAGAGAGAGAGAAAGAGAAAAAAAAACAAACGCAACGATTAAACCAAGCGAGGTTTTAACCTAAAAAAAAAGTAATGTCTCCTCGTCGGAATGAAAATGCGCTTGTGAAGCCGGTCGAGTTAGTTATTCATTACTATTATTGTTATTGTTATTATTATTATTATTATTTGTTTCAATAAATTATCGTTACGTGTCGAGTCCGGGGCGTGGGCGTCGCGTGGATCATCCCCCGAACTGTTTTTTTTTTCGTTCTTTTTCTTTTCTGTCGTTTTCGTTTTCTTTTTTTTTTTATAAATAGAATCCCCCACCCTCGAAGAGCCGAAACGGACACGCGACGAAAATCCGAAATTATTTCGAATCACCGAGATTCCAATGGGCTCCGTAATAGTGCCAACGAGAGCGAGTGAGAGAGAGAGAGAAAGAGAGAGCGAGAGGGAGAGAGAAAGAGAGAAGCAGATATATACGAGTGAGCGTAAATGCGCTCTCTCGGACACGGCGTTGCCAATTGTTGGGCGCGAGATCCGCACAACTCGGGGGTCTTGGGGAAAATGGGGAGGCTTAGGAGCGGGGGTTGTGCGTGCTTTCGTATTGAATACTTTTACGGGCCGGGGAGGGGGGGGGGGGGGATGGACGATGAGCGGCCGGCTTTTCACGAACTTTTCAGTCCTCGAAATATGCATCGACGCATAAAAACTGCCTAAAAAGGCTTGCAACGCGGGCGACTCAAAGCCCAACCGAAAACCTCGGAACCCCCACGAGATACTTTAATTCCGTCGACGCGTGTCATTCTATTAACTATATATACACACACATACACACGTGTGTGTACATATATGTGTGTATATATAGATATATAGATGTAACTAAGATTTTACCAAAGTTTTAGAAGCGACACACACACACACGTTTGAACAAACGCATGTGATTCAGTGTTCTTAATCCGTTCGCTGCATATTTTTGGATTCGTTCCAAAAGTTTTGAGAATATATTTTTTTTCTTTCATGTGGACGAGCTTTTTCCGACGCGATTTTTTCATGAACAAATTGGTGGGTGAGAAATAGGAAAATGAAAAAATAAATAATGATAATATTGCAGGTGCCGGTAAATTGAGATGACCGCATAGGGGACATGTACTTGTAGATGACGCGCCGATTTATTTATGCTTCGCTTCGATCATTATTAACTGACAACGTAACGTGGAAACTCGACAGGGCGGAAGGGGGGGGGAGGACTGGGATAGATGATTGCATTCACTCATCGATGGTACATGTAATACAGTTATCATTCGTTTATTTATCAAACGGGATATATTAATGTGTGTGTATCTATATTTATATATATATGTATATATAAACACATTTATTTATATTGTGCATGTATATTCGTTAGATATTTAAATCTTAACATTATATTATCAGTACGAGAGAATTTAGTTAATTGTAAATTTGTTGTGTATGTCGATTGTAATATTTCAATATTATTTGTGATTGAAAAACTTACCTAATACTGGAAGATCAGAATAGTGTTTTTGTTGTTTAAATTTACGAGCTCGATAGTTTTTTTTTTCTTTTACTTTTTTTTTCTTCCTTCGCGTTAAAGTCTAACTTATGATTATAGATTGTAAAACACAAATGTTGATTATCGTCGTGTTTTTTGTTTGAAATTGTTTTTTGTTTTTTTTTGGTTTTTTCAAATCAGTCCATAAAACGCGCGGGGTTAACACACACGACTAGTCTCTCACACGATAGTTTCAGTTTCCATTGCAATTTTCCATGTTTCTCCGAGCATCCTCGTATTTTTGGCAACTACGAGTCCGCGGCGCACGGCCGATTTATAATTTTAAACGCACGCAATAGGGTCCCGTCGTCTCGAGTCGGACTTACAAAGCCGCGTGTGTGACGTCGAGGTACGTCGATGAGACGTCGGGCGGCGCTGCGACACCAGGAAAAACCGGAAACCCTTGTGAAACACCTTATTTGGCAATGAGCACCCTGCTCGTCCGCCGCAAGCGCGCGATCTACCCCATCGACACGACAACCCTACTACCGACCATCAACCCCTTTCTGGATTTCCATTTTTTTTCTCTTCGTTGTTCTTTTGAAAAATTTTGTTCGTTCTTGGAATTTTTTAAACATATTTTTTCTATTCGTTTTCCACCGATTGATTATTCATTTTTTCTTTTCTTTTTTTTTGCACGATTTTTCCGGTAAGCGTGAAAATTTTGCGAAAGCTTTGAGATTTCGTAACTGCAATCATTATCGTTTTCATATATTTTTTGTCGTTTTTTTGAAAAATTTAATTTTTTCGTCAAATTTGAAAAAAAAAAAAAAAAAAAAAATTTTATTATTTCGACTAGTCGATTATTCATTTTTCACGATTTTTCCGGTAAGCGTGATTAATCTTCAGAAGCTCCGAGCTTCCGTAACTGCAATGATTATATCGTTTATATATATTTTTTTCTTTTCGTTTTTTGAAACATTCGATTTTTCCTTCAAATTTGAAATTATTGAAAATAAGATTCTTCTTATTAATCCGACCTTTTTTTATAAAGTCGATTTAAAAAAAAATTTTACAATTTTTCCGGTAAGTGTGAATAATTTTTGAAAGCTCCGAGCTTTTGTAACTGCAATGATTATCGTCCCATAGGAAAATTCGTGCACCCTTAATTTTTCTATTATCATTTTTTACCTTGTCACAAATTTGTTAAACGCAATAAAAAAAATTCAAAAAAACAAATCAAACGTTCAATCAGATTTTGAAAATGTTTTGTGTTGAATGTTCAACCCGGAAAGCTTTTTTTTTTCTTCTTCCGTACCGATGGAAAATTTTATTCATGCGAGGTTAGTGCGTGGGAGGACTCGGTCGGTTGCGAAATTTCGATTGAGGGGATGGCGAAACCTTCCTTGCTTGTTCTCCGTCATTCCGCCACGAGCCCCGATAGCGCTATCTCTCTCGCACTCATGGCCGAGATAGAAACGTTACGCTTTCACCTTGAGGATGTTATGACGGGTGTGAATGATATCAACATTTTTTCGAAATTTTTACAACCAGTAACTTTTATCATTTCGAAAAAAACATACAACATTTCAAAACTATTTTGAAAAACGCTATCCCGTTTGGAAGTTACATGAAATGAAAAGCTGTACGAAATTTCACACGTGTTTTTATGGGAATCGAGGCCATTGGGGCAATTATCGATGATAAACGCATAGGACTGAATTTTTAAAAATTTTCAAAAAAATGTCAGTTTGTGGAATAAAGATTGATAAATGTCCACGAAAAAATGCAGATCGATCGACCTTTAATATTCAATGTTAGCGATAAAAAGAGGTTTGAAAAACATGATACGAGATGTGATTGGTTGATCTATTTGGCGATATTTTCTGATTAAGAATTTTTCTAGAATTTACAAAGCAGTTATAATCGAGTTTTTCCAGATAATCTGCCCTGAAATCCCAGCCCTTTTGGCTGGGATTTCATTTGTCATACATTCTTAATCGGGTCTATTCAATAACCAGAGTGTGAATGAAACGTTCGTGTAGGGTGGATTTCTTTATTACTTTCACAAAATTCGTTATCATCCGGAGAAAAAAATAAAATAAAACAATACATTTGTATTTTTTTATCTCCTGTCGGTTTTGCCGACACCGCGTTTTCCGGAGAAAAGATGTCTCGGCATTTTCGTTCCGATGAAACGATCGGCCTCACCCTTGAGACCTTTCTTGCCGACCTTCTTGCTGATCGCCCTGTGCGCAATGTTCTTCAGTTTCGTCTTCATCTGTTGATGGGGAAAAAAAATAAATTAAAATAAATTCAATGTTTTTTAGTCAACAATTTTTTATCTTCAAGGATTTGTGGTAAATATCGTAATGAGGTCGAGTTCGGCAAACTTACCACAACATCCTTGACTCCCATTTCATCACGAGCGGGTCTCGACACGCTGCGTCCTCTCGACGTCGACATGGATTGCAAACGTTGCCTCTTGCTCGCTGGCTCGGACGCTGACCTCGAACGACCTCGAGTTTTCGTGAAATGTGCCTGGATAAAATTGAAATATTTTAGATATTTGGTACCAATAAAATTAGCGTCGAGTGTTGTAATAATCTGTCGAACAGTTTACACTAGCCACTGTGATTAAATATATCATACTTTCAATCGGTTGAATATTTATTTTCATTTTCTCAAATTATTTCTTTTCAAATAATTTCGAAATCAATTATTAGAAATTAATTATTATTATAAATTAATTATTTGAAAATACATTGATGAATCATTTTATACTTTCGGTCGGTTTAATATTCATTTTCATTTCCTCAAATTATTTCTTTTTCAGTTATTTCGAAATTAATTGTTTTAAAATACTCTCACGTTTTTTCTACACATTTAATAAAATTCAAATTGGCATCAAGTGTTGTAATAATCTGTCAAACTGTTCACAGTAGCCATTGTAATTGAACATTTTATAATTTCAGTCGCCTGAATATTTATTTTCATTTCCTCAAATTATTGATTTTTCAATAATTACGAAATTAATGATTTTTCAAATAAACTCACGTTATCCGTGTCCGCCATATCGATACCAAGATCTTCCATCTGTTCCTTGAGTCGATTAACGGATCTGCCACGAACCTTGGCACCCGCGGTACGCGGCATAACCGGTTTGGTCGAAGCTTTGTTCACACGTGCCTCGTCCTTCATGATTATCTTCTTCTCGCGAATTTGTTTGGCCAAATTCTCAATCTCCCTCATGGTTTCCGTGAGTTCGGGCACCTTGTAATCGTAAACACCCGCCTCGCTGCGCAATTCCTCGTCTCTCTCGAGTTCATTCAATTTTTCGAATATATCAAGATCGATGTAATCCGCGACATTGTGACCCTCCCAAATTTCCGGAATTATGTCGAACTTCTGATCGCCCTCGATGTCGTAATTTTTCTTGAGATCCAGCACATAATCGTCACCCATTTCTTCCTCAATCTCGCGTTCGAGCTTTCGCTTCCTCTCGGCTTTTTCAGCCGCTGCCTGTTTCTTCAGCATCACGCTTTCCGGAATACACGGGGCACGAACCTTTCCGTCTCTCGGGGCTGGCATTGCCACGTGAAGACGGTTCAAAAGACCGTCCACCTTCTTCGTGCGTATCTTCTGATCGACACGGAACGACAGAAGACGCTCGCACGCTTCGGTCTTCACTTCCATCACTCCGTAATCGTTTATCGTGCTCATTTCCATCAACGGAATTTTTTCATCCGTTTCCAATTGTTTCAAAATTTCGCGTTTTTCCGCCGGAAGCTCTTCCAATCGCATCACGTCCACCTTGTTCACCACTACCATCAGCGGTTTGTTCGCGAACAACGGTTTTATCGAGTCGAATAATTTCACCTGTTGGAGTTTTTGAAAAAAAAATTTATTTTAGTTTCTTTGGAAGATTTTTTATTTGTTTCTTTTAGAATTATATTCCATTAATCTTGCGTGATGTTTTTGTGTTGTTTAAAGGGTCATTTAAATAAAATCCATGGAAATGCTTGAATCATAACTCTCCTTTCAATGGAATATAATCATTGATCGCGACTCACCTGTTCGTCCAACGAGTGTCCGCATTGTTCGGAAATATCGCAAAAGTACAAAACTGCTGCGCGCAAGTGAGCCAAAGCCGTTACCGCCTGCATTTCTATGACGTTACGATCTTCCAACGGATGATCCAGAATTCCAGGCGTGTCGACTACTTGCCAACGCAGATATTTGTAATCCGTGTGTCCGACGTACAGAGATTTCGTTGTGAATGCGTAAGGCTGTACCTCGACATCGGCGCGTGTTATCTGTGGAACGAAGTCAAATATTTTCACAGACGTGAATGGAAAAATCGATTTTTCATTCCGATTCGAACCACCGAATATATCTATCGAACCCTGGATTGTTGGCAGTCGAATCGTCTATGGATATCCATCCTGTTTACCTTGTTTATGAAACTGCTTTTGCCGACGTTCGGGAATCCACAAATGATTATAGTACGAGTGTACGGGTCGATGCTCGGCAATCTGGCTAAATGCTGTCTGACTTGCTCCAGATAAGTCAAATTTGCCGCTTGTCTCTTCATTATGGTGGCCATTCGTCCCAGAGCAGCTTTTTTCAATTGTTTGCAACGATACAGAGTGTCTCCGTATTTAAGTAGACGGACGTAATCTTTAGCCACACTGAAATATGAAAAAATTATCAAAAAAATTATAACCTTGGTATTAATCTGTCTCTTTTCTAAACATAATAGCAGATCTTCAGATTGTGTGTAGAAGAGCAGTCCTCGACGGCTAACGACCCAAGTGACGTTACCCCAAAATGTTAGTACGCTCTTTTCATTTCTAGCTATCCGTGCGTGTCAAATATTTTCAAGTTCGCTCACTTGTCGATGAGATGTCTCGCCGTGTTTGTCTGACCCAGAGCCAACTTGTAATGATCCTTGTCGTACAGGACGTTCATCAAATCGGCATAGAACGGATGAACATCGTCGAGCTTTGGGAATTCTTGAATAATCATGGACAGACGATCGTGGAAACTCTGCTGACAGAATTTGACTTTGCGAGTGTAGAAAGCGCGTATACGGCCGATCTTGAAATGTCTGTGTATGACAGTAGGTGTCTTCCGTTGTGTCTTCGATAGAATGATATCGATGAAATCCTGTGGAAAAACGTAATATCGTTAGATTCCATTCGTAGAGGTTTGAAAAAACAATTGGTCATGAGAGCGTATATGTCGTTAACCTAAAAAAAAATTCGGAGCAAGTGATTATGAATGGAGGTTATCAAAGGGCTTACCTTGGCCGTGGGAACGACGGTTATCTTCTTTAAATTGTACATAGACATGTTTGCTATGTTTATTAACACTTTATGTCACAAATATAGGGAAAAGCGGTCACAACAAGATTGACAGAGTCCACGTGCACGCGAGCACGGGATCGAAAAGGTTCAGCGGTGACGGTGCGCGCAGGTTTACTGCGCAGGAAGCGAACGTGCTGCCCTCGTTTCGCCGAACTGACTTAGGTGAGGTTTTCAAATCAACCAATGATGTTGCACAGCAGAGTCGAGGTACGCCATTGGTCCTCAACCAGGGGGCTGACACCATATGCCTCCCCACCACTTTTTATTTGTCAGGCGATTTTGCCCTCATCCTAGTACCAACTGAAAACCGGAGAAAATAAAAATATGATATGACCAGCGAGGTTGACCACCCAGAGAAAACGAAAATTTCAGATATTCAGCGATATGGGAAATGGTGGGGATCCGATTGTCGCCGACAGCCGCCGATTGCCGCGGATGTCAACATTCGGCCATTCTCACCAATTCTCACGAGGCGAAATAGGCGACATATTTGAAAAGCGACAGGCGATTTTTGAGCAAATAAATTTATATATTTAGTATTTAATTTTTCACATTTTTTATTGTGTTTTTATATCTAGTTTTTATTAAGGTTTTTATATTACTATTTTTTGTGTTACTATAATTTGTTTGTTTTTTCGGTTATCGTTTTTCATATGTGTAGTGTTAGTTCGTAATTCAACGTTGCTTGCCACCGAGTGAAGGTTAGTAATTTTCGTTTTTTCAACCCTCATAAAAATTATAATTTTGCCTTCGATCGATAGATTCAATCGATTCCGATTTGTCGGTTTCCATATATAGAAAGCTTTTGCATCGGAAATTGATTTTAGCAAGACCGAACGTTAAAATAATAGGAAGCGATGCGCTACATGGCTTCGCCGTAAGAGCGAGCGAGATAGCGCGATGACCAGCGGTGACCTTGGATCACCTTGAAGCGCATCTGCATCTAATCGCGTCTTACGGAAAAAAAACATAGGGGGAGGGATTTTTGTTTCCAGCGAGAAAATTTTTTCTTGTTGAAAAAAGAAAATAACAAATAGATCACTACTATGAAAAAATCGATATCTTGATTTATTTCGGCTTGAATATCGATTTTCTATACATATCGATCGGGAGCTCAATCGGACAACGAATTTTGGAAAAAAATGTCAAAAAATAAAAAGGGAATTTTTAAACAAGTCGATTTATACAGTTGAATCACGAAAATATAATCGAAACATTTTGCATTTTTTGTCGATATTATTTATTGAAATAGTAATTCCATTTTCGTCTGTGATATTAAGGTTAAAATGTTTCGTACCGGGGATATAGGGTTATGGAGACTGTTTCTATTATTTCCACATTTATCTCCTATATGTGAAAATACATTGAAATGTTTGAAAAAAATATATATGCAACGGAATAAATTCTCAAAATTGTTTAGCATGAACCTTTTTTCTTCTTTCTTAAATCGTTGAGAAATACTTATTACCAACAAAAAATCATTAAATTTATGTTTACAGCATCACTCAGCATGGTCGGCTTTGTCAAATGCTCTGTGCCCTATTGCGGTCATCAAAAAAACAAGCACGCAGCTTGTATATATGCTTCATTTCCCAAGGACATCGATCGGTGAGATTTATCGTGCAGCCTCAGTTGTTTAAAAATTTTGAAAAATGCATAGCTCAGGAATGGGTTTAATTATTTCCTATTCAATACTGTGTTTGTTTTAAAATGCTATTTCTTTTCTAGATGTCGTTTGTGGGTTAAGGCAGTCGGGGTAGAAGATTTCATGTATCTACCGATCGTCAAACTCAATACGATCAGATTCGTATGCGGTTGCCATTTCGAAAAAAATGCATTTTCGAATGAAAAGTGCAGCTGCCTGAAGAAGACCGCAGTACCTACGATGATCGATCCACGGGTAGTTCCACTCACCGACGAAATCATGAGCGAATTCCCTCTTCCGCTGGAGTATGTGCCACCATCGAAGGGTACCGGCTTGATTCGTCGGCTTACAGAAGCTATTCCAGAGATTCCGATACCGTCTATCGGAATCTCGTCAATTTTTCAAAATTATTTGTGGACATTTATTTTTTACTGGCTCAAGTTACGTGGAATCGCTCATATATTTCTTAATTTATTTCATACAACGATAATCCTTTATTCAAAGCAATAATCGACCTTCCTTTTCATGAATGAGGTGGAAAAAAGCGTTTCAGAAGTAGGGTTGAAATAATTCATTTGTAATTATGTATTCATTTACTTGTTCATTATTTTTTAACAGGTTTGGCAACACGAGGGTCAATATCGTTGCCAATCGCCGATTGCAATAGCTACTACGAAAATATCCATCGTCACGACTCTGCCACCCCCCAGTGATGTTATGATCGGACTCGCCGATTCGCCGGTTCAGTGTTTGAGTCGCAAAGGTTTCACAGGCGTTTCTCACTCATCCGTTTCTCACTAAATATATCCTGGCGGCAGGACGAATCAAGTTGAAATGCTTTTATAAAACAACGTGACTACTCGACCTGTCTTAGTTGGATTTCGTTCTTCTGGCTTGCAACACACAGGGACATCTTTTCGTTCTCTAACTCATGCACGACGGAGGTTTGTTTGATGATTTCGATTTTTTTTCGATTGCTTTTGTTAAAAAATCGATTAAAATCGGATTTTAAACTGAAAAATCTATTTTCCAGGTATTGCCCGAAATTTCAAAATGTTCACAATATTTTTTTTCAAATTGTGATCCATGTAAATTTACCTCGAATGAATCAAAAAAAAAAAATTCAACTTAACAATTCTAAAAAATTCTATTTTCCAAGTTGCCTTTTTTTACATGTATGTTATTGTAACCATAGAATTGATAAGAAGATGATAAATTACTCTAGAAAAAACAACAATCAAAAATAATTCAATTTTTTTTAAATTTTTATATTGAATTTTTGATCTTCGATCAGATAAAAAAAATTGTTACGCACCCAACTCGAAGAATACATCTCACCCTTGGAATTTTCGTGGGTTTCCGAAAAAGACATTGAAAAAATTTCCAAAATTTGGGCAACGGCCGAAAAATAGCTTCTTAAGTTTGAAATTCGATTGTAATAAATTGTCGTGAGTCAAACTGCGGGTTTTTTTTAAACTCTAAGACAATTTCACGTCGAAAACGTATTTTAAATGTATTTGAGCCTAAAGTTTTACGATAATTGACGTTTTCGCTCATATACATAAATTAACTTTTTTTTATTCAAGATCAAGTTAGATATTTTCAGAGGTTTCGTAGTTTTCGATGGACAAAACGTCTGCTATGCTCGTTTAAAAATATTTAAATAGTAACGAATAATCGATTTTTTATGATAGCTCTACCGAATTGTTTACTTACAGGTTGAATTTTGTGACTTCTGAATAATTTTTTTGTTCGTTTGTTCTACCGATTGTACACAGATATCAGGAGGTTAATGCGCGTATCGGAGATGGCATCGCTTAAGGGATATTTGTCACCGATCGACAATCGGAACAACTCGGAGCAGGAGGAAAACAACAGCGATTCGGACTTGAATGAGGATAATGTTAAAACACGCCGACAGCCTTCGAAGATCCGTCGTAAGTGAAGTAAAAGAGTTATCCGTAGAATTGGATGATGGGCGAACAGCGTGGCAAAGACCTTAAAAAAATAAAAAGTATACTGGTCGCACCTTCCGCTACACCCTGCCCACTGAAGAAAATAAACAGAAAAAATTGTAACGCAAAGTTTTAACTTATTGCAACCTATTTTCATATTTTCATTTGAAAAACTTAATATTCGAATAACCCTAATTGTTAATTCATGTATATTCAGGAAATTGAGCACGGCGAGTAGAATATTTTCGAATTGTCACTTAATAAATCGATAAAATAATAAACAACATTGCCTGAAATATGTTTTACTTCAATCATTTATTACTTTATACCCAAACTAATCCATATATTGAAATACCAGCTAAAAGAGAGGTTAAATTTGCATTCACCCCATGAAGTTACCGACTGTTGGTAACTCAGTATCTCAAGAATCTCAATAACCAGGAATACCAACCACAGAAACTCTTCAGTTGTTCCATGATGTTGGCAATATAATCCAGGGGTTACAGCTCAGCCAATCAGAGCGACAGCCGGGATAGCCAAATAATTCCGTCTCGTTCAGCATTGAGTGTCAGACCACTGTCCTCAACATTGTATTCGTAGGGTTGAGCCGACTCAGCCGACTGTTCACAACATAACCTCAGCCACGTGGTGAATCAACAACATAACCCTCGCACGAGTGACGCCGATAAAACGTTAAATAATTTATATATTAGTCTTTAATTCACAATGGATACGAATGATAAAGTTACGACCATGGAAGAGTTACTGGAAACAAATAAGCCTCAGGTAGCACCGAGCACGAACCCGCAAAAAAAGAAAATCAAAGCCTCGATGGAGAGCAAAATACCAATGGGCAAACCAAAATCTGGCAGAGTGTGGAAGGAGAAGAAGCAGAGGTGAATAAAAATTGTTATTGTTATTTGTATTATCATTGTTAACAAGCAAGAGATTATTGAACTTGTAAAGTAGTTATTTTCAAGGTTTTAGCTGTTTAGAATTTCGCAGCCGAGACTGTTTTGTTGAAACTTCTAAGCTCCGCCATGATTTATAATTCAGGCATCGATAACATCGTTCTTTCTAATTTTTTTTTCAATAATTTTTGTATGGTTTCGGATTTTGTTCTTCATAGGTTTTCATCCATCGTAAAGACTCGAGGAATTCATTTGTCCTTTGATAAAAAGGAAAAGTTGCGAGAGGATTTGAAAAGGGTGAAGGAGAAGTCGCGAGCTATAATAGCGCAGCGCAAGGAGGCCAAAGAAGCGAAGAAACAGAGACGGATAGAAAATCTGAAGCGCGCCGAGGAAAACAGAAAAAAAAGCGAAGTGGTGCAAGTGGTAAGTTAATCGTCGCAGCTTACCGCAAAATAAGTTCGAACAATAACGACTTGTAAAAAATACATTTTATTTCGCACTTTAATTACAGATAAGGAACACAGCGAAGATAAAGAGAATGAAGAAAAAACAATTGCGACTTATCGAAAAAAGGGATACGAACGAATGATAATCGTTGAACAAACTTGGCGAATAACGTTGTACAAATGGACACTTTATAAAACTTTTCTTTTCATAAAAAAAATAATCGGCGATGCAATTCAAATTGGCATGATTCTATTACTTCGGCGACGTTACCATGCCTCTGCATCTTTAATTCCTGACAGCCCTTCGATACTTCCCTTCTCATCACGTTTTTTCTGCGTCGCAACAAAATTCTGCAGGAGTTTACTCAATTCTACCTGCACTCCTGATTGTCGTATCCACTGAAAACCGATATTTCGTTATGTGAGCGGTTACGGTTTATTAAAAACAAAAATTTCAAAAGCTTCATTAAAAAAAAAATTTTGTCGTGAAAAAAAAAATCTAATTTTTATTTTATTTTTCATTGCCCCGGTTCTTACCATCGATCGCACCCAGGTTGGTAGGAGGTTCAAGTAACGAACTTCAAGAAATCTGTTTGAAAAGAAATTGTGATCAATCGAAACGTTCGTAAAATATTAGAGAAAAAATAAAATTAATAAATGAAATAACGGACCGTTCGTCTATCAGAAGAATGGCACCCCAGTCATTTTGATGTCTTATGGCCCGTCCTAAAGCTTGATTGAGGGCTCTGAACGCTTGAATTGTGTACCAATCGTTGCCACTCAACAATCCTTTGCTTCTGTTGACATCGTTGTAACGATACTTCATGTCAACCGCCGGATCGTTTCTCACTGCAAATGGTATTCCGACCTAGATATTGAAAAATAATGATTAAAAAAAAAAAAAAAACATTCGAAACATCAGTTCAACCTCGACAAGCCTCGAATTGCTCGATGAGTTGCTCGATAAAACGGATGATTTTTTTGACCCTCCAATGCCTTATTTTTTTATTTATTTGAGTCGAAGAATCAGTTTAGACTAATATTAATACGAGAAGAACGACTCTGAAGTCTGTTTTCCATTTTATAAAAAATCCGAATAAAAATTCAGAACCAAAAAACTCAAAGATATTTATTTTCAACTCGATTCGACCAAAATTACTATTTTTTTAAATTTATATACGAAAATCGTATTTCAAGAAAAAATATTCATTCAAACGTGACAAACACTAAAAACACCACCGATTCTTCGACTATAAGCAGGGCTGAGCAGTTTTAATGAGTCAGCGATTGGAGGCATCGAAGATTTAACAATTTTTCGCCGTATCAAGATTGTTTTCTTGCCGTTATAACCGCTCGAGCTTCGTTGTCGCTGAAATCAATGCCTTCGGCGACTTTTCCGCGAAACACTGCGAACAATACGGCACCGTTGATTTTTCCGACAGGTCCGCAAGAAGTTTTTTTAATGACATCGCGATAATTCGTCATCATGGTCGGCAAATCGACGCTTCCTCGGGTTTCTTGAAAAATTTCTTTGATCTCGGACACGGTTTTCATCGTTCCGTTGGCCTCCCACCTACTGAGAAGCGTCTTCATCGACGTGTACGATGAGAAAAACATGAGAACACCGTGAGGCACGGATTGGCAAACGGTTCGAAATATTGTTCCCACTTCGTCCTGAAACCATATTTTGCAAATGAATAATCAGGGGGTAAAAAGAAACAAGTAGCGCGTTGGGCACGCACATGATGGGGTTCCGAAGTCATTTTGTAGTAGCCATTGACGAATAATGTAATCTCCACAATTATATCTGAGATATAACATAAATGTGTGAAATTGTATCATACAATTATAGAAATCTGGATCGCTGCCATATTTTATTTATTTTTTCAACTTTTGAAATTTCTTTGAAGCTATGTTTATGATACGCAATAGGGGTTAATTTTACTTTGAAAAATTAGCTTGTATCCGAAGAAGAGTTATTTTTATATTTTTCGTGAACCATTATTGCCACAGAGTTCGTTATCATTTTTATTGAATGTACTAATTAGATTTTTTTCGACATTCTGGATTTTTTTGACATTCTGGAGTTTTTTTCCGATTCTACGAATCCATAGTTTAGAAATTAGAGGGCGTGTGAGGAGCGCTTTGATGACAACTTTGGAAGTGAATATCTCGTGACTGAAGGGTTGAAATGAGTAGGTCGCAGAACATTTCAAATTGCATTTGAGAAGACCTATTGAAAGGGTGAGCAACAAAAAATTCGAGTTCACTTTTTAATTTGTAGAATGGGGTCAATTTTTGTTTACTATTATAATTTCTGGTTTGGGTCATCGATGTACGCCTGTGTACCAAATTTCATCTTAATCTGTACATAAAAAGAGAGAATGAGAGGACTGTGACATAAAGACAGACGGATGGACGGACTGACCGAAACCGTGAGGGTTCCTAGACTTCTAGGGAACCCAAAAAACGGTATGGAAGAATAAAAGAGTTACGACAAATGATAGAAATTTTCACCTGAAAACCCCAAGTGTTGATATTTTGATATGTCCCTTTGAGAGATTGGCCACTCGATCCCTTGGACACGCACTTGATGCATATTTGTTCCTGCGGGGTAACGTGATTCGCTTGTATCAAGAATGGAAACTTGGCACCGAGCTCGCCGGCGAAGGAACTCGTGGGCGCGAGGGTGCCGGACGCCAACACGATCGATCTCGCTATCTCGGCGATAGGCCCGAATATCACACCCGGATTCATGCAGATCAATTCCAACGATCTTTCTTTCTTGAACTGAAAATAATAATTTTTTTTTTAAATTTAATAACAGCAGACACCCATGTTGAAATTGAAAAACAATTTTTAAATAAAAACACACCATTTTTCATCATATTGATCATATTTTTGTAAAAAGACTAGAAATAAATTCGTAATTAATTTTCAACCCATTACATTCGTGAAAACCATGAAAGTGTGACTCTTGTGAAAAGGTGAGTTATGTTGGATTGAGAAAATGAACTCTGAGGGTTCCGTACCGTTATATTATTATACAGTTTAATAGGCTCAATTAAATAAATAGTGAATTGATATTTATTAATAATGAACTAATAATTGATCATCAATATTCAATAAATATGTCAATGACCTTAAACATTTAGACGTAATTTTCACGCATTTTCGAACACGTGCGAACAGTTATCGCTCGCGTCTTGTAATAATTCTATGCAGAATGAGGAATTTATGATTCTCGATTTTTTCTTTCTTTACTTTTCCCACGAAACTTTCCTGCGTGCAAAATTGTTAGATTCTACGTCAACCAAAAGTACCCTATACATTTCAATGAATATTAATTTAAAAAACAATAAAAAATAAT
The DNA here is from genome assembly GCA_963662125.1 of Diplazon laetatorius. Taxonomy (NCBI): domain Eukaryota; kingdom Metazoa; phylum Arthropoda; class Insecta; order Hymenoptera; family Ichneumonidae; genus Diplazon; species Diplazon laetatorius. The sequence continues at coordinate 10,768,631 of OY759152.1, forward strand.
AATTGTACAGAATTAATAAAAATTCTGACAAAATAAGAATTGTACAGAATGTATGATTTTCGGATTTTTTCCATTTCTTGTATTATGAGACCTTTCTTCGTGCAAAATTATGATATTATAATCCAACCGGAAGTACCCTATAGGTTTTCATGATCAAACATTCTACGCACAGACAAAAAAGTGATTGTACAAGAGTTCCATTTAACCCATTCAGAACTTCCCTAAACCCTAATAAATAAATAAATAGTGCGTTATTTGAATAGATTAACTTACACCGATTTGTACCAGCTTGACGACAGCTCTGTAATCCACCACGTGCTTGGACGATGTCAGCATCCCCAAACCCATCATAATAACTTCGATTTTTCTCACGGTGTCGGCGGTAAGTGTGGGAAGACTCGATGTTTTGCCGATTCGCATGTCTTCCTTGGCCGCGGTAAAACGTGCACTTGCTTCCTGAGCAGATCGTATAAATCTTTGCGTCGTGCCACTGCTTATATTATTTATTTCCAACATAGTAATTAATTCCGTGCCCGTCCATTGATCCCCGCTCGTCGTATCGTAGGCTCCTTTCTTCGGTCCCAAAATATAAAAATAAATAAATAAATAAATAAATAAAAATAAAAATTTTTCACTTCGGCGATAAATTAAAAAAAAATCTATTATCTCGTGAAAGAATTATATGAAAAAAATTGATAAGACGTATAATTCACCTGTTCCTTCAACGCTGTAGACTCTATGAATTTTCGAAGACTGTTGCAGAAGCTCTCGATCATCGAAGCATAACCGACCTCGTGAATTTTTTTTTTTCCCGCAGCGATATCGAGAACGCTGACACAATCGGTGACTATGGACTCCAACAGAGTTTCGGTGAGGGATACGCTACCGGCTTCCCGGCAACAATCCTCAATGTTGTGAGCCTCGTCCAGTATTATAATGTGTCCATGGAGATCGAGTTGCAGCTGGAATAATCAATGAAGATACCACCCGTTCGAACAAACGAGATTGCGATCGATTGTACAGACGAAAAAAAAAATGTATATATGTATATGTATGTGTATTAAAAAATTCGACTAACAGTTTCGCGTATCGCCGGATCGATTATGTAATTGTATGGACAAAATATTATTTCAGCTTCTTGCATGAGCGATCTGGCAGCGAAGTAGGGACACGCTCTCGCCGATCTTCCGGCCGAGACCAGATCTTCGATTTCCCATGGACTTTCCACACCGTGCTGGGCCAGTCCCGTGAACGAACCAATGGCAAGCTTGTTATTCTCATTGTAATAAGGACAGCCTCCTTTCTGAATGAATTTGAATAAAAAATTTGTAAATGAAATGAAATGAGAAAAAAAATATCATACCTGTATAAAATTTGCATCAATTGAGCAATCGTGTATGGCAACAATTGTATTCTTGGTTTTATTACCTTTGTAGGATCGAGCAACTCTGCGCATAGTTCGTTCTTATTCTTAGTCGTTTCTTGAATACAACTAAAATCACGACTGCTGAGTATCGTCATTCTAAAAAAAATTGTAAAAATGTATTCCATTGATAATATATATCGTTTTTTTTGTGAAAAAAGTAATTATTCAAGCGTACACATGTGGTATAATAACCTTTTGTCTCTGTACACGGTTTTCCGAAGTTCTCTCACCACTTGGCCGAGCTGCCTGTGAGTTCTCGAGCCGTAATATATTTTTGGCACTCTCTTGATCGCTTTACTGCACAAATGCAATTTTATCAATACGCAATACCACCGACGTTTCATTCGACCCCGAATTGTCGTAAAAGAATCCAAAGTAGAAGGTTTTGGGTTCGTAGAAAAACCGAAAAAAATAATTTCAAAAAAATTTGAAAAATTTGAAAAAAAAAAAAAAAAAAAAACAAAAACAAAAACAAACAAAAAAAACAACAAAAAAGAAAAACAAACGTACCGTGGATTATAGTCCGACAAATCATCGTCGCTCCAATCAGCCGAGTTTATCTCAAACAAATCCATCTCATTGACTTCGCAACAATTTCCCGAAGATTGTCCGCATCCTTTTTTATCGGACGACGACGATGCCGCAGCGGCAACCGCTGCTTCGAAACTCTTTTTTTCCATTTCCTTGGTTTCCTCAAATTTATCTGGAGGCAAAAAAAAAAAAAGGAAAAGAGTTAAAAAAACTAGAATCTCATTCCTTCGTTCATAATCCAGCCACGAGTTGGGTAATTCGAATAAATGTCAAAACACGTTATTGACGAGACGAAAGAAAAAAAAAACGTATTCCAAGTGGAAAATGCTATTGAGGATGACATCAATGGTACATTGTCATCGACCTAATCCTCGACGAATAACGCGAACCTTCTTATTCATTCGTGAACACAGGTTCGTAAGGATCGAAGAGCATTTGGTATGAAACGTCGGGGCATTAAACCGTTTCGTTCGACGACTTATTCAGTCGGACGTACCAAGAGTGAAGCCTCTCAATGACTCCGAAATGTCTAGGGCCAACCCTTTTTGGCCCCCCTCGCCAGGCACAATGTCAATGGAATTTCAATGGAAAACGGACAGCGAAATAAATAGAAAAAAAACTATAATAATAATAACAATAGTATATATATATGTTTGAGCCGATGGAAAGCGTGGAAGAGGATTGAAGAAGCTTTCGTCGATGGTGCGAGGCTATGGTGAAACGTAAAACGCTTTTGTTCGGTTATCAGTGTTGGATTAATACGTTGGGGCGGTAGGCGGAGGAAACGAACGATTTCGGTGCAGTCGATGAGCACGTGTGGGCTGTGTGACTAACGGGAGGGTGACTCGGTTCATGGGGGAATTGTACCGCTGGAGAACAGATAGGAGAGAGAGAGAGAGGGAGATAAATCGAGTAGCCGAGCAATATATAGGGAGTCGCGTGTTGTATGCATGCACTCGCGAAAGCGGAAAGGCTCGGAGAAGTCCGCAAGCCGAAGGGGATGGTGGCTGATTGGTGGAAGGGTGAACCGTGCGCCGTACGGTGAAAGAAGAAGGTTCTCGGAGGTTGAGCGACGGAGAGAGGAAGAGAGAGAGAGAGAGCGACATACATGAAAGGGGAGGGGGAGGTAGAGGAGAGCGGCTCGACTTAGACAGGAAAGAGAACGGGGCCAATCAGAGTGCGGACTTCGAGGGTGTCGTTGCCAGGCAACGAAACACACCCCAACACCCGAGGGGAGAAAACCCCGACAGAGGTCTCATCCCCTGGAATACAGTCCGTCGCGAAAGTTATCGCACCCTTGAGAGGCTCCGGCGTTTAAAGTGTGAAGCTTCCTGATGCTGATGCTGATGCTGATGTTGCTGCTTCGGCTGCTGATGACAGAAGCTGCCGCTCGCAACTTTCGTTGTCATCGAATTTCGACGTCATTCCCAGGTTTTGCTTTCGAATACGAAGGAAGTTGGGTTTTGTGGTCGGACGTATTTTGTATTTTCGTGATTCTCGTGGTATTATTTTCAGGATGTGCGAAAATGGAGAGGATCACATATTCTGAGTTAATATCCGACTGTATGTGTCTCCCAAAATTCAAACTTTTATAACTCGAAAACTGTTATGGCTGTGGCACCGGAATTTCGCAGATATTCGCAGCTCTGTAATCTCTTCTTTGGTTATTATTCTCATCGTGATTCAAACTGCGGCTTGGATTTTATGGCGTTTTATGAATTCACAAATAAGGAGGTTATCACTGTAGCGATCGAAAATTTGATGATCACGGTTGGTTGATATTGCATTTCGGGCGAATTCATCGATAAGTTCGGATTTTGTCATATGTTGAATTTTTTCGAATGATCAAATTTATCAATATAACTCTCATAAACTTCGACCGATTGTATCGCAGCTCTACAAAACTACAGAATATCGTTCAGTCGCGATGCTTATTAAATTTTGTGGGGATCGGAAAAACCGATCGGTTTTTACGGTTATTCAAGTTTTACAATTTTGAACCTCGGTCGATTAAAAAATATTCGACATGTGCTCAATTTTCTGGATACACATAAATTAACGGTTAGAGTTGTTTGGTATTAAATTTGATAGAAATCCACTGAGACGTTCGATATTGAGGAGAAACTGAAATTTTATAGACGGACTGATCAATATTAAAATATCAAAACGAGCTGCAAGTTGAAACTTGAAATTAGCTTCCTCCGAATTCTATGTGGTGAACGAAGATTCTTCTGTGAGGAGGTCAAATATAAAAAAAAGAAAATGGTTCTTGATGGAAGAATGAAATTGCAAGTTTCGACTTGCAGCTTTTTTTAGGAGCTGACTAGAAGTGACTGGAAGTATTTCAAGTCGACAGCACTTTCCTCGAGTACGTTTCATGATAAATGAATGGGGCGTCGCCCTGGAGACTCCGTGAAAAGCCAATTAATAAATTCTCCAAGTGCAAGCAGGTCCTCTTTGATGATATTCGACTCGACGCACGCGATCGTCGAACAAAGGTCGCCCTTTTGATGGAATTCAGATGACGTTTCACGTTCGCCTTTGTTCTTACGAAATCAATCGATGTGATATTCAGTCGTTATCGAATATTCATCGTACACTCGACGTTTCTCGAAGAGCGTCGCCATTCGTAATCTCCGGGCTTGGAAATTAGCTAATCTCGAGCCTAGACCTTTTTTATTTCAAATTAATCCAGTCATTGAGAAATTCAATAATAATTCCGAATAATTTTTATTTGTTATTTTTTCCTTCTTCTATCAATAATAAAAAAAAATCGAATATTAAATTGATAGCTAAGTAAATACATATGTACCAACGATTGTCAACATTTGCAGAACCGAAACGTGTTCGAAATTCATAAAAAAATCGAAAGACATTTAATTCACAACACACGATCAAATATTTTTGATAACCGTTTTGTGTTATGAATTATTTACGAGCGATAAATATCGCATCGACGATAAATTATACAATCAGCGGACACACTGTCCAATCAAATATTCACGAACAAACATGCAAATATGCATTCGGTCAAATATCATTGTTTGCATGTTTGCTTGAATCTAAAAAAAAAAAATTGGCTGCAAGGTTCGAGTGTTTCGGACAGTTACGAATATCTTGCAATTGCAATGTGCAGATCATACTCGACGAGTTGTTGTCGTTAAGGATGTATGACACCTACAATCCCAGCCAAAAGTACGCTAATCTGAGAAATTTTGATTACAACTGCTTTGTGAATGGTAAAGAAATTTATAATCATCAAATATCGCCAAATACATATTATTGCATCTTGTATCATGTTTTTTTCACCTATTTTAATCGCTGATATTGAACATTAAACATTGAAGGTCGATCGATCTGTATTTTTTGGGGATATTTATCAATCTTTATTCTACAAATTGGATTTTTTAAATGAAAAATTTTTCCACCTTTTTTCGTAATGATAAAAAGCTACTCTGAAAATTTCAGAATTTTCTTGAATTTTTTATCACATGTGTCATACAATCCTCGACGTTGTAACCGTCGTCAAGGGAGGGGGGGGCGGGGCGGCGGAAGGGAATTGGAAAACAAAGTCACCCTTTGCAAAGTGACACGAGCAAAGCAAATTGAATGACCCTGGGGCCCTTGATGTCAATCAGAAAGCTTCTGCGTCCCGGAAGCGCGAGGCTTTCACGATGACAGAGAGACCCAGTCCATGGCTCCACCGATAATTAAATAAAAGTCAACCCATCTCTCTTCCTCTTCCCCATTCGCCCCCAAGCGAACCGGAAGTAACCGATGGTAACAATATGCGCCACAAAGCAATCGGTTGATGCACCATACTCACGTACCAAGCTTCACCTCCATATATTTTTAACTGTACTAAAATCTATTTCAACCACTTAAAACAACCAAAAAACAAAAACAATATCCATTCACAAAAGCCACAACTGCGCCATATTGATTAACCTACAAGAAAATTCTTGAGCCAGAACCTCGTGGTCTTGGACACAAAATCAAAAACGCTAGACACTTACAATTAGTTACAGCAGCCCATGTATCACGTACAAGCGTATACCCTGCAAAATCGTCAGCTAAAAGCGGGTTAACGAAGTTAACGAAGATACTCGAGAATATTATGGAAGATAATGGCGACGTTGTCGATGAGGTATACGCGCGCAGTGCCTGTAACGACGAAGAGTGGACGTGCAACCCTCCCCTCCTCCTCATCATCCCTCCGGCATCATCAAAATGGAAAAGAAGGAGCGAGAAGCTAGATCGTAATACATACGCGTAGGCCCTTTGGCTCCGCTAGAACACACGCAAACATACTACCCCTCGGGCTTCTGCCGTGTATCAACCCTTTCCTACTGGGTTTGCGTCATAGCGTCAACACCGACCTTCCATCCACCCTTTCGCGCGGTTACGCTCTCCCATCTTCATCACTGTCCTCGCTCCCCGCTCCCCGTCTGTTGTGACTCCCCTAGCCTGCTCGAGCCCGACGTTAATTACCCGCGGAAAGAAGCAAAATGGTGGAGCGAGAGTACACCGCTCTTAGGTCGATGGCGAAGAGGACGCGGGAACACGTTCGCTATATTCCCTCTGGCTCGGTTCCATCCATCGCTTTTCATCGGATATCGCGGTGGCAGCAGCGACTACCGGAGGGATGGAAGAAATGAGGGATGAAGTAGAGACGAGGATGAGGATGCGAGAAGGACAACGCGACGAAGAGAAGGACCAGGAGGATTGGGGGTGTTGAAGTTGTGCGTACGTGAGCCTGGGAGAGGGTGTTATTGACATGGTGGTGTCGAGTCGGCCATCTTGGGCGACCGGCTGGCTGGCTGGCTCGCTGGCAGAGGGAGAGAGAGAAGGCAGGCGAGACGGGAGGAGGGGGTAGAGAGGACTCTGCTCGTCCTTGTGTCCCCTTCGTGTGACATTCGTCGAGGCCAACCTAACCCGGGTCCAGCCGCCCTGGGCCACCCTTTCAACCAACCCCGACAATACGGGCTCGGAGGGTCCTGGGGGTTGCTGGTCGTCATGGCGACCAACCGTTGCCCAACCCCTTGCGCCTCCCGAGCGCGAATTCGCCTTCGCTGTCCCATCTGTATATATATATGGGTATATATATGTACTCCAAGCTGTGTGCCGTGCGCGCTCTTCCCTCGTCGCGGCTTTATCTCTGCCACCCCCTCCGTCAACCCCTCAACCCCCTGCCGCTCCCCCCGCCCCCAGTGAGCGTCTCTACATCGCGTAAATACACCTCTGCATAAGCGTTTAATATACACCCCTGCTGCGTCAAAGTACAGCGTCGCTAACCTCGAGTTACCCTCTCCCCTCTTGCGACTACTTGTTGGGGTCTCACTCTCGCGTCCTAACTCTCTCGCTCTATCTCTTTCTCTCTTTCTCTCTATCTTTCTCTCTCGGCTTGTATCTGGACTCGCCGATTGACATGCGATGATTGTGCTCTCTGGACACAAACCCACTCAACCCTCCTCTCCCTGCATTCTCGCGTCAATCACTCGGGTCTCGAGGCTTCTTTCGTTATTGAGAGTAAGAGAGAGAGAGATGGAAGATGTAAGAGGGAGAAAGATGTACGACCATGGCAAATGCATTGTTATCGCGGGGGGATGCGCGCGCTACCGTTAAACCCAACGCAGATGTTACATCGCGAGGATTTTACGAATAACAAGAGTATATACCGCGTCAGCGTTAAATTTAATATCTCACAGAAATTCTTCGCGCTCTAATGAGTCGGAATGTGTTACGCAATATTATCTCTTCGTTACGTTACCGAGCCGTTCGGGAAGCGGATCCTCCGGCCCCTCGGTCTGTCTCTCTCTTTCTCGCTTTCGGTCGAGTGTACTTTTCTAACAATGGGTGCGGAAAACCGAAAAGATTTTCGCGGCCGAGTTCTCAGGTATTTTCAGCCTCACGACCAACACACACACACACACGGGCGCTTCTCTCTTTCTCTGACGCGACTTGAAAAAAATCTGGCAACCGAATTGTTATGTATATATGTATTTTTTTAGTTTTTTCCTGTTTTTTCCGTCTGTTCTTATTCCGATCGTGAATCAGTGGGAATTCTTCAACCCAACCGGAGAAGCGAATAATCATTTTTCATTTACTCGAGAAAAATGTAATCGATCACTTTTCACGACGATCGAACCGGATAAAATGATTTTTGTGCCGGCTCGGGAAAAATGAATTATTCCATCGATATCCGAAATATCGATTCACATTAGTTTGATATACCTGAGTAATATTAGATAATGAGAACCACCGATTGCCACAAATTTTTCCACTATAAATGACTCTGCAAAAATTAGAATATTCTTCGTTGTTTGTTTATTGTTGCAATAAAAATACATTAAATTGCATACAGACGAATAATTCGAGTAAAGAAAAATCATTTTTAACATCTCTACGATTATTTTGCAAAAATTAGAATATTTCTTTTGTTTATTTATTGTTGCAAAAAAAAAAATACGTTCAATTGCATACAGACGATTAATTCCAGTAAAGAAGAATCATTTTTAACATCTCTACGATTATTTACCTGAATCAAGTGGCTAAACTAACCTCTCGTTCCAATTTTCTAACGTCAACTGCATTTTTTTTTGAGAACGCGTTGACGAGAATGATTTTTTCAATTAAAAAAAAGCAAAGAGAAAAAAAAGGTGAAAAAGCTCGACCTTGCAAACCCTATCGATTTCACAGAACGGGCGGAATAACTCGATCCAACTGTAAATCGTTTTACAACTCACGTGCTGGGTCTATCCCCAAAGCGCGTACACACATCCACGCCCACATATATATAGATATATATAAGCCCACACGTACACACACGTATACATGTATTTTCATGCATTGAAAAGATCCGCGCTAATAGGCATTATATTTTCAGTTTGTATTATGGGAGTTCCGAGGATTATATGGGCCTGTCAGAAGGCTAATAACTGGTCTAGGGGCTCTCCCGGGGCACATCTGATACGGGAAGGGCCCTTTTACAATGTCTGCATTTAATACTAATCGCAATGTGTGTACGAAGAGAGAGAGAGAGCGAGACAGAGTGAGAGAGAGAGAGAGAGAAAGCGCAAACGGTTGTACGAGATACGACGAGGTATTGGTGCACTCGCACACACGTATAATTCATAGTTGGAATAATGGCCATTCGAATTCGGGCAAACGCGCGCTCAAGTCTTCAAAGAAGCCGCGCACGGGCGCGCAATACCTTGAGAGAACGAACTCGCCGACGACGAGAGCTTACGATAAACTCCTCTCGTCGGCTTCGTGAACGAGCCAAAGAAACGTCGTCGTCGCTGTGAGAGGATAGTCGTTATCGAACTTACGTGAAGTACACGGCGTGGCGAAAAAAAAATTCCTGAAAGACTTTTGCGAGAGTCGGAAATTTCGTGTTAGAAGGAGGGACTAGCTTTCACGGAGCTTTTTGCCCATGCATGAATGTGTAATGTTCAGGATGTCCCACCTGAAGTAAAGCAATTTGGATGTCTCGCTTATTTTTGACGAAAAAAAAATGTTATGCACAAAAATTGTTTTTACGTATCGTGCTGGACACACTTTTTTATCCCAAGGTCATAACTTTTGAGATTCTGAGGTCATCGCAATTTTTTTTAAGCAGGACCAAGTTTTTCTTTCACCGTGACGTTATGGCAACGGTTAAGATCTTTCCAATGACCTTCACGTAACCTTGAACACGTGAAATCAAAACATAATCGGAAATGCTGTGTTTACAATTTCCAAACCGTTGATATCAGTTTCGCCCTTTTGTTTTCGGGAATTGAAATGTTTTTGTATTTCAAATGGGCATCTTTTTGATGATGAAGGCATATTGGGAAAATTGTTTTTCTGTTGATAATTTAGCTATCATAAATGAACTCTATAAAAATCCCATTTCATTTGATTGCAAGAAATTAAAATTTCCTAGGCACGTGTTAATATTGAGATAGTTTGGGAGGACTTCGAAAAACTTGGAAAACAAAGTATTTGGAACCTATGTGGCGGGCGTCAACGATAAAAATTAAAAATGAACTTCCTAAGGACCACTATGATATATATAGCCCATGTCGGGGTGTGCCAGTTGACAAGAGCGGGAAGAAATAGAGAGTCATGGAGAAATTGATGGCTCATCCGGCGAGGACTCTTCGGCAGGAAGGGCGAAACGATAGCGTTTATCCCTCGTGGGACACGAGAGTCCCGAATTTCATCCCCTTCGGGACTGATACGCTCACCGGAATCCCTGGATGTATCATCCCTCCCGCTAGGCCGCGTAATGAAACCGTTTCGCCACCCCTGCGGACGTGCTGCAAGCTGCAGCAGTCGCAACCACCCTTACGAATAGCTCGCTGCAGGGCTCGCGCTCATATCATCGACGTTGCGCTACTTTGCCCCCCCCCCCTCCTTCTCTCGCCGCCCGTTCATTGCTTCTCTCTTTACGTTCAATGCTTGGCAGTCATTTTGGTTTTCGTCTTCTCAGGCGAGCTGCATTATTTATGGATTTTTTACGTACCTACACGTAATATCGAATATTTGCCATGGATATGACGTATTTTGTTTGTTTTTTGATTTTTACAAATTTTATAGGCCACTTTCTTCAACTCAATATTCTTTTTTTCGTGGTCCATCTTACAATAATACCTCTATGGTGGGGGATTAAAAAAAGTATTATTGATGGACAGAAACGTTTACATGAGATGTATCACTGTTGTACTTGATTTATATTGATAGGTCGTCTGATTTTTTTTCTTTTCAAATTAATTAATAGGATTTGAATAGCAAAAAGCGAAATTTTTGGCTGGTTTTTTAACCACCCCTGGGTAACTCAGGTCTTTAGCACCCAAGATACTTGTACGGAATGATTTTATTATCGTATTACCTCAGGCCAAATTGCAACTGTTGACCGATAACAAAGATGGCATCACCGATCACCATTTTAACGTCGAGAAAATAAATCCACAAGTATTCGAATCTTCTGTTCATTTTTTTGAAATTTTTTTTTCCTCTATTCATCTGTGAAATTTCATCCCGTTAAAAAATCAACTTGCTAAAAGGTCGACACCGATCAAGTCCAATGAAAAAAAAAAATTTTCATTAAAAAACGTTCATTCTGCTTTCCCCATTGATTTTTTTCCATTAATTGATAAAACAAACCATGATCGACACGTGGAAAATTAATTTCTGAGAAGAAAGAAAAATAAAAAGAATGTTCTATGCAACAAAATCGGTAATACAGGGTTCTTTCTGACAGAGATCCCTGGTAGAATATAGAATCTCAATAACGTAGCTATATCAAACACATCACGGTCACCATCGCCAAAGCTTATCAAGAATGAACGAAAAAAACCTTATTTCCATCACCGTGACAATTCACCATTTTCACGACGACATCAACGTTCATCCTTTATTCGTCCAGTTCCAATCACGACCGTCGATTTCCATAGGGGGAGCCACCGATTCATTCCCAAATCTATCTCCATAACAAATCGCGTCAGAAATTAGTCATATAACAAAAGTAATCGATACAATTTTTCTCCAGCACAATGCATAAAAAAAAGGAAAAACAAAAAAAAAGAATGAACATACTCGGCCCCAAAAATTCCGTGCGTTTCGTTACAATACCCCATCGAACCCCGTAACTCATGCGTTCGATTGTTCGCGAGCAATAAACGTTTTGTCGAAACGCCGGTCGATCGAAAAAAAAGAAAAACAAGTCTTTCGTTACGAGCGATGAAAAGTTTGCGTGTCCGTGTATCCGAAGATGCTGAAGAGTCCGGCAGGCCGCGGAGTGTCGGATGCCGAGTTGTGCGGCATGAGCTCGAGATGAGGATCGAGAAGGAGTAGGGCGGGAAGGGGGGGGGGATAGATGGTGAAGAGAGCCGTGGCACGTGCATGCCGTTAAAAGGTCTCTCTCCCGTTCTGTAAGTTTTGACGTGCGGCTCTCTCGGCAGAATTGAAAAGCGGAAACCGGCTGTCGAGATACGGATCTGACTAATCATAAAGCATAATGCCCGGCGCTTCATTCATCCGTCCCCACTGTTGGTGCACAAGCTTCGGGTACGGTTCTCCTGGCTCCCGGGGTCCTCTTCGGGGCTCTTCACCGTTCCCGGATCTTCGGTCTCTCTCTCTGCTCCCTCCCCCTCCCCCTCCCCCCCGGCCACTGTTCCTCCTCCACCCCTCTCCCGCCCTTCGCCCCACGTGGTCTCCCGTCCTCGACAACGGGGACGAGAGGCGGAAATTATAGTCAGGTTCGTTATGCTTATTAATTGACTGACGTTTCCGTCATATTATTGTAGCTTGAAACGGGGAGACCGCAACGACGAACGGCAACGGCATAAGCCGACCGACCGAACGAACGACAGAGGCGGCAATGGCAAAGCCCTCTCGAAGCCGCGGGGCGGGGAGGGCAGGGGGGAGGGGGCGCACCGCCGCGATGGTTACAGGCCGTTTCAATAAAGCCGACGTGATATAATGAATTTACAAACGGTGGGTATGCGTGTATATTTATATGTGTGTGTGTGTGTGTATTATATACATAAATCGCTGCAAAATGAATTGCCGATGGTACTTTAATTTCAATCGGGCCTACCGAAACGAACGATCGTCCGTCATCGTTTGCCGGTAAATCTCCAAGACGAATTAATTATTATTCGCTCGGCTTTGGGAGGGTTGCAACGGCAGGTGTATATCCGATGATACCAGAAAAAAATACAAACAATAGAAAAATAAACAAAAAAAAATAAAATAAAAACGTTTATGAAAATCTGGACCTGGACCGTGTACTTGTGAATAATAATCCCCCACCCTTGCCCTGACCCTCTCGGAGGTTCGCCATCGAGAATTCGTTAACCGATACACCGATTAATTTGGAATATTATCCAATATTTCGTTTCTTTCTTTTTCGAGGCTCCTCTTTCATACTTTTATCGCGAATGTATATATATATATATATATATATATATATATATATATATATATATATATATATATATATGCATGGATAAACACTCCTATACCACGCCGAGCGTTTGAGATCTAGAATGGTGAAAGGCTGAACGGCCGTTACTCTTTTTTTTTCTCGTATCTCCAGTGAAATTGAACGATTTTACCGATTCATTCGCTGAACCACAACGTCCTCTTCTGCGATCAGTTGTCCTCTCCTCTTTTAGGATTCTCTCATTTTTCTGTCCTGTTTTTGTTTTGTTTAATTTAATTTTTTTCCCCTACTCTTTGGTTTCTTTTCCGTTTTTCTTCACTCTCGACTTCTTCGCCGGATTGACTCGCGAGAGGTCCCACCCCCCGGTTTTCTGGCTGTCGACGGGAGACCACGACGAGGGACCTTCGACGAAAGCTCGAGGACGCGTGATTGCCCGAGCGAAGCTCTCCGTAGCGAGTGAAAAAAAAAAGAAAAAAACAAAACGAGAATGAAAAGGAACGAAATATGCGGGAGCAGCGTGTCTCAAGGGTTTTTTCTTCTGGTTGTTGGGTGGCTCATGCATTCAGCGAGTTGCTTCCAGCATCGCAGCACCATCGCCTTTTTTTTCGGGAATAATTACACGCCAAGACTTTAATTACCGTGGCTGAGAGACGTGAAAAATGTGAGATAAAGAGAGAGAAAGAGGGAGAAGAAGATCGAGAAAAGGGAGAAATGCGTTTTCTGCATGTTTCTCTTTGCATACGTTTGCAAATCTCTTGGCGTATAAAAGACACGATCCTCAGCTCCGGTACAAATGACGTCGTACTAACTTTTTTCGGTGCAAGTGGCCTGGGCTCATTATTCGCTCGGCGTTTCTCCATTTCTCCGGCATTTCTCTGCGTTGCATGTTCTTCGGGTTGCATTTATTTCTTGGCTCTCACGACGACGACGATGATGATGATGATGACGAGAGTGGTTAACGCGGGGCTACTGAGTGTCGCTCCGAGTGCACGAGCGTATAGCCGGCAGTCGCTCGAGGGTTGAAAACTATGGCGGCGTACCGAAGCCCCGGTCTGCCATCCCATTGGCTAGCCTGTCGCACGAGGGAACACATTTTTAGCCACCCTTCGGGGATCTGCCCTGTTCATTGTCATTTTAATTTCAACCCCCCGAGGGCCGAGAGAGAGGGAGAAAGATTGGGGAAGGAGGGGGGGGGGGTTCGGGGGGGGGGGCAGAAGGAGAAAGAACATGCTGGCAAGTTCTCGTTTCGCGCAACGGGCGACGAGAGACCCCGCGGAGGACATGAAACCGGTCGTAGCTGCGGTACCATGTGGACGTTATTCCCTGTCTCTCTGATAACCAAAGTGTCCTGGGGTGGTTCAGCCAGTTCGACGTGCAACAAAACCCGGCATCCCCTTCGATCTCTTCGTTTCCACTCGTCGTCTCTCATGCGTATGGAATAATCACGATGAAACACTAATGGTTACACGTGAAATCACAAAATTCGCGTTAAGGGAGGGTGGAACGACGCGAGGGTTCGAACCCTCACTCCCCGCCTGCCGATGAACGCTTAGACGCGGGTCCGTAAGTTCAATCGACCGGGATGACTCGCACGAGAACGCGTGATTAAAGAAATACAAATTCGCGAGATTGGAAAGAAGAATTGAAAAAGAAGAATGGTATGAAAAGAAGCTGCGAGGTGAAACTTGCAATTTTCTTGTTTGTTACTGAATCGTGGGTAGTTAACAAAATTCTTTTGTGAGGAAACATTTTTTTTTATCTTTGGCTTCCTCGTGGAGGAATTTTTGTTGTCGACTTACGATTCGGATGAAGCAAATTGCAAGTTTTAGCTTGTAGTTTTTTGATATTTGAATATTGATCGGTGGGTGTATAAAATTTCAATTTACCGTCAAATTTAATTGCGCCAGTGTATTTCTTACGAAATCAATACTAAATAATCCTAACTATTGAATTATGTGAATTCATGAGATTGAGCATGGCAAGTCAAATATTTTTGAATATTTTTGAATCTATTTCTATCGGTTTAAATCTATTTGAATCGGTTCGAAATTGTAAAAAATTGAATTTCTGTCGAATCCGAGACGTTTTGCCGATATTTGCGGAATTTGATGCGTATCACGGGTGAATGATATTCTATTGGAGCGTTGGGGCTACAATCGGTCGAGGTTAGAGTTGTAGCGATTAATTTGATTTTTCGAAAAATTCAAAATAATACGAAATCGGGACTTTTCGATGGATTCAGCCTAAATGCAATACCAACCAACATCGCGTACTATTTGTGAACTGTTAGACTATTCAGACGGATATCTAAAAATTTGCGATCACTATAGCGTGAACGTTGTTCTTTTAGGGAATTTGAAAACGACATAAAATCCAAGCCGCAGTTTGAATCGTGACGAAAATTATAATGAATGAGGATATTATGGAGCTGCACATGCCTGCAAAACTTCGAGGCTGTAGCTGAAACCGTTATCGAGTTACACCTTTCAGTTTTAATTCTGGAAGGCCATTACACACATGCACACACACATCCGGACATTTTCTCCAGATGTGTTTCCTCGCCAGTTCGGCAAATTCTGAGCATGAGGACATGAAGATCTAAAAAAAAAACAAACAAAAGAACAAAAAAATGTGCAACATAGCATACCTATAGCTTCCTCCATAAGGAAACAAAAAAAAAAGAGACAAGCTTGAAAAAAAAAGCTTCGTGCGGTACGATGGAAAAATAAATTGTGTGAGAATCGACGAGATACATTCGCCATTCGGATAGGTGAGCTCGTGGGGTCTGCAAATGAAAAAAGAAGTAGATAATCCTGGCATGCGTGTGACAGCCATTTTAATTTTAACTCCCCCTTTTTCGGCTCGTACGCTCTCGCTTGATTTTCATTCAGCGGGCATGATGGGTAAACCATCTCTCCCATCCACTCATCTTTCTGGCTTATTCTATCTCAGGGAAGGGGGTCGTTTTCCAGGTTCATCCATTTCACAGTCACTCGGTTACAACCCTCTGCCACTCGACTCGCGTGTTCATCATCGTTGTGAATGATGGATCCCGCGAAAAGAGGCCCTGGGCAACGTAGTGCGACTCGGCGGCTATCTCGTATGACTCGCATCTGAAATCGAATGAAGGGGCGGGGATAACCGACGGCGGTTAATTTGGGGGAGGAATGATAAGCGCGGGGGCGAGACAACAGCCGCTGACACCGATAAGCTATCGTAGTCGCGTATAGGGACACGGTTGAACGCGAAATTGAAAAAAAATTGAAAAAAAAAAAAAAAAAAAAACATGCTGCGAGTCAAAACTAAAAATTTGCTTCCTCTGAATTGTAGATAGTGAACAAGTTCTTCTATAAGGAAGCATTGTTTCTTTTAAGGTTTGGCTTTCTCATGGAGAAATCCATGTATAAAATGTGTATCTAACTGGACATATATAGTCTACGTGTAGACTATATATTGGCTATACATAAATTATAGGTATGTCGACATATAGCTTATGTCTATATACAATATTTAAATTATTATATTTAAATTATATCGTTTATGAGTAGGTAGTCTATTTAGAATACATTTTTAGAATATATATGCTCGGGCCCATGTACAGTTTGTATACCTTTTTTTCACTTGGGTACCCTATGATTCGGAGGAAGCAAATTGCAAGTTTTAACTCGCAACTTTTTTTGAGATTTGAATATCGATCGATGGGTGTATAAAATTTTAATTTATCTTTAAATTTGAACGCGTCAGTGTGTATCCCTCAAATTTAGTTATAAACAATCATAACTATTCATTTATGTGAAAGCATGAGGTTGAGCATGGCGAGTAAAATATTTTTGAATCGTCGGAAGTTCAAAATTGTATAAACTTGAATTTCTGTCAAATCCGATACGTTTTGCCGATCTTCGCAGAATTTGATACGTATTACGGTTAAATGATATTCTATACTATTGGAGAGTTGAGGTTTAATGGGTTAAATTTCGAATCATAGTGATTAATTTGATTTTTCGAAAAATTCAAAAAACACACGCGAGGAAAAGCTTCATTGTCTTGTTCGCGACTATGGGAAACCGTGTAACGTCCTGAGGGTTAGATTTCACTCCACTTACCGGATGGGGACGATAGCTCGAGCCGGACTCGACGATGCAGCATGATAACCAACTCACGGAGATATCCGTAATGAAAAGAAGCTGTCTTTACACGCCGTTAGTCGTGAAATATAAAGACAATGGTAAAAAGACCCTAAAGGACGTGGAAAGACGCGCACATTCACGTCGTGACACTGTGTGACACTTTGCGAGCGGTATTATCAAAATGAAAATTGAAAGAAGATAAAGAAGGTGAAAAAAAAAAGTTTTTTTTTTCTCAACTTATTCTGGTGGGTCGCTCACGAGGGTGGCTTTGCTTTTTTGCTGGGAACAATTGAGACCCGCGATAACATCGGACTGAAGCGGTTTGGCTGGTTGATTACATTTAGATGCGATTACGGATTATTATCATTTTTCAGGAGATTACGAGTTCTCATTTTTAGGATATTACTACTTTTATTTCAATAATGGTTTTTTTTTTGTTTTTTTTTTTTCATTTGCACGAATTATAAATATCTGTCGATCGAAAAATCGATTGTATCGACAATTGCGAGACGTTAACAGATTTTCGTTGTATCGCAATTGTCGATAAATGATAAAAAACAATTTTTTAAAAAAATTCGATTTTCATGATTTTCACTTTCCAATTTTTCCAACACGATTAGACGAACAGTCGTGACGTTGGCCAAATATCGTTCGAAGGTTCGAATAAATTGGTGTCCCAAATATAAGTTAAAATCCAAAAAAATAACAAATCAAAAAAATCGCGAATCGTGCGAATGATTAATCAATTTCGTGGAAAATTGAAAATGAAAACAAAAAATTGATCGACGAATATCATCGCGAAGAAGGCTCCGTATCAAAGTCGCAGAAAGAAAAAAACATCAACAACAACCGAACAACGCAAAAATATTATGTTTTGTTTTGTGCTCTCGCTTTCTTTTTCCATTTTCTTCCGGCAATACGTAATCGATTATCGAGCATGAAAAATCGTCGCGAACGCTTTGGCGCTTGTCCAAAAGCACCACGAGAGTCTCACGATCCGGGGGCTCGATCGACGACGAGCGAAACATTAAAAAAAAAAAAGAACGACTAAAAAAAAAGAAAATAAAAAAGAAAAGCGAACAAGTACCATCGGATAGGGTTTCGCGATAGCGGCAACTTCTCGATTTATCTCGTAGTCTAGAGAGTCTGCGACATAAAGACTCTCGACCTCCGGCAATGCAGATAAACTCCTCGATTGTCGTCAAATCTCCGAGCAATGGATGTTACCTCTGCTTCTACCCCCCCCCCCTCCCCCCTCTTCGACAAGCATCTACCGTTGCTCGTTCTACTCCCGTTTCGACGCTCAATTCTCTTTCCAAACCCGACCACGTCTCTCTCCCGTCATTCCGTTAATTTTTTTTTTACTCTCTTCTTTTTCCATCCTTCCGCCTTTCCCAAATATCTATATACACACGCGGAAATGTTGCTATACGTAATCGCGAAGCCAGCAGTTATCTCCCATTTCGTCGTTCACCTCGGCGGTAGCTATATACACACGCTCTCTCTCTCTCTCATCGTGTTCACGAAGTTTTCCACGGTGAAAAAAAATGAAAAAAAAGGTCGCTCGGGTTGTGTGTCGAAAGGAAGTGAAGGAATGGGAAAAAGTCGCGGCGGTAGCGTGGCTCAGGCAATACGCGACGAACAGCCCGCGATTCGACGGTGGAACAAAGAGAGAGAGAGATATATACATAGACACATAGATAGCTAGAAAGAGATAGCAAAGGAAATAACGAAAAAGGAAAAAAAATCTATAGACAGACACACACACACCCACACACATACATATATATCAAGATGAATAAAACGTCAACGGCGAAAATTGTTCTTTTTACGAGTGGAGGACGTGCCCGAGCGAAAGAGAGTGCTTATATATATATACGTACGATATACATATATATATATACACCGTGACGATGAAGCAAAATAGTGAAAGAAGAGTGGAAAAGAAAACAAGAATGCTTGGGCAAAGGGGGGGAAGCTGGGGGGTGGACACCGAGTGAGATTCTACCGGTGCTTCTGGGTGCCGTAAGGGTATGAAAAGAGGAACCCGGAACGAGGAGGGGGGAGGGGGGAGGAAGCGGAGGACGGGCGGTGACGAAGAGATGTAGATGAGCCGGGATAGAAGCTGACGCGGAAAGAATTTTTCACCGTCGGAGTCAGGATAACGGCAGATAGAAGCCATCTCCGCACCTATCCTCAGACCTATACATACACACACATATATATATATATATACATATATATACATTATACACATATATACATGTACATCGGGCCATCGGGCCATCATCCCTTCTCATTACTCAGCCTCGGTGCTCTTCGCTTACTACCCTTCGTTCCACCCTCGCCCCTCCCACCCACCCCCCTGCCGCCCCGCGGGTCTTAGTACACTCTGCACTCGCTCACCGGGGGCGTCTAATAATGTCGCCAGCCAGGCGCGTTCCTCGTTCCTCCGGTATACGCCATCTACAGCTACGGCAGCATTCACCCCCCCCCCCCCCCCGACCCACCCCCTCGTCTGCCTCGGTCGCGGGCGCTTTCGCCCCGATGCCGTTGCCGTACAACCACCCATCCGCTTTCAGAATCTCCGCCACCCTCTCTACGGGCTGAGGGGCGAGGGGGTGGAAGGGGGGGGGGTGCACACAGAGGACGAAGCGTTCTTCTCTCTATCTCGGTTCCACGGTGGCGTATCGCACGGGGCAGAGGGAGGGCGCGAGCTTGGTGACGGAACCCATCCGCCATCCGACCCAACCAACCCGCCGCACGTGAAACCCCCGCAGGGGCGGGGGGGGGGGGGGGGGGGGGGGGAGGGTGGAGGGTTGCGCGCACCATCCGCCATCCGCCACCGACAAAATGAGCCTCGCTTCGCCTCACCCGACAGCTCTCTTTACTCCGATGCTATCACGATTTTACTTCATCTCCTTTCGTTCCACGTTCACCCTGCTTCACCCCCTTCACCCCCCGGCCATCCCGCCGTCACGTTACTATACATTCTTCCGATATCACTCGCCTTTTTAATCCTTCGACGTCACATCGTTCGTTCGTGGCTCTGCCACATTTTTTCCCCAACGTTATTATCACCCCCCCCCCAGCGTAATGAAAAAATCGTGAAAATGTAAATCGTTCGCCGATCCTCCGTGTTGGGGGATGTGAAAAATTCGGATGTAAATAAGATCGAGATCCACTTTCACCGTGAACTTTTCACCCAAGTAAAATAATTATGTATAGTCTACCCAAGTGGAAAAAAAATATATAAACAATAGATAGATTATATATAGAAGTGGCCATATGTTTTTTTTTATGCAAACTATACATAATCTGCATGGATACCACAGATACTTATGTTATCTATGCTGATTATTTACCATAGATACGTACGGTATCTATGCAGATTATGTGTAGTTTGCATATAAAAAATATATGCCCAGTTCTGAATATAATCTATCAATTGTTTATATATTTTTTTTCCACTTGGGTATATATGAACTATATATAGGACTATAGGCATATATAGTTTATATATAGATTATATATAAACTATGTATCGTCTATATATAAACTATATATGCCCAATACTATGTATAGTTTATAAATAGACTATATATAATTTTTTAACTTGGGAACTTCGTCGTATTGTTAAAAATTTGAATCGATTCGACTCGGACACGCGGCCACCGGAACCCGTGACTATATCGACAATCGACGACGACCATAGAGAATATTATCGCTGTTGCGCTTGGGGCGTTATTGCGTGTACAGGACGCATCACGCCACGATTCTCTTTCATATACCCACACACGCGTCTGATTATTCATTGACCGAACGACTTCCGTTTGCAGTAGTTGTCACGTCCACCATTTTAATCAACCCCCTAAAATACTAGATAGTCAACAATATGGCCACGATAATTTTCACCCTGACCCAAAGTCATTGACAAAAAATTACACGAAAGAGGAATTGAAATTTAAAGGAAAAAACCTCCCCCCAAATTCGTAAAATCAACTTCCTCCCCCCTTTGGGGGCCAAGGATTACACGAAATTTTCGAGCAATTACCGCATTCATCTCGGTCACGATTTTCGACGAGTCTCACCCGTTAGATTATTTGGGTTTATGGTGCTGGGAATATACTATGCCAATATGACGGTGGAGGGCTTGTTCACAGCGAGGGTGGTGGGTAGCCATGGTAACGGCGGCACCCGCGAGTGTCGGCTCCAACGCCACCCGAATCCCTCTCGCTGCTTTGCCACCCCCTCTTCATCCCTCTTCGTCCCTCTCTCTCTCTCTCTCTCTCTCTCTCTCTCTCGCTCTGTGTGTGCTTCTGGCGAAACTGCCTCTACTGCTGCCGTTAGCTCGCGCTTTTCACCCTCGCCTTTCCGCCACCCTCATACCGCCCTTCGGACGCAGCGCAGCCACCCGCTCTCGCCAGGGTGGCTGCTTTCCAGCGATACCCTCCCCCCCTCTTCCGCGCCTCCCGCTCACGCTTCGTACCCTCGCGAATGCCACGAACCCGCCAACCCCTGCCCTCCTTTAACCCATCCCCTTCCGTTACACGTATACTACACTTGGTATACATGCCAGTCACTTGCGTATAGGAAGTGCAAGTTAAGCTGTGTGTGTGTGTGTGTATAGCCGAAGAGCTTGGTGCTGCTGCTGCTGGGGGTGGTGGTGGTGATGCTGCTGCTGCTACCACGTACGCCTCGGCGCGATCAATATGGTGGACAGACGCACCGACACCGAAGAGAACCCTCCGCCACTGACGTCGACATCGTGGCTTGGCCAACTCAATTTGCGAAATCACTTCTTCCGCTCCCTCGCCCCCTCAGCCCGCCACCCCCGCCTCCCCGCGTTCGCTTCATCCCTCGCAACCGTTTTCAGCTGCCCACGCGCGCTGTTACTCCGGACGGCTCGTCGATTCTCTCGCTCTCCTATCGTCCAACGTTCGTCAGCCATACACCCTCTCGCCCGGTCCTCTCACCGTCATCCATCCCGCTCACCGGTGGTCGTCCCTCGGTGGACGCCATTCCCAATTCTCTACGTCAAACTTCATTGCCTTCCTCTTAACCGCACGATTGTTCAATGGCTCACAGTTTCCACGAGTTTCTACCTCTCTCTGTCTCTCTCTGTCTCTTCTCGCTATCTCGTTTTGGGGACATCTTTGTTCGTGCGAAAATTCATCACAGATCACAAGAGCCATCTTCCTTGCGAATATCTCGTTTTGGGGACATTTTTGTTTGTGATAAAATTCATCGTAGGTTCACGAAAGCTTTATTCCGTGCGAAGATCTCGTTTTGGGGACATCTTTGTTTGTGATAAAATTTGTCGCAGGTTCACAAAAGCCATATTTTGTGCAAAGATCTCGTTTTGGGGACATCTTTGTTTGTGATAAAATTCGTCACAAGTCCACAAAAGCTATATTCCGTGCGAAGATCTCGTTTTGGGGACATCTTTGTTCGTGATAAATTCGTTACAGGTTCACAAAAGCTATATTCCGTGCGAAGATCTCGTTTCGGCGACATCTTTGTTCGTGATAAAATTCGTCGCAGGTCCACAAAAGCTCTATTCTGTGCGAAGATCTCGTTTTGGGAACATCTTCGTTTGTGATAAAATTCGTCACAGGTCCACAATAGCCATATTCCGTGCGAATATCTCGTTTTGGGGACATCTTTATTCGTGATAAAATTCGTCACAGGTTCACAAAAGCTATATTCCGTGCGAGGATCTTGTTTTGGGGACATCTTTGTTTGTGACAAAATTTGTCACACGATCACAAAAGCCATCTTTCTTGCGAAGATCTCGTTTTGAGGACATTTTTGTTTGTGATAAAATTCGTCACAGATCCACAAAAGCTATATTCCGTGCGAAGATCTCGTTTTGACGACATCTTTGTTTGTGATAAAATTCGTCACAGGTCCACAAACCCCATTCACCGTGCCAAGACGCTAAATATATATATATTTAACGATAGAGGGGAGAGAGCAAAGCAACGAAAAAAAAAAATATATATGTATATATATAAAATAATTCACGTCTGGTGAAACTTCAGGTGTGCAAACAGACCGCGGGCAATATATCGTTGAAAAGAATGAAAAAAGAGAACGAAATAATAAAAAAAAAATAGTAGAGAGGAACGTCCATTAGCTCGGGCGTACACACACGCACGAGTTTAATCTTTTGGCTCCGGGCAATTTGGTAGGGCTTTCGGGCAGCGCGCGCGCGTATACGCTACCACGGTTTTCCCCATAGTAGAAACGCGGAAAAGCAAAGCAGAAGGCGAAGCTTCCGCCCGGACGAATCCCTGCTGCTGCAGCCGCCGCTGCCGCCGCCGGCCAACCGGTTCAATTGATCTCACACGCTTTTATAGTTCTCTCGTGGGCTCGGACTTGTTTTTTTTTTTTTTTTTTTACCATTGGACGTACGATACACGCGTTTGTGATAACTCTGCGGCGCGCTACCACTGCGGTAATAAATGACTCTTTCGATCCACAACCCCACCGCCCAAGTGAAAAAATTATATATAATCTATATATAAACTAAATATGGGATTGGGCATATATAGTTTATATATAGTTTATATATCGATTATATATAGACTATATATAACTATATATAGACAATATATAGTCTATATATAATCTATATATAAACTATATATGCCCAATCCCATATATAGATTTTATATAATTTTTTTACTTGGGCGGTGCCCTTGGCCCTCGATGAAGTACCGATGCACTTGCTTTTGCACATTTTTGAGGTTCGGTATCTCGAAAGGAAAGAAAAATGGAACTCTTTCAAGATGAATCGCGCTTTTGTCTGTCTGTCTGTCTGACTGTCTGATATATAGACTATATATAGTCTATATATAGACTAGTCTATATATACCCTATATATAAACTATATATGCCCAATCCCATATATAGATTATATATGATTTTTTTACTTGGGACACGATTTTCTCAATAACAATGCGACGGAAAAACTTGGAATTTGGAATGTTAGTATGTCTTTTTAACCCACATATTTTGCACTAGTTAACACTTGAAAATATTTGTATGGGACTTGAAAAGGGGGCAAATGAGGTAATTGAAAGAAAAAATCAATTTCCTGAATCATGTGAGATATCATGTGGAAGGGCTTTTTATGCGGAATGTAAAAATATTTTTCTCATAATTTTCAACAGCACATCTAACGAGATATTTCGAAAATATGTGAAAATTGAGCATCTACCCCCTCATCACCCTCATTTCCGAAACTACTGGTCCTGAAATAATTTAAAAAAATCAAAGGGTAAAACGTCTCACTTGAAATTTACCGGAAAATTATAACTAAAGTCCTCGGTTTTGTAGATTTCTAGAAATTAATTTTACAACCCTTTTCCATATCTGTCTTGGCTTTTGTTAATTTCCGTGTGCCCCCAAGTAAAAAGTAGATATAAACTATATATGGGATTGGGCACATATAGTTTACATATAGATGATATATAGACTATATATAAACTATATATAGTCTATATATAGATTATATATATATTTTTTTACTTGGGCCATATCCATTTTGAAAAAAAAGGAGAAGATGAGGTTGGAAAAAATAATATGAAAAAATATGGTACAGAAACCTCTGCAAGCGAATCGAACCTGCACTTGACCATTTTTTTTTTTTTTTTATATCGGAACTCTAGATATATCACCATTGATTCACGCCCATGAAAATAAAATAATAATTATCGATATCACGATAATAATAATAATAATGGTGAAAAAAAATGTCGGTAAATAAAATAAAAATGAAAAAAAAAAGGAATAAAAGGTTAAAACACCTCTCGTTTGGTATTTCGCACTGGTAGTCGAGCCGACCGGTCGACACGGCGAGGTGAGAGGGCAAAGGCGAAATGCTCACTCGTTTTCCAATGGGTACCAACGGTCGGTCGCTCGCACCACACTCACACGCACACGCAAACACGGTTCATCGCTCGTGTAGAATTTCGGGATACGGCGAAAGCTCTGGCGCGTTGTGTGGGCGTCGTTGACCGATTCGCAGTTAACGCGTCGATTCATCGGGCATGCCGAGCGAAGGTGAAATTTTCAATTGGGAACAACGAAATAACGGCT
This sequence comes from Diplazon laetatorius, assembly GCA_963662125.1. Classification (NCBI taxonomy): domain Eukaryota; kingdom Metazoa; phylum Arthropoda; class Insecta; order Hymenoptera; family Ichneumonidae; genus Diplazon; species Diplazon laetatorius. Next base: position 10,793,754 of record OY759152.1, read on the forward strand.
TGAAATCGGAAACTGTTTGGTCGCGTGCTCCCGCATCCGATGCCACAGCGTTTGCCTCATTAAAACACGATGTGCGCGCTATCTCTGCCAATTGGTACGCGCGATGCTCTTCACATATGAGCTTCGTGTGTGTGTGTGTGTGTGAGTGTATACACGGATGAACGTGCGACTCTCTTTGAGCAACCTCATCGTGCGGTTCCCCGATGCAGTGAAATTCAACGTTTCAAACAACGATAAAACAAAAGCCCATAGAACGTTCTTTCGAAGTATTTTGGAAATCGAATGTGATTTTTTTTTGCTTTTTCATAGAGGAAGCTGTGGTCCAAACAATTTTTATCGGGATTTTTATGTTGACACGTTGAGAATTTTCTGAAACATTCACGAAGCCGATTTTCACTTTGATTAACATGTAACAATTTTTTATTATTTTCGGTTGCAATCAATTTTTCAGGCAAACGAAAAAATTCCAGGGATGGAAAGTAAGTGCAGTACATTGTGTTAAGATCACTTTGAATGAGGGGAGATTTATTGTTTTACAATTTTTTTAAAGTTAACGATTTTTTTCTCGCCAGTTTTCGATATTTGTTGATAAGAAAGCTGTTAACTCTTTTTTTTAAATATAAAAACGGAAAGTGTCCCCATTTTAAGTGGACTCAGTATTATGTATTGCTCTTAATTTTCATCCCCGGAATTTTTCGTTTATCTGAAAAATTAATTGCGACTTAGAAAAAAGCAGAAGAAATATTTCGGTTCCGAAAGTCCGTACATCCGAACGGGCAAAGTTTCTAGAGGTCATAGTTTCGAAAAAAAGAAAAAATTCGAAGTGCAATGTATCGAAAGTACAATTTTCTAAAGGTCACGATTCCGACTCGCCAATGTTTCGAACGGCAACATTTCGACGGATCATACTTCCGACAACGTTTATATATAGGTACAGTGGCGTAAAGATGGCAGAAGCTGCAATCTTCACGCGGTTGAACGAGCTGCTACGCCACTATACCTATATATGCGTTATCGAAATTTTGATCCGTCGAAACATTGGCAAGTCAAAACATTTATTTTCCGAACGTTTCGATTCGGTTTATCGACCTGTCGGACGTTCAAAAGTTCGGGTTTTTTCAAACTCTGTTACACATTACCATTCGGAATTTAAAAAATCGGAGGTTTTGATTTTCTGAAAATTGAAAATTCACATAAAGAAAATATTGAACTCATGAGCCTTCGAAACATCGAAGATTCGAAACTTCGAGACGCATCCCAAGTTCAAAACTCGCAGCTTCTTCAATTCGTTTGAGAAAACAGAAAGTCCATCGTGAGGTCTCGAGGAGATATATATTTCGTAGCGTTGAAAAATATTGATCGATCGAATGAGATACACGAAATCGGATTTAATTCCGACGGAAAGTTTATTCGGTCGAGCGATCATCTCTAAATCGTTTCGCGGTCGGTTTGCGATCTTTGTTTCACACACTCACATACACACACATACAGTTCCCGAGCTGTGTACAATAGATAAAGTCAGAAGTGAAACGTGTAAGCGCGCAGGCGTGCGCGCGCGCGAAAGGTCCCAGACCGGCGTGTATGAGAACGAAACGCGTCGGCGGGCCCCTCGAAAGTGGGATAACTCTGGGACTCGCGGGTCCTTTGAAATTAGGAATTGTTCTTCTAAGAGAAACGCACCGGCTACGACGCGAGAGCAAGCGGGGGCCGGCTATACGCGGCCCACCAGCGGCTTCTCCGGTTTCTCAAGCGTCTAGCCGACTCTCGCGCGAGCACACTTCGACCGATCTCTCGCTCGCTTGCGCGATACCGGCCTTGTCCGATTATTCTTAAAAAAAAAAATTATTTTATTATTATTATTTTTTACTTCTTATTCTTACTTCTTTTTCCTAACTCTGGCTTTCACTTTCTAAATTATTCGACAAGCGTTGCTATAACGATGATCCATCGTTTATCAGTTGTGAATAATTTTTTCTCGATGCCACGTCTGACTTTTGTGGGTTTTACTACTGAATTTTCTTTTTTTTCGTTGTTGTTTTATTCTGGTTATTTGTTGTCTCCATTTTTATAACAATGATGATCATGATTTGGAAGAATTTGGTTCTGAAAAATATCTATAGTACGTAATAATTAATCAGCAAGAACTGATTCGTTTGCTAATCTCAGAAAGTTTGCTGAAAAAAAAAACTTTCTAAGAGTTGCAATTATTTTAACGAATGTCCAGTAAAGTTGATTACTAAAATTTCATAATTGATTGTTAAATAGCTCTCAACTTTATCAATTGTGCTTTCGCCGTGAAAAAAAAATTAATTTCAAAAAAAGAGAAAGAAAAATGGGGGAAAAAAATACTCAACTCTGATGAAAAATCCAAAATTTGCTTTTTTCGGAATTAAATCAGGACCCATTTTTTTCGTCTATTTTCGTTGAATAAATTACAACTGGGTATATCAATGAATTTTCACGTGGCGAGCATCATGAACTCTCGTGAATTTTTAATTACGAAAACACGAGCTAGTGAGACTCATTAACGTTGAATGTGAAACGCTCGGCCCTCGCGAAGGGCTGAATTGGACACATGTCGCATTATTCCGGTCCAATTAAGCAATGCACCCTCATTACGCCGTGTTTTCGTGAAAAACGTGGACTGTGAATGACCACTCGGTGAAAAAAATATGTTAAATAAAAAAAAAAAAATACACGCTGCTTGGCATTTATTTCTCTATTCTCAGTTTTCTGCGAAAGAAATCTCTTTCGTCCAACGTCTGGTGCATCAAAACCCGTGTCTTGTCCGTGGCGAAAACTCAGACGGACAAAAAAGAACGTCCACGCACGGTTAATTATTCATTCGGTTCACATCCAAAGGTGCATCGTTATTTTTTTTTTTTTTTTTTTCATATATATATATATATACATTTTTCACCCGTTTGTTTCTCTTCTTCGCGAGAATCTTACCGAGACGACGGATTTGGGTGCGCATCTCCGTGACGTCACATTGTTTGACGTACATGTGTGCACTGCATGTGCATACGGAGGAAGAGTAGCATTTTCATATCTTCTTTTCATCTCCGGGTCTCTCGGTCCAGCGGAGTTCAACGGTCATGTGTGTGTTAGGGTGTGTCGAAAAAAGACAAAGTTTTTCTATTCTTCTGGAAGTTTCTGGATTTGAAGTGGATAATATCGGGATACATGTGTCAAAATTTGAGCCCAATCGGACAATACTCAGAGGTTCCGCTTTCGCGAATTCGATTTTGCATTTGATAAACGCATAAACAATTTTTTTCTTTTTTTTTTAGTTGGACTTAATTGTTTTCAGTCGAAGAAAACATACCGAGGACGTAAAGTAAGTGCAATACATAGCATTAAGGTGACTCAGAATGGCAATATCTTTTATTTTACAATTTTTAAAAAAGTTAACAACTTTCTATTCAATAAAAATCATTGAAAACTCACGAAAAAAATGGTTATTTTTTCTTTATTGCGAAATAAAAAATATCACCATTCCGAATGACCTTGATACTATGTACCCCACGTACTTTGCATCTTGAGAATTTTTTTCGTATCTCTGAAAAAAATTAATTGTAGCTGAAAAAAAAAATGATGACGTGTTTATCAAAGGCAAAATCGAAATCGTAAAAGCGGAACTTCCAAATATGGTCCGATTGAGCTGAAATTTCGTCAGATGTCTACTGATAGTGTCTACTATCAAACGTGGAACCTGCCAAGGAGAATCGAAAAACTTTGCCTTTTTTCGACACACCCCAATGTATACGAATAAATATATATGTATGTATATGCGTGTATATAGAACCAAAGCAGCCCCGCGCAATAGAGTATGCCGTGTGCCAGTGCGCCAAGAGCAAAGAGCAAAGAGTCGTCTCGCGGGGGGTGGAACGCGAAGCTCGGGGAGGTTGCGGACCGAAGAGAGGACGAGCCCGTACGACCCGTGCTTTTGCCCCACGATGAAGGGACCCTCGCGAGAGTGCACCGCTCGAGTCTTCTAGTTTGCCGGAGTGCCCGACGGTCTAACAAGTTACCCCCTGGTCGCTAACAAGCTCCATTTCTTTTTTTTCTTTTTCTTTCTCGACCAACGTCCGGTCGACCGGCCGAGTGCAGTCATAACAGAACCCGGACACAAAAAATAGACCAAAATAAAAATGAACAAAAAAGGAAAGAGGATTGAACGAAAAAGAGTGTAAAGAGGGTTGCAATTTCGTCGCTAAGCACGGTGAGGGCTGGGGGCCCGGTAAAAAGTGTCGAAAAAAATCTAGAAAAAAATGTCAAGTCGAAAAATGGCCATCGAGTATATATTAGGGTGTACTGAAAAAAAAAAAAATTCTCGAATTTTCTCAACCCTCATTTACTTCAAAATTCCTTGCATCCGTAGAATTCTTTAGAAAGATGACCTCGATCCGAACGTTTTTAGGGGTGTTCCCGATTTTTCAAAGTTTTCACGTTCAAATAACATGGCGAAATAATTTATTTATCGAATGAACGTTAATCGTGAATTATCATTTCAGTAAAAAAAAAAAAAATATCCTCAAAATCATAAAAATTTTATAACATTCGTTCGTGATAGAGTGTTGTTAATTTTTTAATAACGAAATCATTTGTTATTCACCTCATCGTAACTCATTCCGATCGCACGATTCACGTTCGTTCGATAAAAAAATTATTTCGTTATGTTATTAAAAATTTGAAAAATCCGCAAAAAATCGAAGACATTTTTTTTTCGAGCCACCCTAACATATATATGCACGAGGCAGCGTGACGCTGAAGCGATGGTAGGAGGAGTCACGAAGGTAATCGCCCCAACGTGTGAGACTTTTTAAACGGGCTGTACAGCGCACACGAGCCCCGAAGAGTTTCGCCGCAGCGTTTCCTCGACGAGCACGTGAATAGCATGGGGGACCCCCCGTCGTGGTCCGCCCGAGTGCTCTCTCGGGGTAGTAAATATGGCCACCGTAATGGCGCCGTGAAATCGCGCGTCCCCTTCGAACGACAACGCTTTACCGCCCAATCACGATACTCTCTCACAATCATAATCGTCGAATGAAAAAGAAAGAGACAAAAAAAATCTCCGAATCGTCGATGAACTTTTTTCCGTTCATTACGAAAAAAAAAAAATGTTAAACAATTATAAACGTCTTCCAAAACGTCGACGTTTATAATTTTTCAACCCTTTGAATAAAATTCATCCGTTTCTCCCCCCGTCTACTTCAGTTCGTTCCCAAAGCCCGCCATTTTGCATACAAAGCGCAGTACCGGAGCCTCTCGGCAGATGCTTGTTTATCATACAATATATTGAAAAGAGATAATAATAATAATGAAAAAAAAACAATTTAAGAGAAAGAAAAAGTAAGGAACGAGATCAGGCATTCGCGTTACCATCGGGGAGGCTCTTCGTGGTACACAGGTGCGCGATTATCCTCGCCGAAAAGTTTTCGACGAGGAGAGTGAGAGATATATATATATATTAGGGTGGTCCTTATTTTGTTTTTTTCTTATTTTAGCGCTTCCAGAGGATAATATGGTTCGAAATAAAGTTCAAAAAACTATCCTCAACATTTAAGTTCCCCATCTTAATTTCCAATCCTGCTGGGGACCTCCCAAAGTTTTTATTCAAATAACATTGCGTTCTTTTTATTTCAAAATTTCCTTTTATTACGACTGAAGTTCTGCACTGTAGATAATACTGTAGATTATAAGCGATTATTTCTTTCGTAGATCAATAAAAATAGGTTTTTTTCAATTTTGAGTGACGCGAAAAAAAAAAAAAAACAATTGTTCGGTATCTAAAACGAATTCACGGTATTATTATGGTTGGTACAAAGCTGACGAAATTAGAAATTTTTTCGTGCAACAACTTCAGTCATAAACATAATGTTTTTTCGCATTTCAGAATTTTTAAAAATTATGAATAAAGTACTGCGTCGCAAAAAATGTCAAAATTCTTATTTAAGAATTTTTTTTCGAACCATATTATCCTCCGGGAACGTCGAAATGGAAAAAAAAAACAAAAATAAGGACCACCCTGATATATAAAAATATATGGAGAGTGAGACAGAGAGAGAGAGAGAGAGAGAAAGAGAACGAGATGGAAAATTTTTCACGAGGCCCGAAGAACCGTTCTATGCCAACGCAAACGAGTCCTGCGAGAGAGATCCCGACAGGATTCATCAGTGGGTCGGGGCAGGAGGGGGGGGGGGTATCCCTTACCCGCGGACTCACCCTCTGCGTTAACGTTCCGTACATCGTGCGCCCTGTTCGGCGGTTCGTGGATCTCTCGAAACGCAAAGCCCGCGAGCGCGCGCGCGCGCGCGGAGAGGCGCACAAAGAACAAAAGAGGACGAACTCTCGGGGCGCTCGTGCTGCTGCTGCTGCTACTGCTGCTGCACGGATCCTCTCTCCTCTCTTTCTCATAAAGGCACAAAAGTACCATCTCTCGAGCTCGAGGAGAGATCCCACGATCTATTCGGTAAACAGACAGACGGACGGATGGACGGTCGAACCCGACAGACAGACAATACCGCTCATCGTTCGATGGACAAAGCAGCTATTGCGTAAACACTCGAGAAGCACCACCACCACCAACAGCATCAGCATCAGCAGCAACGGAGACCAGAAGAAGCAAAAAAGAAAAAAAAAGAAGAAGAAAAAAAAAAGGAAAGGCAAGTGAGACATAGAAAATAGATTCAGAAATAGAATTCCGGTAGCTCCTCGATCGTCCTCATTCGCATTCTACATTCGAAAACCCCAAACCGGGGATCAACAATACCACGGGGAGAAAAAAAAATATATATATGTATATATATATATACAATCCTCGAATTTCTCGATGGCCGCTTCTAGATTACCCGGATAACCGCGGGGCGCGTCGCAATCGCCTCGTCGACTATTCTGTTTTCTCGATTTCAACACGGAAAACCTCCCCCCCAACCCCCTGCACACACACACATGGATTTCGAACCGAACGAACATTGGTTTTGCGAATGAGAAATAGAAAAACCACGCGTTGTATTCTCGAAACGCGTTATAGTTTGTACGATCTTGTGCTATCAAGTGCCACCATTCTTCTCTTTCTCTTTCCCCCCTCCCCCTTCTCTACCTCGCCCCACTGCGCCGTAGGATATAAATAGAGAGACCGAAAACGCGATTCGAGATTATATAGAGTTACAAAATACAATTCCCGGGGTTTCATTCTTTCCGGGATGGGGGTTGGTTATTTGTGGCAGTTGAAAGGGAATAATAAAATGAATGAGCGAGCGAGAGCCAACGCGTCAAGGTTTGATGGTAACGCGTGTGTGTGTGTGTGTGAGAGCGTCAAAGAAGTAACGCGGTTGAGTATCGTTACGTGTGGCGACGAGGGGATTTTCGACGACGTGAGATACATGGCGCGGCTTCCCCGGGGGACTTCTTACGGCGATCCGCCGAATCCGCGAGGGTGCCGAAGAGCGATCCCCGAGCGGTTCGGGAGGCCGGGTGAAACCGAGATTCGCGCCCCCGGGGAACGGCCACGGTCGGGTGGCGATTTTACATGGAGAACGATTTTTAGGTTACGATAACTTGTTCGGAGTAACCGAAACAAATTTTCCAGGTTAACCCGTATTATTTATTTGAGTCGAGGAATCAGTACCTATAGACTGATATTGAGACACGAAGAACGAATCGGAAGTCTGTTTTTCAATTTTGTTAAGCTTACACCTTCGGAATATCGTTGGATATTATTAAAAACATGGAACTTAGGTTTTTGATATCATCCAAAACCATAGAACTTAGGTCTTTAATATCATTATAAGACATGGAACTTAGGTATTGAATATCATTCAAAACCATGGAACTTAGGTTTTTAATATCATAAAAACACATACGAATTAGGTTTTCAATATCATTCAAAACTATGGAACTTAGGTTTTGAATACCATACAATACAATGAAACTTAAATTCAAATATCATTTAAAATCTAAAACCTCGCTCACAATTCTATGGAAAACACTCTTATTTACTCACCGAACTTAAAAAAAAACCACTATTTTTTGCAAAGATTCGCCAAGTTGTGATTGAAAGTTTGTACCAAGTCATATGGCGGGAGCCAAAAGTTTTTTCACCTTCAACTTGACATTAATTTACTTCGAAAATTATTTTTTTTTTTTCGAACGTCACTTATGATGCGCCAGGGAATTAGGACCTTCTAGAAGCTATGTTCATAGAATCCATTGGATTGAAAGGTACAGCATTGCTAAGCGTTCCATCACTCATCTACGATCGAGAGAGATGGCACACGATCTTTTTTCCGGGACCGATGAAACACGCGGGCGTATGTTTATTTACCTATCGCGTGCACTGCATCGGGCGGGCCTTTGCGAAATATTTTTATTTAGGAATATGATAATATTAATAACCTAAAATTGTTCACATATTCTTTATAAAGGAATTGCCGTTGCTCTACAAATGAGAATGCGGCTTTGATCGGAGACAATGGGATATGGATGAACATTAATATCAACATGCCCATGTGTTGGATTTGAGTGTTAAATAAATGAATAATTTTTTTTGTGCCATAGAGTTCCGATTTTTGATTAATTGAAATAAAAATTTGGATTTATTAAAATTTATAAAAATGTGACATCACTTCCGTCCGATTTTGACGATCTCGATTTTACATCTTTCTGTAAAACAGATAATCACAAGCTTGTTAACCATTGTTTATAGAACTGAATATGCACTAATCTATTCTTAATCATTCGTATGGAGAATATAATTACTTGTTTCGATTGAATTCAATTCCCAATGAATACTTACCGTAGTGTGGCAGCAAAGTATTTGTTACAGGTGATCTGTTCTGAAATTAAATGGTATTTGTTGCGACGATTCGTGATCCGCTACCGTAGAAAAAATTAAATCATTAGAACAGACGACCCTTGCTGAAATAACTTTTGATGATTTTTTGTGGCAACAAAGAATGATGCTACGACAGCAAATCATATTTATTATGGTGATGTTCAGTAATATATACATTTTTTTAATGCCGGCAGCGAGATTCGAACACGAGACCTTCCGGTTATGGATCAAACGCTATACCGGGTGAGCTATTGGCCTGTTGGGAGGTTCGGTACAAAAAGTCTATAAAACTCCGCCACTGATTCGTTTCAGTAGCGAACGTTTTAGGTTATACAGTTCGAACTTTGGTTACCTCCACGAATAAACCACAACATAAATTTCTACGTTCCTATGACCTCCACTGTTCGGGCTGATACTGTAGCACATCAACCACCAGCAAACGAACTTTTGCAGCAATAACGTAGGCGTTTTTCTCCGTGTGGGTAACGCGGAATCAACGTGGAAAAAGGGGTGGTTTATTTTCGTTCCCCGCATTTTACGAGGTTTACCGCACTGAAGCAAATAATGTGTTTCGTAGCTTTCGGCCGCGTTGGATTCGACTACGAAATTGAATTATTATTACCGCAGGTTTTTTTCTACAAATTATTATTATTATTATTAACGGAACCTTGTGATGAAGAATTGGAAATCTATTCGGGATAATGTATTTGCGGGTGCATTGATACGGTGGCGAAAATAATGGAAATTCGAGATTTTATAAAATTTCTCGTGATCAGAGTTGGACGTTCGTCAAATTGTTAAAAAAAGTAACAAGTAAATTGTAATACTTTTGAAACAACGAATTGTGATTAATTATCGGGGCGACAAGCACATTTTTCATATTCTTACATTCGTCGAAATATCTATGGATAATTGGGATGAATAATTTTCCCGAAATTATTGTTAATTTTTTATGAGCATTGTAATCTATGACAATTCAGTGATAAAAGCATTCGAAGAACATTTTTCATTGAATCAATCCTCCCTCCCCTGGCAAAACGCAACGGCAATCTTTTTTTTTTTAATTTTCTTCTTTCTCTGTTTTTAGGGTTCCGTAGCCATCAACCATGGAACTACGGCCCTCCCATTCTCTCATTTATAGACCTAAAAAGATGAAATTTGGTATACGGATGACATCAGTTATGTTTATGGGTCACATAAACATAAACGATGAGATAGAAAAAAAAAAAAAAAAAAAAAAAAAAACATTTTATCGGACCCACTTCGAAAACGCATTATTGCATGCATGCGAAACGGGCGCAAAATGACTGATTTTAGCTTCATACACAATATACTATTTTAGAGCCCGCCCATAGACACAAAAGTGTACGCAAATTATTTTTTTCACTCACCCCATTGAGCGGGGGGTCTTTGAATAGATCTCCTGAAATGTAACAACTAATTTTTCACGAACTTTTGCTTTCAACCCTTCAGTCATAAGATATTTGCTTTCAGATTCGTCTTTCAAACAGCGCCCACTCTAATTTCGAAACTATCGTAGCAAAAAATCTGAAAAAAAATCCAGAATGTACCTTTTGATTAGTACTTTCAATGAAAATCATAATGATCACTGTAGCCAAAATAGTTTATGGAAAATTTAGAAATAACTCTTTTTTTTTAAATAAATAAATCCTTACACAAACACGTACCTACACTTTCACAGAAATTGCATTTTTCGTCCGCATTGAATAGCTCTCGATACGTGTCATAAAAAGTTGATGACAATGCTAGTGAGAATGAAAAGACTCTATCACGTGCGTGCCCAACACGCTCTTGAAAAAAAAATTTTTTCCTTCCTCCGATACGCAAAAAGTATCGTGTGCACTCGTCAAAATCAACTTCTTCACGACCTTCATACACAATATACTCAACGCAAAGAAGATTACGGACCCGGAAAAACAAAAAAAAAAATTATCAACACGAACCGTACGTATTTCAGTCACAGCTTCTCGTGTGCGTATTTTCACATAAAAAAGTGAGTGAAAAATGTGAAGAAAAAACAATGGAGAGTGGAGAGAGGAGTACGAGCGAATGTGAGCTACCTGTCCGCCTCGTGGCGTTATGCGAGGCCATGCGGGGGTGCAGAATAATACAATTTTTTTTCCTTTTTTGCTTTCTTTCTTTTGTTACTATTTTGTTTCCTTATTTTTCTGTTTCGTTCTATAGTCGCTGAGAATTCTCTCTCTCTCTCTCTCTCGCGACTCTCGAGAAATTTCACGACGAGAGATGCGAAGGGACAGAATGGAAGAGACTCTTGGCTCGCGCGCGCACGCGTTTGCGTGTATGTGTGTATATGTGTGTGTTTGAGGGGGAGGGGGGGGGGTGCGGATAGCGTGGGAGACAGATACAGGGAATGAGAACGGGGACCGAAACGTGTGGGTGATGTTCTCCGCGAGAAGCGAGAGAACCGAGGAGGCAATGGGCGTGGTCGACGGGGACGGTTTCGTCCAATCGTGAATCAGGAATCTCCGGGTGGCGGAAGGACAATGTACATCGTACGGGGGAGGGGGTAGGGACGGGGACGTTAGATACGTCGCTCGCGCTCTCGCGTCTACTCCTCCGTTCGTTGTGTGTGCCATTTCTATAATGTAACTGTATTTGGGGAGAGGGGTGGAGGGGGGGGGGGGATTTTAGACACGTATAGTGGCGCATTCGATGCCAAGAGTAACGGAAGCGGCGTCGTGTGTTTTGGGTACACGATAAGACTAACTGCTCGTGTGTGTGTGTGTGGGCAGGGGGGGGGGGGGGTGTATTAGATGTATATTAGGGTGGTCCTTAATGGGGGTGTTGACGAATTTCGACAAGTGCACCCCCCAGATAGGTGGGAAATGAGTAAATAAAAGTATGTGCGAAACCTCAGTATTGTAGTCCAATAAGAAGACGTGACTGTAAGCTCGTTTCGTTTTCTATTTGAATAACATGGGATTTTCAGGATAATTCAGTAATTATTTTTTTCGAGTTATCCCTGAGCACGACAACAATTTTTTATCCACGTAAATCTATTGTTAATGGGTATAACTACTCGTAGATTTTTTTACAAGACATAACCGGAATATTATCGATAACGGCGAACCGTTATCGTCGTAATTGTTATCATCATTCATCGGTTCGCCGTTATCGATAATATGCAGGTGAGGTCTTGTAAAAAATATACGAGTAGTTATACTGATTAACAATATATTTATGTGAATAAAGAATTTTTCGTGTGCTTAGGGACAACCCCAAAAAAATAATGACTGAATTAGTCTGAAAATGCTATGTTATTCAAATAGGAAACAAAACGAGCTTACAGCTACGTCTTCTCATTGAACTACAGTGTTGGGGTTTCCCACAATTTTCTATTCATTTATTTCGAACCTATCTAGGGGGTGCACTTGTCGGAATTCGTCGACATCCCCATTAAGGACCAAGCTAATGTATACAATATAGATATATATGCAGTGCGTTTTCGAGACAAAGACTCAAATTCAAATGGATATTGTTCGAGCTTCCGTGCTTCCACCTCGTTGCTGCTACCACTGCTAATGATCCGGACAAATCAAATTTTGTCGGTGATTTCAAACAATGATCGATCCATGCGCAAAGTTCTAAACTTTTCAATAAAATTCAATGAGTTACATGGATTGAAATAATAATAACAATAATAATATCGTCGGTGCGATAATAACTAGTTAGCAGGGTAGCGAAAATGAATTTTCTAATTTCAAAACGGCTTCCACGGTTGAAGACGTATGACACAGACAGTCCCAGCCAAAATTACGCTGATCCAAGAAATATCGAGTATAACTATAGTTTGTAAATGCTAGAGAAATGCTTAACCATCAAATATCGCTAAATAAATGTCATTGCATCTTATATCATATTTTATCACCTCTTTTAATCGCTAATATTGATTATCGAAGGTCGATCGATGTAATTTTTTTGTGAATATTTGTCAATCGGTATTCCACACACCGTCTTTATTTCAAATATTTGAAAAACTTATATTTCGAAGTTCTTTAAATATTTACCGACCACAGTGCTGGGATTTCGCACATATTTTTATTTATTTATTTCGAACCTATCTGGAGGGGTGGATTTGTCGAAATTCTTCGACACCCATATTAAGAACCACCCTGAGGGACACCGTAGTGTGTACCCAGAACACCACGTTACATTTTCGGTTTACCGGTGGACCGAAAATCGTGTTAATTACACGACGAATGCGAGGACAGGGTTGCGTCTCGTCATTACCCAGGTGATTCGAAGACAGATACAGATTTGTGGCAGAGCCGTCATCGGGATTAAGCAAGCGGTCCGAACAGACGGCCCAGGGTAGATATCCACGGTGGTCTCATTAATCAAACGGCCCAGGCAAGCTCGCGCACACCAGCGCGACTACGTAATGAGAATCTGTTAATTAAGAGGCGCGGGGAGGAAGGGGAGGGGAAATGGTTGGTGGTTTAGTTCTGTCGGTGCATGTTCGGCGCTGTAACCAACGCTGGCGGGGGGGGGGGGGTTGGGTTGGCACACTCGCGGCACACACACGCCATGTGTGTACCTTCATATCAGGTCGCGGTACGAGGGTTTACAGCGAATACGCACCTATGGGTTGCGAAGTGGGTGGCGGCGGCGGATATACCCGGCGAGATCGGATAAACGACATGTAAACACATACACATTCACACACAGACACACCAGCTTGTACCGTATAACTGCACGCGTTTGTTCGCAACTACAATACAACGAATTTTCCGTTCGTTCCGAGAGAACGTGGAAATAATAATGGCGTCGGTTGAAATTCTTCGTGTTCATTGGTAACATTGTTTTATGAATCATGTTCACGTGTTGAGGTTTGTTTGGTTTCAGGGGAGAGTCGACTGATTTTTGAAATCAGAAAAAAATGTTTAGTTTTTGTATTTTTGTGAAGTTTATGTTGAGAATTTGATTTTTTGTATTTTTGTGAAGTTTATATTGAGAATAATCTTGACTGAAACTATTAACGGATTGTTAAAATTGTCGGTGTTATTGAGATTTAATAGGTTTTTTTCTTCGAAACTGTCATTTTTGTAATTTTGAGCCAATTTTATTTCAGCAACCAATGTATCGATTGGCTTGAATTGATTTGGAGGGCCTATTGAGAATATATCTTGCTAGCGCCTGAATTAGGATATTTTTACCTGAGTTGAAAATTACGAGATGTAGGGGAATAATAAGACTTTAAAAAAATTGAAAAACTCGAAAATTTTCGAAAAAGTTTCACCCTTTTGTCAATTTTTTTTTCGAATATGCGATCTTTTCATGAATATGCGGGGTTTATGTTTTTCAGATTATGAGAACAGCTGCGATCTTGGTCTGGTCTGAGCAGATAAAAAAAAAACAGTAGTTTTACGACGCTTCTTGCACCACCCTAAGGAGTCAGTATTTTGTGACGAGAAAATGCCAATATCATTTGATAGTATTGTTAAACATATTTACTTAGTTTCATATTGATAAACCGAATATTTTTCATTTTTCAAATTCCTGAAAATGTCCAAAAACCAGGCAACCTCCCCTCAAGCGCGTTTGAATCTAGTGTTTGGTCAATCTTGCCTACGCAAGTTAGTCCACGGAGAAAGGAGATATAATCTAGTCACAGTATGGCACCAAATAACCTTTATGTTTTAAATTCTTCATCACTGATCATAATTTCATTAATTTTTTTTCCTCTCTCTTTAGAATTTTGAAAACAAGACTTAGGGAATTTAATGTGTAACGATACACAATAGAACAACCAGCAAAAATCATCAAATTTTATTTTATAAATCAACGCGATCGTTGGTTTACAAAATAAAATTCGATGATTTCTGACATTGTTTCCACATTGTTTTAGCGACTTTGATAGGCCGGCGCGCTTGCCGGATTTAAGCGCTCTCGCCTGTTTTCGTTTAAACCAAGCGATCCGTCAAAAAATCGAATCAACACTTTCAACTTGAAACTCCTATATCTCCTGAACTTATGATCGCATAACAATCGGCCTCATTTCATAGTAAAATTAAAAAGCGCGTATAAACATTCCCTTTTCGAAATGATGCAATATCTAGCGAGTTTTCCGACTTCGACTTGACACAGTGTCTAGATAAACTGGTCTGAAACCATCAACACACGAATGTACATCACCGAGGGCGCAAAGCTGTAATTCCAACATCGCTGGACCGTTTTCCCCGGCACGACAAATCTGCTGAAAAGTCGCAATTGCCACACAGGCTCACAATGCATCTTGAAGTCCGGTGACCCAACGCAGGTGCATCACCGCGACTGTAATCCCCCGTTCGGCTGAATCGGCTGCATCGTGATGAAAACCCGGCGTAACGAAATGTCGTGTGTATCCGTGAACCGAGAGACCTCCCGGAAGCTCAAACGCGACGACACAACCTGCAAGAATCCGGCTAATATTCGAATGGTTGCCCGGGTTCCATCAACAACTCGCAGGATCACCCGACGAATAGAAAAGAAGTTGGCGCTGACGAATAATGGCTGTGTCCCCCCGCTCACGGGAATGAGGGTTGAAGCGAAAAAAAAAAAATAAGAAGAAGAGGAAGAAAAAAAAACGAAAGAAAAATGAACAACCCTCGAGAGAGAGAGCCATTGCTAGTCGCTGGTTGGGCCATTCTCGCTCGCGGATTCACCGGGTAGGAAAACAATGCCGGGGCTCGTGACAATGCCCCCGACGACCAAGTCGACGGATTCTTCATCTCTTGCTCTCTTCACGTTTCTCATAGTTCTTCTTCGGTCTCTTCATCTATTTTCACCCGCTTCTGTGGTCTCATCTTCGTGTCTGTCTCCGACAACCAGAAGTCACGACACACGTGTGTGTCGTGACTTCGAAACCGTTTGTCACGTTATTACTCACGTATCACTTTAATAACCTCGGAATGACAAGGCCGTGTCACGAATACGATGACAATGTCGCATTATTCAAAGCCTGGAATTATGTTTGTTCTGATGAGAATTCGGGGCACCGTGAGATAAACCTGAATCATGATACAAAATATATATATATATATATATATATATATATATATATATATATATATATATATACACATAGATATAAATACATGTACATGTGGAGCATGGAGAGAATCAGAATCCTCAGATATTGTTACGATATATGTGTATACATGTAGTTACAGGCTAGGGTTGTCGTCTCGACTGCCTGAATTTTCGAGGGTAAGGTCCTTTCTTGCTGGCAATAATGGAAACAGAAAAACCTTTTTTCTTTCTTCTTGCTTGCTTGTTCTATGTACTCGGTCGGAGGTATGTATGTTATACATGAGCAGGACGAATGTGCACATATGTGTAGATATATGTGTGTATAGTCCGTGTCACGACACTTTCTTCTTTCACGATGTTTCCGTTTCGCGTTTCTTCGACTGGCCTCCGGTAGAACTACCCTCTTGCCCCGATTCCGCTTCTGCATCCTCGAACCCAACTCGCGTGGGCCGTGGCCCGCGCGTTACAAAGAAAACTCAAGCGCAAAGAGGAAAGAAACGGACTGACAGTTGGCGCGGGGAGGTTTTTTTTTTTTTCATCGAGATCGAGAAGAGGCGCCTAATAAAACCAATCGGAATTGGTTTTTCGTCGTTCACGACTCACCCTCGCGATTCGGTGTTTCTTCGGTCTTTCAGCCAAAAAGGACGCTTTGCCTATTCGCAAGTTTGCAATCGTAGCGAAACCGTATATATACATGTATATATACGTATATTGCGAAATGTTGAGAAAAACGTTGGTTTAACGGTTGAAAGATTTTACGGTTTTATTAACATAATCTCGGTTGATTGCCATTTTCATGGAACCTTCATGGAAACGTGGTTTCGACGCTTTTGAGAGATGCAAATAGTTTTTGTTTTTTTTTTTTAATACGGAGGTTTCATTTTCGACGAGCAGAGATATGTGAATTAATTATTTTGATTTATTAATATTGAGTTTATCTGGAATTATGATCAAATTGGAATAATGGAAGAGCAATGTTAATAATACTCGCAATTCCTTTTTCGTGGTTTCAATTGAAAACATTATTTTTGGTCCATTATTTTGTGAACTGAGGGTGGAAAGTATGTCGAGCCCAAGTTCATATATCGGATCTGGCTTCCATACGTCACACTCATTGTTTGCCTGAGTTATTATTATTTCTCTTTTTCGCACATTCGAAAATTATTTCAAAATAACTAACAAAGTCTTCATACACGTCTTTGAGGGGGTATATACGAGTAAAAAACTTATTTTTTTTTGTTCGCCTTAAACTTTAAAGTCTCAAGAACATTGCGAGTAAATTTTAACTTTATATTTCAAAAAATTGTAAATGTTATGTCACATCCTTATAAATTTGAATGAAGTTAATTTTTCAAATATCAATAAATCAAAATCGGAACTATATTGCACGAAACGACTTTATTTATTGATTCACCACTCAATCACCCGGATTTACCTTATCGAAATGGTCGATCAATTTTTTTTTTGAGACAAAATTTTCCAATACGTTGAAGTATTTGAAAAAAAAGAAAGAAATCAAACACATCAATTAGCATACAAGTCGGAATCACAACAAAAACTCATAGATTACAGTTTTCTCGATAGGTTACCGACCGAAAAATACGCGGTGTGCCGTTTGTGAGACACCCGTTATACGTTGGTTCGCGTCTGAACTGTCTCGCGCGGTTTCGCCACGAGTTTCGCCGTTGTCGCGTCAGATGGCGTCACCGGTTGGAAACGAGACCTTTCCTCGAGTGCGCGAGGGATGTTGATTAACGCTATCGCTACAATTTCCAATTCCCTGTACCACAGTCGAGCAACAACCATAAATTGAACCCTTTTAATCAGCACAATGATCGATCAACTATGTTACAATTGAATTCACGTAATTTACACAATTCCAATGCAAACGAAAATCTCAACACGAATAATCGTTGAAAAAAAAAATTAGCCAAAACCGAATCAACGAAACCGTTAGTCAAAAAATCGATTAAAAAAAAACAAACCCTTCAACAAATCACTCCCACCAATCGCAACCTTAAAATCCCGTTGTAAAACCGAAAAAAAAATTTTTCCTCTTGCAATTACAAGACCCGTCAACATTTCTTTTTCCTTCATTTTTTCTCGTTATGCGTTCAACCATTGTACGGTGGTTTTTTTTCCGTACGCATTATTGTTATAAATAATAAAACAGTTATGGCACAACGAAACCGGGTGCTTCCCGAGCAATCGTCGCGTTTGCAACGCGCTTGCGCGCGCCCGCTCGCCCGACAATTAAGAAAATTAAGAGTCATTAATTAGTATTCACTTCCTCGAGGCTCGTGAAGAGAGACAGAGTGAGAGAGATGGAACGACGCGCGCGCGCGCAGCGTTCTCGGTACGGCAATTCGAGTGCGACCAAGAAGTCTGAATACCGACGGCACTATATATATACGCGTGCGTACGTAGTGGCATCGGTTCGAACGCAATTGTGCGGGCGCGAGCGGTAAATTCTTTCTGCTGTGGGCACATTATCCGGCCCGGTGGACTTCTCGTTCTAGGTACTCGCCTAACGAGACTCGAGATCGCACCACATCGAGCAACTTCCGCCGCCGCTAACATTCGTTTCTCTCTCTCTCTCTCTCTTTCACTTTGCTAAAGTTGTTTGTTTTTTAATTCTTTTTTTCGAATTCCTCATTCGTTTGTTCTTTTCTCTCGCTCTCACTCGCGTCGCTCATCGACGTTATGTCTTTTTTCTTGTTTTTATACGTTTAATTTAATTTACTTTTTGTTTTTTTTTTGTTTTTTAAATTTTCTTCATCGCTATTACCGGCTCGTAAAACGATTTTCTCACCTGCTTTGGTTGAACCGGCCTTTGAGACGCTCATCAACCGCCACTTCTCACCCATATCTCATCGTGTCCAACTGCTCCTTCGCCTTCACGCAGAACGATATTTTTCTCATTATTAATTCGCAATTACCCGAGGAGTTCGAGTTTTGTCGGTTCTCTTTGACAATTGTTTCGTTGGAATTTTCCCATTCACCTGACTCGGAAAAATTTTCATAACGATAAACTTTGTTTCTTCTTTTTTTCTTCCGAGCAGCAAAAAAAGAAAAAAACAAACAAACAAATAAAGAGAAGAAATTAACATTGTCGGGTTAATTTAATTATCACATTTTTCAGCAAACCTCATTCAGGAAAATGACTTCAGTACCACATTCGTCACAATGTTCTTTCAGAGTAGCAAAAAAATTTGGAAATGAAAAAAAAAAAAAAAACTTTTTCACTTTCACTTTGATTTTTTGATTTTGTTTTTAGCAGTGCGGATAAAGGACTTAAGAAGAAATCTTGGAGGGGGGGGGGGAAGAGACGGAGGAAAAGAAAAAATGACGGGTACTCGGGGGCAACGTGGCTTAATTAATTTTCACGTTAATGTCAC